>OY804258.1:131224030-131636530 GCA_963680825.1 Meiosimyza decipiens | reverse complement strand
CGGCGACGAATCGATTGTTCACGGTTTTCACGAAGACTCTCTGCTACTACAGAAATATTCTCAAAATGACGGGCTGTATGCACTCTGGTTGAATGATGAAAAGTGTAAAATTTGATGAAATTTGGTAATGGTGTTACGAATAGTTTGCTCAGTTAGACGCTCATAACGACCAAAATGATGTTGAAGAACTCTATAACATACTCTAACTGATGACTGATTTTGGTAATAAGTTTTCACAATCACAATCACAACTGTCAAAACAACCCAGTTGGAAATGGGACCTTGTATTGGATCACCCTTTACTTCCAAAATACTACAATTTTTTTCGAATTTTCTTAAGCTCCGAAGTAAAAATCGCACTATTTGAAAAAGCTTCCATGTAATCTTTTTTTTAAAATAGAGTCCAAAATATGCTATAGATTTCCTATGAGTCAAACGTTCTGTACCTTACGGGAAAATACAGATAAAAATACCTTGCGAATATGTGCAGTCGAACAAGTCGCGTTAAAAATTTGCAAAAAAACGAAGATCAGAGCGTATATCGGCGAAATGACGAGGAGGACTGAAGGCAATAACTACTCTTGGTCGTGCATGTTGGAAGAGTTTTGTGGAAGCTCTATTCAAGAGAAACAGTAACATCCAAGTTACATAATTAAGCGTATCTAACGGAACAATCACCCCGTGCGCAAAAGTTTGAGGAGTGCCGGAATGTTCCTCGTAAGATGAAATTGAATTTGTTTTTCTTTAGAAAAATTTAATGTTTTCGTAGGTATTGAGTGACAAATTACCACTTCGTCTCGGGCACCACTGGTTATACGTAAATAAAAAATTAATTCAAAGTAGTTCCGTGGTAAATATTTGAAAAAAATATGTCAACGAATTCCAACGCACAGGATTTTTTTCGAAATTTTCATTTATAATTGGTGGAACCTGTTTTTTATTTCCTAGGCGCTGCACCAAATAACGTCAAAGCCACAGTAAGCTGGAACAATTTTTTAAAATCACTTTATGTGGACTTTACCTGTAATCTTCAAATGCTCCATAGCCTGAACTATTCTAGAAAGTGGTGACGATGAACGTTGGCCAACGTTGTAGTTTGAATTTATCGAAAATAAAAACGGTTATTAAGTAGAATTTCATTTCAATTTATGTGCCAATGTAATCGTCACAACAGTGTGCCTGGGAACCACAGGAGTTCGTATTTGATTTTCGATTGAAAGGTTGAAGTGCTGCTTTCAACAAAACCCATCAAGGGACAATTGAAAAATTTATTGTTACAAATTTAATTTAAATATTGACTATCAGCTAAAAAACGAGTTAATTTTCAAACTTTTTTTTATTACTAGAAATATGTTTGACAACGAACTTAAGTGCAAATGTTGATATTTTTGAGGCTTTCTCATACAAAGTGAAAGCCATTGTGAGAAATTATTTGTGGTGACAAAGTTGAACTAACGTTTTCATACACATAATACAAACTTTTAATCTGTTTAATTATTTTGTAAAAATCAAAAACCCTCTGCTTAGTACTCTAAACTTCAATGAAAGTATTTCTAAAACAAAAACAATTCCAGCAATTGCATGGCATCCAAAGAAAATAATGAATGGCCCCTTCAAGTGATGCAGAGATAATATTTCACTCGAGCCTGCGTCATTGCCGAGGTGAGACCGATATTCCTTTGTATTTGGTAAATGTATCGGACTCATAAATTTACGTGCTATCTGTGTTGACAAACCAAATGTAGTCAGTTGCGTAATACGCTTATTGAATTCATTCACGAAATATGACCTATATGGAAAGTACATGCAGAACATTGAGTCCATCAAGCTTTCGTCCAAACTCACATATTTGCTGAAATTTATGGACTCATTTTTGACATAGTAGGAAAAAGTTTCCAAATTTGTCAGAACTCCAAGCTTATGTAAAGATGATTCTTCGAACTCTTTAAGTACATGATAAGGTGTTGAGTTAACGATAATTAATAGATCTTTCAGTTCATCAATATTCTGTGCAATATTACCAGAAATGATATCGGTTAAAATCTTATAATTCTGTTCTCGAAGCTCTTGAATTGACCTAGGCAGTGGTCGCGAAGGCTGATTAAGCATAAAAGTAAAGAATAAACTTGAATATGAAGCGCAAAACATTAATGTTAAGAAACACCATGCAATAAATAGCATATTTGGAACAGCTTTGTGCAAACGGTTATGGTACTGATAACGTTTAAGAATTAAACAAGTAATACGCAAAATGTTTACGATTAAAACAATAATCCAAGTTTGAGTGCTAAAAGGAAAGAAAACTGTCTCCAGCGATGAGTATCCCTCTGAGTCCTTTAGAAGTATGCGAAGCGAGGTTTGGTAAAACGATTTAGTGGATGCAAAAAATTGTAAGCGATTAGGAGTGCACTCGCTGTAACCAAGTGTAAGATCTACTTGTCGTTGATTCAGCTGTAAAAAAAAGGGCATTATTGCATATTTAGTATGTATTTTTTACATTGTGAAGAGTCAGAGAGAATGGATTGTTATAAGATCAGGGAGATTGGAACTCGTATAAGAAAGCTCTAACCGCAGGCTAGTGCGCAGAAATCATTCGGGGGGCTCAACTCGGATATTTCATGTCAGGTTATGAAGTTTGCATAAAAAAAATATTTTCCTCTGACTGGTGTTCTGAAAGTTAACCTACATTTCGTTTGATTTTACCATCATCAAGGGACAGTAAACATTTTTAAGAACACTGCAGATAAGATTCGCGACCTCTAATTCTTAATTGAATAGGCTAAAACTTTACAGAAGTTTACTAAACGGGTTTTGGCGCCGTTTCAGACTGGGAGATGTAAGCATTTCAAACAATCGATTTTATCTTGTCGCCCTATAATACATTCATACATTAGTTCTGAGTCGATAGTTATCTGTCATTATGTAATTGGCTAATTCTGCAAGTTACTGTAAAAACTCGTACAAAACTCTTTGTACATTTCGATATCGCGATGTATATTAATTGAGTCGAAACTGTTCAGCTGAACTTCAGATATTGTTGATCCAATGTTTTAGACGACACCGCATAGAAAAGTCACACTATTTGTTCACGAACAGATAAAAGCTTATAAGACTTTACCAGCAAGGACAAAACAGGTTTCAGGAGGCATTTAATTGGAAAAAGTTTTTAATCAACATAACTTTAGCAACAATTCGAATTTCTTCTGCTCATTCCAAAGTAAGGTTTTTTTTAATGAAAAATCAGGGCACTTAAATTGGATCTGGCTTGTGAAACATCGGGAGTTGCGGACGAATTTTCTTAAAATTACTTCGAACCTTTTAATTGATCTCAACAAAATGGGTATCATTAGAAATTTATTTTACATAAATAAACTTTTAAGTGGATCATTTATTTAACCTTTTAGACCTTATTCTATACATATGAATCTGAGTTTCTTTTTTTTTTCATAAAAAGTGAATTTTTGATTTTTTTCTGTAAGAGGCGCAAGTGTTTTTGCTTTTTCATGTAAGTGAGAACATATTGTCAATAAAAATCTATGTGGGGGGGTTATAACCCCCAAAAGCAAAAGTGTTCAAAAAGAGCCATACTTTACAAGCACTGTAAGAGCTACATAGAAACGTAATATTTATGCAGTAGTAGGTGAAAATGGTCTTGCTGGTAATATCTGAATGATAAGTTAAAAACATACTAATCTCCAGAGCCTGGTGAGTCATATCCACACATTCTCCAGTAATGCATTTAATACCCCCAATAAGAGTAACCTGCATCTTAAAACCTAGGATATGGCTGAGTAATATTTCTGCTAAATATATTAATAAAGGCTGCATTCATACTAAAGGTAGGTTAAGATCAAAATTGCATATAAATTATCTAAACTAATCAGTCTCAGTTACTTCTAATTAAAATTATGAAAAATCTTAAAATAATGATAAACGTGTGAATTTAAGAAATTTTTCTCTTGGTTAGCGTGAGTAGGCAACTGTTTCTCTCTGTAGTCTTAGGAACTTACCAAATTATAAACTCCAGTTGAAGTACCATTATCGTAGACTGTTCCTCCAATATCGTTACTGTTGTCACTAAAAGCAATAGAAAAGTTTAGTTTCTTTGAAATTACCTTCAAAATCTCTCCATCAATTCCAGTTAAATTTTCTTCACCCATAAAGGGCTTCTTAAGCATAATAAATGGTGGTAAATGTGCAGCTGAAACTTTAAATGGACACAAGTTCATATTAACATTCTTAAGAAGAAATATATTTTTTCGACGAAAGCTGTAGCCAGTTTTTTCTGAACAGCGATGGTCTTGTAGAACCGCAGTGTCCATATGAAAACGGATAATACGTGTAGATATACACTTTTTTGGAAATTGCTACTATTATATTGACGTCAATAGCAGACATGTTAAAACATAATTGAAATATTTTTTGCATCTCACTGTTGGGCGCAAAAGTGGAGTAATCAGGAACCATTAATATCATAAAGAAATATTTTTTATAATTCTGTGCTACTGCTGTGGTACGATTGAATTTTTTTTGTATATTGCTGGGAAAATCGTACATAATTTCTCAGAATTTGATTTATATAGTATTGTGTTAACTTTTACTTACAGAAAAGATTCGTATGAATCAATAAACACCAGTATCAAGTTACAGTGTGCTTGCGGTATTTCATAGAACGCGAAGTATTTTACTATCATGACATCACGATGCAATACTCTCTCAACCAAATCTTCAAGTATATATTGCTTCCTCCCGTTAATGCTGTCGTAAATGATTTCAACATCACCACCCAGTGTGTAACTTGCAGTTTCCAAAACATCAGAAACACATTTTGCAATGATGTCATTATTATTTTCAAAGCCATTGGTCCGCATCATTTTCGTGTACGATATATCACGCTCTGTATGACGTTCAGTATTTGCCTTGCAGTAACAGTTGAAAAACAGAAGGGCAGCAATAAATTTTGGTAGCGCTGACATTTTTTTTTATAGCTCTGAACTGTAAGCTGTCTGAAAGTAATCTGTGGAAATTTTTCACAACATTTGTATGGGCAGTATAACTTACAATGCACATATATGGAATCATGTTTGAAATTCATAAAAAATTATACGTCTTGGGCGTGTCGTACTATCTTTAGAAAACGATTTTAAGTACACATTAGTAAACAAAACATTCAAACGTTCGTAGTTGCCTTAGAAAAACAGAGCTTCAGAGTCACTAATTAAGCCGAGAATGAACAACCTGGGACTCCTGTTAGCTCTGCGGTAATCGCTAAAGTTAATCAAATAGAAAGTTTGTGGCATTGCTTATATAATTAGCCACATGTCTCATAATACTCGAATGTACTCTAATCGATATATCTTCTGCGTCTTGGGTATTTTAGAAAATGATGACAATGAACGAAGCAATAAAACTTTATTGTTTATTGCGTCAGTTATTAAGAATAATTTCAATTTAATTTTATGAATATCTATAAACGTCAAGGGAGTGCTAATTGTTTTGAAATGTGTTGTGTAATGGAAGATATTTTTCTTTGATTTTGATCAAAGTTCAAAATTAGTGTGTAAAAGGTTTATAAAAATATTCAATTTTGTGCAAATTCACATTTTCAAAACAAGGTAGTTTTGTATGGAATAGACCCATTTAGAGCGATTTACCTTTGCAAAGTTCCTACTGGGAGGGTGATACCGTCCAAGCCTTTATATTGGCGTTAAGTGCGCCTCTAGAGCGGGTTCTTATACGGTATGGCTAGGAATAATCATATATGAAGTTTCGTTCTTGTTTTTTTTTTGTGTCCTTTATCTTCTCACGGAGCATAGGGCCTCCACAAAACTCTTCCAACGTGCATGATTTGTGGCAAGTGCCTTCAATTTTCTTCAACATTTCCTTGCTTCACGTATTTCCTGTTCTAGGAATCGTTTTCATAATGACTTAGGATTTCCGCGTATTCAACTACTTACAGGACTCCCCTGTAAAGCTTGCCGACAGACTTCAGTTGGTGGTTATCGCAACGTGTGTTCAATCTATTTCCATTTTCGCCATTTTATTTATAAAATCAAATCTTGACGGCAGCTGGGACTATTAAATATGTGTGTATTGAATATAATAATGAATGGAGTTTGGAATGGTAATTTTTCGTAAAATTGTTTTATTTGCATCGTTCTTTTTCGTACAAATCGATAAATTGATGAATATATGCTTCAGCTTATCTTGCTCCCTTGCGCCAGTCTTTTAAGGTAGCTACTGCCCCATCAGCGCGATCATCATCATATTCACCATCAGTGTCGATCCCCAAATCAGTAGCTGCTGGCTTAACGGTAATTTCGTTGATTTATTTGTCTATAAACAATTCACAGATGATTATTTTATTTGTCTTAAGTATCCGTTCATCAATTTCCAGTTGATTATCTCAGCAAACAATGGAAGCCGATTCAGTCAAAATATCACTTTTCACTGCAAACAATCAATTGTTTCAAAGATGTTTGCTGCGGTTGATTCAGGTCATAGTTCATTCAAAGCTATTTTCAGTGTTCCTGATAAACTTCAGCCCAAGCATCCGATGTGTTTATGACTTCATTTTTCAAATTGAAAAACAGAAGGGCAGCAATAAATTCTAAATAAATAATTCAATGAAATTCTTTCAAATAAAATTTAAGAGGGTTTTTCCAAAGGAGAGAATTAAGCTTCATAGAACCAAATTCTAAGTAAGTTGTTTTTCCAAAATAAATATAATTTTAATTTCGTCATATGTGCACAAAAGTTGTTATCAATCAATTTATCAGTCAATTGGATGTATTTATAAAAAAAAGAACGCTTGTATCGATGTAAGCTGTTTTGACGTCACCTACTGCAAGCTCTTTTTTTGATTTGGAAAACATGCTGTCCTTGGCTCTTATTCTGTATTACAATTTTAAATATCCCAAGCCCTAAGTGTACTTAAGGACTCTCCCAGAAAAAACTTACGCTTTATATTTTTGTATTGTGCTCTACCTGAAAATCTTATAGGTCTAAAAAGACACAATATTTGTTCCATATAAAGTGACGTTTAATATGATGTATAACACTTGAAGATAGCGCTTTTAATGACAAAGATGTCTAGCAAGCAACAAAAAGTCCACAAACTGATTTTGTCCACATACCTTCAAAATCCTGAATTAAAATATTCAGCTATAGCAAAAATAGTTGGTGCATCAGAAAAAACTGTCTCTACGGATATTTCTAATTATAAGAAAGGTCTACCTGTTTTACGAAAAAAAGATACCAGAATTTTCAAACCCAAAGGTAGAGACGAAGGTGAAGCGCCTTTTTAATCAAAATTCCAACACCTCTGTGCGAGATATGGCGGCTAGAGCAGGTAAATCAAAATCTACTGTACAAAAAATAAAGGAGAAAAGTAAACTAAAGACATATAGAGTTCAAAAAATACCAGAACGTTCTGATGAAAAGCAGTTGATGGCTCAGATGCGAGTCCGAAAATTGTATGAAAGGTACCAGACTAAATTTGATTGCTGTGTTATGGACGACGAAACTTACATCAAAGCAGACTTTAAGCAGCTACCTGGGCACGAATATTATACATCACCGAAAAAGGGGCATGTGTCCAGTAAATTCAAAGAAAAAAAATTTCGAAATTTTCGAAGCAATATATGGTTTGGCAGGCCCTATGCATCTGTGGTCTCGGAAGCAGATTTTTTGTTACGAAGGCAGAATCAATTCCAAAGTTTATATAGACGAATGCTTCGAAAAACATCTTCTACCATTTATTCGTGCACATGAGGGTACGGTGATGTTCTGACCAGATTTATCAATCTCTCATTACTCTAAAACAACGATGGAATGGTATGCAAGTAAAATGATCAATTTTGTTCCAAAAATTGCAAATCCGCCCAACTGCCCAGAGCTTCGCCCAATTGAAAGATATTGGGCTCTTATGAAAAGAGATCTTCGAAAGAATGGAAAGACTGCAAAAAACTTACAAGACCTCAGACATAAGTGGAAAAGATCGTACCGTACTGCCGATGAAACAACTGTGCAAAATTTAAGTAAGTAAGAAATTTTTATAGAAAAACAAATTGTTAGTTTTAGTTATTTATATTCTGAACACAAGCCATTATTAATAAAAAACGAAAAAAGACCAAAAAATTACTGGATATTTTTTTATAACTTAAGAGCAAATCGTAAGTTTTTGCTTTGACAGTCCTTAAGTTATTATACCAAGTGGGATTGTATGTTTAAAAGAGTTCTTACCTTCATTAGTTAACGAAAAATCATCCAATATGATTCAAATTTTGCTTTGAGGTACTTTTAGATACGAATATCATCACGACCTTCTTCAACTTAAGCAGTTTTTCCTCCTTTCACCACACATTTAATGCTCTATAAATACACACATTGCGCAAAAAATCATTCGGTAACCTATCGTATATCCACTACTTAGCTCCTTGTTCTGGAGGCTTTCAAATATTTAGCTATTATGTTGGATTCAAAAGCGACATGTTCGGAAAATACCAGCGCACTAAAAAGATATCCGTTGTCGGCTACAAGAAAAATTTATCTTTTAAAAGTTCGAAGAAGTTATTAACTTACATTAACTATGGCATTTTTCACACCAAATTTAATATGGGCTGACTAGTTGGAGTGGCACACACCATAACAAAACTATTACCTTTTATTATACTAAAGACCCCGTTTATGGGTGAAGGAGTCTAACTGGAATTGATGGAGAGATTTTGAAGGTATCTATTGATCTCAGTGACCGTAGTAACGATATTGGTAGAACAGCCTACGAAAATGGTACATCTACTGGAGCATATTATTTGGTAAGTTTCCAAAACTATAAAGATATGACAGTTTTGATTCTCAAAAATTATTCTTAATTTACTGCACAGTAAAGTTTGAAAAAGCCGTGTGTAGCTATAGAATCATAGTGAGCAGGATTACGTCAGATATATATATGTTGAAGACAAGGAATCCTTTATTTTCTGATTTCCTGATGCTTGCTTAAAGTTTAATAGATTGAAAACAACCGAAAAACCTGTTTCTACTCAGTAATAGTTTTTGAATCATCTGGCATCTGGCAGAGGAGAGATTACCTTTGGAGGCAGTCATATAAGATTATTGATATGCCTTTGAGTACTATAGCGAGGAATGAAATTTCAGATTTGATTGTGTCTATAGTTGTGTTTATAAATTTGTGGGAACTTTCTTCCTGATTATGATCATATTTTTTGCCTTATATGACGTATTGTCGAAAGCTTATGTATTTGGTCAATTTTTTTTGCGGTTCTAGGCTCTTTTTAATGTCTTTTGCTAAGTATTTGATGGAGTCTCTCTTTTGCTTGGCACATTCAATTCCGTTATAAAATTTTTTAAAAGTTATCAACCTCACATCAATATTTGAAACTTTTTTCATATAATTAGAGGGAATGAGTTGAAACTGTCCTTTTTCTAAAATATCGGTACAACTTTGAGTACATCTCCTGCTTTCTGTGGGAAAGTTGCTTTGAAAATTCTCTCAAGAGAGATATGACCAAGCTATGAGCAATGTTTGAAATTAGGTAATAAAAGCCTTACTGATGAACACATGGATATAACTCACCAGGTCAATCAGATATAACCCGCAAGACAATTTTTCCCTCTTTTGCAAATAAAATGCTTCTTAGTATATTCGTAACTTAGACTTTTCAGTATTAACGCCATGTGGATCTTTTCGAACGCTTGATATTTTTATTCTATTTAGTAATAAATTTTTTTATTCGACTACTCGTTGCACATTCAGCCATATATTTTTCTTAATCATGCTGTTTGCCATCTGACATTATGAGAATTATATTTAAAATAGCTATGCTATACTCTCTTTATTTTTACAGTTTCATCGAAGACAAGCAGATCTTACACTTGGATACGGCGAGTGCACATCTAATCGAATGCGATATCTAGCGTCCTCGGAATCATATTACCAAACTTCGCTTCGTGTAGCTCTAAAAGACTCTGAAGGATATTCATCACTGGAAACAGTTTTCTTTCGTTTTAGCACTCAAACATGGATTATTGTCTTAATCGTTAACATTTTGCTTATTAATTTATCAATATTAAAACGTTATCAGTACCATAATCTTTTGCACAGGTCTGTTCCAAAGAGGATCTATATTGCATGGTGCTTTATAACACTTCATATTCTAGCTTGTTTTTTACCTTTATGCTTAATTAACCATCATAGCCTCTTCCGAAGACATTTGATGAGCTCCGGGAACAGCACTATATAATTTTAACCGATCTTTTTCGTGGCACTATTGCACAAAATATTCATGATTTAAAAGATGTTTTAATTATTGCGAACAAAACACCCTATCAGGTGCTTGTTGAGTTCGAAAAGTCGCCTTCGCATAGGCTTGGAGTTCTCACAGACATGGAAACTTTATCCTATTTTGCCATAAATGAAACCAAAACCCTTGCCAAATATGTGCAGTTTGACGAAAAAGTGATAAATTCAATGTTTTGCATACATTTTCGGTTTTTATCACATTTCAGAAATGAATTCAATGAGCGTATTGCGCAACTTAATACATTTGGTCTGCATAGATCGCACGTAGTTTTATAAATCCGATACATTTACCAAATACAAAGGACTATCGAACTCATCATGATAACGACGCAAGCTCTAGTGAAATATTATCTCTGCATCACTTGAAAGGACCTTTCACTATTTTCGTAGCATGTCAAGCAATTGCTAGAATTGTTATTGTGTTAGAAGTACTTTTTTTCTGATTTTTTCAAAATAAATAAACATATTGAAAACGTATATTATGTATGTAAACATTATTTAAACTTTGTCAGCGAGAGCAATACATTTCCAAAAATAAAAATTGTTTTGAAAAGTAACACCGTAGTTTCAATGAAAAACAATTTTTGAATTAAATTCGAAATAACAATTTTTTGACTTGTCTCAAAAGGTAATTATGAGCTTCTATATGAAGGTGGTTGACGATCATTTGGTAAAAGTATCGTTGCAACCGATTTTTGAAAATCGAGTACCGACTCCTGTATTGCTCTGGGCTATAATTTTTGTACTAACTATAATTAACTTTACATTTACTCGTTATTTTGACCGCGGAAACCACCTATTATTGACATAAAAAATCGGTATTTATCTTATGGAACGTAATGCATTGTATCGCGTCATGTGTCATGCAGTCAAAACGATTGTGTAGAATCAGCTGTGACTGTCTGAATCGGTTCATTTTATATACTTCGGTGTCCAATTGTTGTAGTCTTCCTGATTTTTGCAATTAAAATTTTCACAGTTGCTAAATTGATTTCAAAATCGCTGCCACATAACTTTTGATGTGTCAGAAAAAAGTGTTTTTGCGCTTGTAAGTTAGAATATCTTATAAAACTTACGTGATATAGAAATTCTGAGCCAGGGTTCAGTTTCAGCGAGAAAAATTTCTTCAAAAACAAATATTCACTGTCCAGAAGGCAAAGCCTCGTAGGTCTGTTTAGTTGTTAAAATTTTTAAAAACATTGTATTCACTTCACAAAAACGAATATCAAATATTTATTCAGCAACCTAATGTTTCGGTCATATGAGTCCAAACTCTACAAGAAACTTCAAAACTTAAAAGATATGAATGAATGAATGAATATCCTTTTAATGTTTACTCCAAAGTATTACATATCAAGCGTAGCATTCAAGTGACAAATTTAATTTGCACTAAAATCCACAAACAAAAAGAAAAGCCATACATATAAAAGCTCTATGTATTTTATAAATCCTTGACACAACTTTTTTGCCATTCATATTTCATGTTCTTAAAAGCCTCATTTTTTTACAACCGCAATTATATGAACATTAGCTATGAATGACACAATAGCCAAATATGAAAAAGGGGCGTGAGAAGCACTGCAAATAAAGAAAGCACTTAGCAAACATCCAAAACATACAACGGTGTATGGACCTTCCTTGCCAGGCAGGACGCGTGTGGTATCACCGCCAACTCCTCCCAGCACTGGCTGACTGAATGTCTTAAGAACCGTTTATGTCTGGTTCACAGTCGTCGTCAGTCATCATTTGGGGATTAAAAGTGAACAAAGCACGCGTGTCTCTGTAGCCGCTCGGTGTTCATTGCCAGTTAGTCAGTCATTTTGTCATTCATTCAGTTCCAGGTGTTGATGATGCCGTTGACAATGATCGTAATAAAGTCCTGACAAAATGCCAGACAGCACAAGGATATGCAACATGGCAGTATGCCACGCTGTTTGAACATAAGACATTTTGGCGTCTCGAAGGAAATTCCTATTATGTTGAGTTACTCGCTTCAGTTGGTAAAGAGAAAACTTCATGTGACGCCGGCAGCAGCAAATAAGTTGAAAAGTCACGCGGGCAACAAGACAACACAACAAAGGGATGATGACAAGATGTTGCCTGTAAATGCTGTTACTTTTGTGTTGCTTTTCAAGTTGAAGTAACTGCGTGCGACAGTTATGAAGTCGCATGTACTAGGTATGTCCTTTT
Organism: Meiosimyza decipiens; assembly: GCA_963680825.1. Lineage (NCBI taxonomy): Eukaryota > Metazoa > Arthropoda > Insecta > Diptera > Lauxaniidae > Meiosimyza > Meiosimyza decipiens. The sequence continues at coordinate 131,624,019 of OY804258.1, read as the reverse complement.
TGAATTGATTTAAAAATTAAGGAGATTTAAGTTGGCGTAAGAAATTCAATAAAAAATAAATATTAGCCATAAATCCTTTGGCAATAAACAGTTTTTAACATATTGCCGGCGACTTCGTACGTGGAGTCTTCTTTTTTTTGCTCAAAGATTCTGTAAAATCAGTTTCTGCCACTATCTCTATCCCTCTATCAATTCATGATTTTAATTCTTGTCTTCACATGTTTACACCTATGAAGTTCTATACATATTTCTCCATCGGATTATTTTTCTTTCAATTTATACTTTTATCTACTTCTATCAGCAATTTTTTTTTTGGGGGGGAGGGCTGAGGGCTCATGGGTCATATTGTACTATATATTTTTAAATTTTTTTTTATGTGAGTTCAAAATGCACTTATCTATTCCCGACCATATAAATCTGTAGTTGGTGCTATGCCTTCTTATAAAATCTCGTCTAATTTCGTTGCTTAAGTGTAAACTTAAATGAATTGTATAGAGGTAATACAAGAACAAGAATATTTTAAAAACTATATTGACATAAATGGGCGGATTTGGATAGGAGGAAGTGGTAAACGGTTGGCTAACAATACCCCTTGCCACGGATGGAGAGAAGTCTATTAATGCTATTCGGCCTCTTAAAGAAACAAACTTAGGTTATTGAATCTTTTTGAATGAGAATAAGTAATAACCTACTAAATTAAAAATGCGATGCAAGCAATTAGTTTAAGGAAATGAAAGTATGTCAAAACATAGTATATTCTACGGTGATCTTGTAATCCAATATTAAAATATTTACATCTAAATTTTCTTTTCGTGAAGACATTATTTCTTCAGTTTATTAGATTTCAGAGTTTGGGAATATTTCGAAAATTATTGATTCATTGAAATCTTGGAGGTAAGTTGCAAATTTTGTTACGAAATAAATAAGCTTAAGTCACTTGAAGATGGCGCCTTTTTACAGTCGTAATAATATGGTATTTTTATCACCACTAATGCTATTTTTATCACCCACTTTGGTAAACAGCAACACAAACTACACTGAAGCTCATAACGTGCTTTCGACTTTAACAACATTTCTCGGAGAGCGTATTTGGAAAGTAGAAATGAAACAGAGATTTGAAGCCTAATTTTCGAGCAAATAAGTATTACCCGTGGAAAGTAGTACGAGATACAGAAATTATCTCATTTTATTTAACATAAATAATACGCATAAACGCATCACAGCGTTTATGAATGGAATCCGCGTAAGTTTTTATTATATGTAATTGAGTACCAGACAAATTATGATATATCAGTTTTGAAATTCGTAAAAAATAGTATCCTCTTGGGATATAATTATTTGTAAGCCAAACATTAAAATGATACCATATTAAATTTCAACATATCAGTACGAATCCTGTAGTATAACAAATTATACCATGAATGAAACCATTTTATAGCCAACAAGAGTCACACCATCAAAAGTGCAAACAAAGTTTGCGACATCAATTACATGAAAACTGTTGCTACGATTACAATAAAATATATCAAAATAAAAGCTAAATTACACTTAATAACCGTCTTAATATCAATCGAATTAAATTACAATGTAAATCTACCTTCATTTCATCGTCATCACTTACATATCTACAATACCTACAGGTGATGGGAGCATGTGATGATTGGAATATCTTCGGGCAATGTGGTGTACGCAGCTAATAATAACAATAAAAATGACAGTTCTACTTGAGCAAACAAACGTCCCAACTTGGATATGTGAGCTTAAAGCACAATTTTATTTTTAGAGAAAGAGTAACACTTTGTTTTGTTTGTTAATAATTATATCCCAAGAGGATACTGTTTTGTTTTGAATTTCAAAAATGATACAATGTTTTCAAATAAAAACTTTCTGCGGATTGAATTCTAATTTAATCAAAACACGAAATGTCTGCGTTATCAATTTTGATTAATAGCTTTACCAAGTTGTTATTTCTCAGTTCAATCAGAGGCTCTGAGTCTCTGTTTTTCTAATAAAACTAAGAACGTTTAAATGTTTTGTTTACTAATACTTAAAAATGTTTTTTTTTAAAACAGTGTGCCAGACCCAAGAGAATATAATTTTTCATGAATTTCAAGCACAAAACAATATGTGTGCGTATACAAATGTTGTGGAAAAATTCCACAGATTACTTTCAGACCGCTTACAGTTTAAGGCTATCAAGAAAATGTCTGTGCTACCAAACTTAATTCCTCGATTGACTTTTGTACTCATTTTCTTCAATCTGAGCTACAATACTTTATTTCTACGTACTACTCAAAGTGAATTTTCAAGAGAGTAATGTATTCAACAAAGTACTTAAATAATATTTAATGTGCTCATATTTTTAAAATTTGTGAAAATTTTTCGCGGGGCATAGTTTTAGAGTATTTCAAAAAGCCATACAAAACACGCAATTGCTTGACATCCTAAGAAAATAACGAACGGTCCTTTCAAGTGATACAGAGATAATATGTAACGAAATCCTGCGGCATTGCCGAGGTGAGACCGATATTCCTTTGTATTTGGTAAATGCATCGGAGTTGTAAATTTACTTACGATTTGGTATGCCAAATGCATGCAGTTGCGCAATGCGCTCATTGAACTCATTTGTGAAATGCGATAAATATGAAAAACAAATGCAATACAATGCATCCCTCAATCTTTCACAAATATCTTTGCGTTTTTGGACTCATTTTTAATATAATGGTAGAAATTTTCCATATTTGTAAGAATTCCGACCCTATGTGAATGCAATTTTTCAAACTCTATAAGTACCTGATGGGATGTTTTTCTCTCAATAGTCAATAGATCTTGTAGCTCAGAATATTTTGCACAAGTGTACTACATATATATTACATTGGTTACAATTCTAGAATTCTGCTCCCGAAGCTCTCCAAGTGATCTTGGGAGAGGCTTTGAAGGCTGATGTAATATAAAGGTAAAAATCAATTCCAGTGAAACTTTCTTCAGTATTAAAAATGGTGGTCAATCAGCTACGAGCACTTTAAACGGGCACAAATTCATATTACGATTTTTGGGAGGAAATAAACTTGTTCGACAAAAGCTGTTCCTAGATTTTTCTGCAAAACTATATAAAAGTACTGGTCTTGTTGAACCACAATGTCCATATGTATATGGGTAAAACGTGTAAATATTTACTTCTCTAGAAGTTACTACCATTTTATTGACGTCAATAGCAGAAATTTTGTAACATAATTGAAATATTTTTTGTATCTCATTTATAGGCACAACAGTTGAGTAATCGAGAACCATTAATATAACATATTTCCTATACTTGCGTATGTCTGGAGAGTTGTTATGGTCGCCAAGCAAATTGCTGAAAAATCATTCCTTATTTGTCCGTTTCTGATCATAAGAATTGTGATAATTTTAACTCACATGAAAGAATCGTATGAATCAACAAAAATAAGTCTTGAGCTGGACTGCAGGTGTTCTTTTGGACAATTTGGGAAATATTTCGTTATCATGACATCATGTTGCAATATTCTTTCAACCAAATCTCCAAGTAAAGATCGTATCGTTCCGTTTATGCTGTGATATCTGATTAAAACACTGCCAGGTATGTATTGCCAGCTGTTTCCAAAACATCGACTATAGAGTTTGCCAACAGTTCATTGTTATTTTCGAACTAATTTGTAGGCCTCATTTCCCTATACGATATATTACGCTGTGTATGGATTTGAACGCCAATATTGTTGCTCAAATTCAAGTTTAGTAATGGAGGCATTTTCGTGTTAGCTCTGAACTGTGAGACGTTTGAAATATTTTGTTTATTACATGTAATTGTTTAATATTTGAAATACAAAAAAATAATTTTCTCATGGGCTGTACACTATCCTTGTTAAACACTTCTGGAATTTACTAAAACAAACGAAATGAAAGCTGAAGTTCAACAAATAAGTCACAATGATTGGCTAAATTAAAACATAACAATACATAGTTCTGGTTTATATACCATAATTGTGCTATTTTAGAATAACCTGTGCAGCTCCTAGTTGAAGAACCATCCTTCAAGTTGGTTATTCGGTAATGCGGATCAAATGGTTACTATTTACTCAGTTATTTTACACCAGGAGTGATTTGGGTATAATACTAAAACAATTCTGGCACATGAAACAGAACTTTGAGAAAAACTTTTACCTACTTGTGGAAATAATTCCGTTAAATTGGTGCATCAGCAAAGGGAAAAACACTAAGGGCTAAACTTTATTGAGTACCATGATTTTAGTATTTAATATTGGTTTCCTCACAGTAATTGAAATACTTAAATTGCTACTGATAAAATGTATTAATAATCCAATTAAATAAAAGTGCTATGTAAGCAATTAGTGTAAAAAAGCAAATATACTACGAAACACAATGTGCTCTCAGTAAATTTAATGAGCTTGATGCCCAAATAAAGCACACACAATTCAAAAAACTATTACTGTTACAAAACACATTCTTTTCAGAATTAGTTAGCTTGGAAGGATGTTTTGATTATGGTTGTGAAGGTGTTTGCTTGAAGGTGGTTTTTGTTTTTCTTACCCAAAACATCTAGTTATGAAATGACTACTAATGCTCCTATTAATGCAGAGCTAATGAATTGGATCAAAAAGCAAACTGTCACTTGACACGTTAATTTGTGACTTCATCAGATCCTTTGTGCTGGGCTTTTTCTGACTGAGGCGTACTGGTGGATTAATGCTGTTGTGATAGCGATTCTTGCTACGAATTTGGCTTTCAAGGAGCTTTTAATTGTCTGCTTGTAGCAATCTTGATCTATTTATAAAGTGCCGTATTGTTTGGTATGCTCATCGCTACATTAGTTAGGGTATTTACGGGTATGACGTCTTGCGAAAGATGGTGTCAAAGTGAACACCTGAGAGTGATAATTTCAATAACATCAGACGGTAGTTGATCAATATTCTAAGCAAAGTGCCGATATTAAGTGAAGTAACAACCTAACAAGTTTTGTTGCTAGCACAAGGTAAATTTTGAAAAAAAATCGTGTTGAAAAGAACCACTAACGGAGAAATTATGACTAGAAGAGAGACGAATTCTTTAAATTAGCATAAGCCAACCTCAAAAAATTTAAGATAAAAAGCGTAGTTCATTTTAAACTTTAAGGCAAGTAAAGAAATTTTATGACAGGATAGCTTAGACTAAATCATATAATGATAATGAAACAGTCACACAGTAAAATTGATGTGTAATGACCCGACGACCTAGCAGCTAGTGTTCTTAAGGAGACTTTTCATATAGTAATAGAAAAAATACGCTTTTAATTTTTTTTTTTTTGTGACAAGACTTTTGTACGAGGGTGGCTCAATAAGTCCGTGCCTTTTTGAATGAAGTCCATATATTTTTGAATGAAGTTTTGCGAAAAAAAGTTTTACTTTTTCAACATATAAATGACTCAATAGTTTTTATGCTTCCAGTAAGAGATAGAACAAAAAATTTCTGAGCAAAACCTGATGGATAGATCGCTTAGGGCAGTTCCAAATCTACCTATAATGATTTTCTATTATTTTTCTAGCCACTTACCAGCTATTCCGAGAAATTTTGAAAAAAAAATATGATTTAAAGGAAAAAAATGTAGAATTTTGCCGCACTGTGGTTATATCTTGCTATGATTCTTAACTGCTTAATGCAAAAAGAAAGTAAAGCATGCTTGAAAATTTTTAAACTTCAGCTAACAAAGCATACTGATGATGCCAAATAGCAGTGGTTGAAACTACTAATTATAAGCAGCTAGTTGGCCATTTTTTTCTTCTATTTAATGCTCATTACGATTGTAATTTTATTGCATTTGTTTGCACTTACAGCACTGAAGAGGAAGCTCTCAAAAAATAAACCTAATAATTAATGCAGCAAAAAGTAAAAAATAAATAGTTTTTTATTCTATTTGATACTGTTAATGAGTATTTATTTGATTTATTCTTTCATATTTAAACATCAAGAAAAAAAAATGAATTACTTTATTTCAACATACGATTTCCCAAAGATGAAAAAAGCTGTGCGGACAAATCCAAGTGCATTTTCAAAAGAGTAATGTATTCTACTAAGTGCTGACATTGAACGTGCTCATATTTTTAAAAATTGTTAAACAAAGTGAAGGCTTTTATGGAATATTATTTTCCGGGGCATAGCTTAAGTAATTTTAACATTAAATCTGTAAATTTATTTTGTAATAATCAAACACTGTTTTCTTAGTACTCTAAGTTTCAATGAAAGCAATTCTAGAATGAATACAATTCCAGCAATTGCTTGACATCCTAAGAAAATAATCAATGGTCCTTTCAAGTGATACAGAGACAATATTTCACTTGACGTTTCGTCATTACCATGACGAGTTCGATAGTCATTTGAGTTTGGCAAATGCATCGGACTTATAAATTTCCGAGCAATCTGTTCTGACAAACCAAATGTAGTCAGTTGCGCAATACACTCATTGAACTCATCTGTGAAATAAGACATATATGGAAAATACATACAAAAAATTGATTCCTTCAATCTAACCTTCAAATTAACATACTTAAAGTTTCTATGGGATCCATTTTTGATAAAATAAGAAAAAGTTTCCATGTTTGTTAGAACCCCAAGCCTATTTGTTGACAATTTTTCAAACTCTAAAAGTGCCTGATAAGGTGTTGTGTTCACAATAATTAATAAATCTTTTAGTTCAACAATATTCTGAGCAATTTTGCCATGAATTACATCGGTAAAAATTTTATAATTCTGCTTCCGCAGGTCATCAAATGATATTGGAAGTTGCTTTAAAGGCTGATGTAACATAAATGTAAAAAACAAACTTCCATATGAAGCGCATAATGTCAATGTTGTAAAGCACCATGCAATGTAGAGCATTTTTGGAATAGCTCTGTGCAAGCGGCGATGGTAATGATAACGTTTTAGAATTGAAAAGATAAAACGCAAAATGTTAACGATTAAAACAATAATCCAAGTTTGCGTGCTAAAAGGAAAGAAAACTGTTTCCAGCGATGAGTATCCTTCAGAGTCCTTCAGAAGTATGTGAAGCGAAGTTTGGTAATATGATTTAGTGGACGTAAGAATTCGCAATGCATTTGGCGAGCACTCGCTGTAACCAAGTGCGAGATTTGCTTGTCGTTGATCCAGCTGCAAAGAATAGGGGTATTTTTACAGAGTTATTTTATAATTTTCATAATTTTAAATGTAAATCAGCATGAGTAATATAAAAATAGAGCTCAATTTGCGAAATAGAACCTCAAATCGACGAAAAATGTCTTAGGGTGGGATCAGCAAAAAAAAAATTTTGTTGTACAGGAGGCAGTCCTGGAACTACGGATGTTCTTCTCTAACCAAATACATTCAAGAACTCAAGTGCTCAAAAAAAGCAACATAGCATAACCACGGAAAATGCCAGATGGAAACTATATTTGGAGGCACGATGTTTTATCAGTGGAAGATAAAAGTATTCTTGCTGGTAATAGCTGATTGATAAGTTGAGGACATACAGATCTCCAGGAACGGTTGGATTATATCTATACATTCTCCGGAAAGGCATTTATTACTACTAATCTTACCAGATCTTCAAATCCACAGGGACAAAGTAGCTCTCATATCAATTGCAGGAAAAAATTACAAAATCACATTTAAATTGTGTGAACCGATATGGCTCAAGTATTTTTTTTATTAAATTTCTGGAGAAAGTTTTTCAATGTTCATCAATAGGCATACTAATTAATGACTCCCATTAAAAACCTAACAAAAGAATATGAAAGGAGCCCAAAGCCAAAACCCCATTTAGAAACGCAATTATATAGCCGAAGCTCTCGCATGTACGTCATATTCGGTAAAGAAACATTTCATAACCAGCTATAAAGATTCCCAAATGTTTATAAATTCAACTAAAAACTTTCTGAAACTGGATTTTCTCTGCTAGTTATAGTACTTACGATTCTATGAATAAATTACTTTTATATGTCTGCCTTCAAGGAGGCAGACTGCCGCTCTAGGCAGTGAGCAGCTGATTTTCTAAGGAATAACTCATTTTTTCTCTTCGAAATTTGAAAAAAATGCTACTTTGTTGAAAAGAAAGTTTTCAGTTGTTTTCAATCTTTTAAAATTTTAACACTCAAAAAGATACAAAGTTAATAAGGAATAATTATCAAGAAGATACAGCCTTCTTCCAGAGAATAGCTAACTGCTTATCTACATATATTTTGGAACTTACCAAATTGTAGACTCCAGTCGATGTACCATTATCGTAAACTGTTCCACCAATATCATTACTGTGGTCAGTAAGCGCAATAGAAAAGTTCAGTTTCCTTGAAATTTCTTTCAAAATCTCTCCATCGATTCCAGTTAAACTATCTTTGCCCATAAACGGTTTCTTTATTATAATAAATGGTGGTAAATGAGCAGTTAAAACTTTAAATGGGCATAAGTTCATATTAAGAATTTTAATCGGAAATAAACTTATTCGACGAAAGCTTTCTTTTGAACAGCTATGCAGAAGTACGGCTCTTGTGGAACCACAATGTCCATATGTGTACGGGAAGAACGTGAAGAAATTTACTTTCTCAGAAGTTGCAACCATTATATTGACATCAATTGTAGCAAGCTTATAGTACAGTTGAAAAAATTTTTCCATCTCGCTGATAGGCACAACAGTTGAGTAATCGGGAACCATTAGTACAACAATAAAAAACATTTTGTATTTGTTTACTGCTGCAGAGGTTTTGGAATCGTAAGGCAATTTCCTGTGAAAACCACACATTACTTATTACTAAGTTTTTGGTTTTAACAACATTTTGATAATTTTAACTTACATAAAAGAATCATAGGAATCAACAAAAATCAGTCCCAAGCTGAAGTATACATGGACTATTTGAGAAGATGGGATGTGTGTCGTTATCTTGACATCATGTTGCAATACTCTTTCAACCAAATCTCCAAGCAAATATCGCTTTGTTCCGTTTATGCTGTGATATCTGATTAAAACACTGCCATGGAATGTATTGCCAGCTGTTTTCAAAACGTTGACCAGACAGCTTGCCAACATTTTATTGTTATTTTCGAACTCGTTTTGTCGCATCATTTCCGTATACGATATATTACGCTGTGTATGAATTTTTGCATCAATATTGTAGCTCAGATTGAGGAAAATGAGCCATGCAGTCAATTTAGCAATTGAGTTTGGTAGCGAGGACATTTTCTTGATAGCTGTGTACTATTAGCTGTTTGAAAATAATCTGCGGAAAGTGTTCACTGAAATATTTGGCGCTGTTTCATATATGTTTTTACATATATTGTATAGCATTTGCAATTAATAAGACATAATATTCTACTGGACTGTACTTTATGCTTGTTAAACACCTTGATGAGTTTATTCAAGCAAACAAAACGAAAACCGTCTTATATTTACTTGTAACATTTCTCCTTATTAGCGCTAATTGCTTACATTGCATTTTTTTGAGCTAATTACTAAATAGTTCTATTTATGGCAATTCAATGCTATTAACAATAAAAACTAAATAGTTTTTTCCTCTTAGTGTTCAAGTAATTTGACGAGGAGCGGTAAAGGATTTTTTTGACCAAACTCATGAGTTAGTTTTAGTTAAAGAACCACAAACAACATCAATTACGTTTGATTCAAGTGACTAAATTGACGTCAAAAAATAATCGCTGTGTATGTATTTCAGACTTTCGAAATATTATTTTTGCGCTGTTTCCAAACTGTTCATAGTGGGACTACATAATTCCCACTTGAACTTACTGCACCAATTTTTAAGTGAAAATATCTAAAACAAAATATTGACAGCTCATTCTCAACGCTTAAGAATTTTGTAAATAACTTTAATAGCAGCAGCCAATGAAAACCCAAATGAAGGTTCAATATTGGACACGATTTGGGAATCTTACATTTTACAAAAATTTTTTTGATAAGTGCTAATATTGAATTTCATGAATTTGTCCTATGTCAATGACGATCTATCTAAATTGTGATACATACAAAACACAGAAAGTAATCTCACTAAATGGAACCCCTGTTATTACAATACAATTTTTAAAAGACCTGCACGTCTTAAGTCTTACTGACTTATAAGATATTTTTAGAAGCTGCTAATATTTTAGCATGTAAGAGTTTAACTTCCGCTATATATTTGCATACCCAGCGTTGTCAAACAGACTTACTAGATCTTCAAAAGTCACTTTTCTTTTCACAGTACTTAATCCGTTTGGGAGCTTATAAAAATTACAAATTATTTCCTAAGATTTTCAATAAAGTTACTAACCGAGTGGGTAATGGTAATGGGTTCAACTGCTATCTAAGCTTATCTAAGTTTAAGTTCTAAAAGACATTTGACTTAATATTTTTCTAAGATATTATTTATTAATAAAATATGAGACACTCCTGAAGGCACTAATTATGGTGAATTTCAAAAATTATATCATTTACATATTTCCGCAGATTAAATTCAAACAGCTAACAGTTCAGGCTTATCGAAATAATGTTTGCGCTGCCAAAGTTTATTGCTCGTTTAACTACTGCTCTCATTCTCTTCAATTTGAACTATAATATTAGTGCTGAAGAATATACACAGCGTAATGTATTGAATACAAAAATGGTGTGGACCAATGAATTCGAAAACAACAACAATTTGCTAGCAAACTGTACTTCTGAGATTTTGAAAACAGCCAAACAGGATTTTCATGGGGATGTCGTAGTAACATACCGCGGCATAAACGGTAGTATGCGATCCATTATTGGAGAGTTGGCAAATAGAGTATTACAGCAAGATTCAATGGTACCGAAATACTTAACAATTCCTCAAAAACGGCATAAATACTTCAGCTTAAGACTCTATTTTGTTGATTCTTACAATTCGATGCAGTACGTACAACTCAACACAATAGATACCCGAAAAAAAAATTATAATAAAAAATTACTTTCCAGCGCGATTTTTGAAGAAGGCAGTGCTAATCCAAAACTCCAGAATTATAAAATAAACTTTATTATAATACTAATGATTTCCGATAACACCACTATTGCACCTATGAGTGAGATGGAGAGGATATTTCAAAGATTCTACAGGTTCATTAATATTGATGTCAACATTATGGTGGCAATTTCAAATAAAGTTAATCTTTACACTTTTTATCCATACACATATGGCCAATGTGATTCCACAAAACCCATAATTTTGTGCAGCTGTTCAGAATTTCTTCAAAGCGTTCATTTGTCCGCTTTATTTCCTCGCAAAAGTGCAAATATGAATTTGTGTCCATTTAAAATTTCGGCAGCTCAATTACCACCGTTTATTATACTAAAACAACCATTTTTGGATGAAGAAAGTTTGACTGGAATAGATGGAGAGATTTTAAAAGTTATTTCAAGGAAATTTAACTCTACTATTACCCTGAATAATCATAGTAAGGAAATCACTGGAACAGTCTTTGATAATGGTACATCCACTGGATTCTTTAAGATGGTAAGCATTTGAAACAGCACAGAAAAATCATTAACTAAAATTTAGCAATTGCTCCCACATGCGTGAAACAGTTCCACATTTTCGAGATGATTTAGCTATGTACTCCTAAATGATTGCCTTATAATTATTGAATAGCAGACAACTAGACTATATTTGTTAGCCACATAACCTTAAGTTAAGTGCCATAGCCTTAGTTGAGGCCTCTTGGCGATAATCTCTAGTTGCTAAGTGGCTTCCAATGATGTGATTTCAAAGCATCTAAGCTCCATTCAGTCTTAACAGAGAGTAAGGATAACCATGTCATTTTTCCTGTATTTTACAGGATACTCCTGTATTTTCAGTGAATATCCTCTAAAAAAAAGACTCCCGTATTTTTGGAGAAAAATCCTGTAACTAACTGTCCTGTGTTATTTCCAATGATTTAAGACTTTGCATTTCTCTTGAAAACTAATAATCAATATCTCGCTCAGTTTGTTCTTGTTAGTTTGTGTTCGTCAACCCTTATGATAACGTGATCAAAACTGTACTACAAAAAAGTAGTTAAATAAGGCATTACTATTTCAATTATTTTCCAAGTTTTGAGAATTTCGTGTTTGCAGTGAAACGATTGGGTTGAAATTTTTACTCATTTGCAAACTGAGAATCGCGATAACAAAGAAATGACAGCAATATGTTCTTTGTTTACCCGGCACGACCGCCTCTGTGGAACGAGTATTTGCTTCCATGAACAAAACGTGGACTGATGAAAATTATGAGTTAAATGTAGAAACTTTGAAAGCCGTTCTGACCGCTAAGATCAATTTAAACATGTCGTGCATTGATGCTTACAGTTGGATAAAAACTAAACCGAATATGCTACGGAAAGTCAAAGAAAGCGAAACACATGTATGTAACATAAATTATTGAAACTCAAGGTGGAACAGACGAAGACTCTGATTAAATTAAGTGCCAAAATATTGATTCATACACAACTATTACTATCTATTCTGCTTTAAACAAAAAATAAAATGTATCCTGTAATCAATCCTGTTTTCGGAAAATTAGATAAAATGTCAATTTTTCTCCAATTTATCCTGTTTGTCCTTTAAAAATTTATGGCATGGAATATGAACCTGCCATGCTAAAGGTACATCTATCGCTTGTCTTGAACCAGCATTATGTTTGGCTTCAACTTATAAATCCTACTGCATTCCATTCAGACGAAATAGTTCTCTCGTAGGACTTTACACTCTTTCAATGGTCATTTGTTACTTTTCGAGCTTTATAGTTCTTTATGTTGTTTATTTAGCGATGTCTTAAACGAGGGCTAGTTGATCACTTTACAATATTCTTGCAGTTTGACATCACTGTCAAAATTAAATGTTAGATTTATTTATATATAACAATAATCTTTATTTTTTATAGCTCTCCCAACGACAAATAAGTCTTGCAATTGGAAGCAGCTCATGTACAAGTAGTCGATTGCGATACTTTGCGTCAACTAAATCATATTACCAAACATCGCTTCATCTACTTGTTAAGGACTCCGAGAGATACTCATCGTTGGAAACAGTTTTCTTCCCATTCAACATTCAAGCATGGACAATTTTTTTAGTGGTCAATATCTTACGTATTTTTTTATTAATCCTAAAACGTTACCACTGCCAACAACGTCTGCATAGATCTATACCAAATATGCTCTTTATTATGTGGTGTTTTATGGCACTAACTTTTCGTTCTTCATACGAAAGTTTGTTTTTTACTTTCATGTTACATCAGCCTTCAAAGCCGCTGCCAATGTCATTTGAGGAGCTCCGGAAACAAAATTATAAAATTTTCTCCGATGTTTCTTTAAGTAGACAAGTAAGAGATATACCTGAACTTAACGGTATGTTAATTGTTGTAAACAAAACCTTTGATGGAGTACTTAAGGAGTTCGAAAACTCGTCGTCAAATAGGCGTAGCGTGCTCACAAACGTGGAGACCTTCACCTATTTTGCCGAAAATGAGTCCAAAAGACTATATAAATATGCAAAATTGAAGATCGGATTGAGGGATGCAGTGTATTGTATGTATTTTCCATATATGTCACAGTTTGCAAGTTCATTCGATGAGCGTATAACGCAATTGCATACATTTGGTTTATTAACACAGATTGCAAAAAAATTTATAAATCCGATAAATATACCAAACACAAAGGACCTTCGAAGAATTGATAGCACTGAGGCAAGCTCGAATGAAAAATTAACTTTATATCATTTAAAAGGTCCCTTGATAATTTTTTTATGTTGCCTGGCAGTTGCTTGCGGTGTTTTTATTTTGGAGCTACTCTCGTTGAAGCTTAGATGGATAAGAAGAGGCTTTTGGGTTTTAAAAAATTAATAAATAAATTTGTATGTGTAACTTGTTTCATGCAAATTTTATGGAAACTATTCACCGGACACATTTTCATCAAATGGCATTCACATTTCATGTGAAATTTGTCGAAATGAGCAGCATTAACGCAGATTTTTTTAAGTCCACTTCAATGATGATCAATGGCTTAGCACTTGTGTGCTTTTAAAGTTCATAGTCTTTAAAAAAATTCTTTTAGCAAACAATATGTATGAAGGTACTTTAGGTGCTGGTACTCACTTTGGTCCTAGTTACATTATTTATAAAATATAAAAATGATATTTAAAAGTAAGCTATTTCATTATTTTCTCAAATTATATTTCTCATTTTTAAAGATTAAAAACCAAAGGGCATTAATTGAGAAAAGCTTTTTACATCAAAATTGAAATCTGGACGCATTACCAGATATCTTTGACAGGGGTAGTTGCAATCTTAAACATTCTTCAAGATGCCATTCTAAAGGCATGCACTATAAATCGCTGGCAACAAATACATTGCTTGCGAATCCATGCCAATCAAGAAAATTATATTATATTCAAAGTTGATCATTAGTTTACGCAATAAAAGTTTATTGATAACGCTGCAAAAAGATTTTCCACAAAAAATTGGCCTCAATTTTTAAAACTCAAAAAAATTAACTGTTGAGAGCACATATTTAATACTTAAATTTTTGTATATTCTAGAAGAAAGTCAGACAAAAATGTTAAGCTAAAAAACTTGCCAATAGTGTCTGTGTTATGGCATTGTGAACGAAATTTGATATTAATGCGAAAAAAAGAGCTGCAAATCATCCTTGAAAGCAATTTATTTTGCACAGCATTAGCTGCTTAAAATGTTTAAAAAACTATATATTGAGAGTACCCAGAAACATCGTCGTATAACCTTGTGCAACAATTTGTGGCACATTTGATGAAGACATATATGCAAATTCTACGAAAAAAGATCAATAATGATGTTAAGTTTAAGGAAAATATACAAAAATAATAAATAAATCGATATTTCATAAAATTGAGAATGTGTTTCATTGAGCATTAAAAATAAAATTCTATTTATGGTTCAAGAAATTACACCGAAATCCTATAATCCTTTACCTCAAAAGATCAAGTCAAATTGCTTTATGAAACAACAGCATAATATATTCAATCATTCTGAAACACCTTAACAATTAAATCAGACAGAAATTGTTTTTGTTTACTTCCTTTTCAAATTTTGTGCAGCACAATTGCTGCATCTGATTCTGAGTGTGAAATTCAAAGTGTCCGAATATACGAAAATATTGCAATGAACTGCAACTGAAGTACCAAAAAAAAAAAAATTGATTGATGGCATGCAAGTGCATGCGAGTGAAGTTGCAATGAGCGTAAGTGAAGAGAACTCTGGTGCTGAAATTTTGATGAAGTGGATATGCTGCATCATCATCAAATTATGTAGTTCAGAAATATTTTAACTTAAACGAGAAACACCATTGGTATTACAAAATTCAAATCAAAGTGTCTCAAAGAAGCTGTAATATTTAGTTTCTTTTAACTATTTGCGTGAATACGTAACTTCCTGGCGGGTATAATTTAGACCAAATTTCTTAACAAATAACATTTTTAAAAATGACATTATTAGTAAACACAAGTCAGTAAAATAAAATTTCATAAACAAAACGAATGTTTTCCCACATTTCCCAGCCTAACCGCCTCATTTAAAAACACACCTGTCAGCTGGCTATAAGTAGAAGTACATACGACTACACACAAGTAAATTCAACTCAATTCATTTGCACTGATTGAGCTTCAATTGCTTTCAATACTTTGTAGTGTCAACAGCAAGCGTGTACAACCCAGCAGGCAATTGGGTAGGGACCCTCTCTGTTATTAAAATCAGATATTCATTCAAATATGCCTTGCAATGATCACAATAAATGTCACTTGTCTTATTTCAGATCCTTATGCTATAATGCCTATCTCAATTTTTCATTTGATGATTTGATTCTTTTTATGGAAAGATTAACTCTTACAACTTCCAGGGAATGGCTAATTTTTTAACTTCGACGGAATACCTATTTTTGAGTCATTTCATATAAAAAAGAAAATAAGTTTGAAATGAATTCAATGAAATGTTTGTTTCCAAATAAGGTCTTTTAATAGATTTACTTACCTACCTACTGCTCATTTTATTTACTGGGAAGCTATGTCGGAATATAGTGCTGCCATTTTCTTTAAAGCTGTGTCATGTAACAGAAATCCCCCGCACAGATACGATAGACACTCATATTGCACATGAGCTCAACAATTCACCTTCACTTTATTCCGCTTGCCATCAATTTCAATCAAATTCAATTGAATTGTATTTTTATTGAACCATAAAAAGCCTTTCTTGCCATTGCCAGCAACAAGAATAGATAGGGGAGCGAGGGAGCACCAGTGTTGCATTTTATTTCTTACCACTGCGCTGTCGTGCTTTGTCTGTACTTTCCTTTGTCTCGCTGTCTGTCTGCATGTTTGTCACCCTGTGATGAGCGTGTGATTTTTTTTTTATATTTCGTTTTTATAACGCCTACATGACCACCCCTACATTTTTCAACTTCATAAGATGATTTCTGTTTTAACTCTTATGTGCAAAGTGGTGTTTAACTGACTTTTTCAAAATAAGGATATTGCTGGCTTAGCACTTTAACATTTCTTGAGGACGCATCTTATTCGATACATCAGTTCATTGAAATAATTTAGTTGGTTGAGGTGCTTGAGTTCGGAAATATATAGTTTAAAAACTCCAAGAGGACTCGAAAGATATCATTACTTGAAATACATTTGGAAGAAACTTTTTTCTATCGTTCACGACTTCTGAGTTATCAGTGCCTCATTTGCCGTATATGTTACTATTCAGAGATATATATATTCAAAATTTTGTACTAAATTTTTATAAAAAAAAATCAAAGTTATGCTTATTGTGTCTTGGAAAATAAAAGTCCAATCGAAACAAATAAAACTTGAACTAAAGTAAGGTTAGTACTTTAAGCAGTAACTGAATACTGCAAAACTGTTCCAAAGTAGCAAAATTCATTAAGCTCTCAGTTTAGTTCTCTGAATATTTGAGCCAACTACATATCCATATAGCTCGTGGAATTAGAACGTTACTCTGGATGGTGTTTGAAACTAAATGGATAATATGAATGCTTGGAACTGAATCCTTTAGACACTATGTACATCTCGCAATATATAATTTCTGGAATTAATCATACCAAATGAGACTGAATCGCGCAAGTGTTAACCAAACATTGGCAGAAACGAAGTTACAAAGATTTCAACAGCTTTCGCCAGCCACCTGTCTATTTTATGACTTCACTTCAACAATTTGTTTATGAGCCAAGCAAGACATGAAAGTCAATTTTTACGCTATTGAGTGCTTGTGAGAAGGTAATGTACATTTATGTAGAGGGGCGGGTATGTGCTGTACTTTTTTTTCCTCCTCCAGCGTATGAAGCTGTCTTTATGGAGAGAAAAAAAATTGTGAAATTGGTTAAAATTTATTCAAAGGCATGACACAACGGCAGAGGTTTATAAGAACATGCTTGTCGCGTCACGTTCTTATGTTATTATTTTTTTACAAATTTTTTACAGTGATTTGAATAAGCAGAAATTATGGGTAATGAATGCACATATGTATATACAGTTATATAACAGCTTCATATATAATAATGACACATGAATTCAAGTTCTACCCGAACTTATTTTAGTTTTATTAAAGTTTATTGTTATTTTTATTACTAAATCTTTGTACAAATTTAAAATATGTATGAATTATGCAATTTACTTGATCTTTATTTGGTATATATTAAATAAATTGTTGGCTCTTTTTTCAGCTAAAAAGTTATTTAATACATTAAAGTAATTAGTTATTCATAGCACAGATAGTAGAGGAAAAAGATTGCTTTTCAAAATGTGTTGCTATGTCGTTTTTGCATATGATACCAAGTTCGAAAGTCTCATGAAAACTATAAGTTAAGGGCTCTGTGGTTGGCTAGGATTTATGCCTACCTTAATTCAAAAACACACAAACCTATTCAAAGAATTCATTCTCTAACAATATTGAAAATTTTACTTATAACAAATATTCTGTGTTTGTTTTCTTGTTGGACTTATGTGACCGTTTAGTTTGGAACAAAAATAAGTAAAAACCGAACTTAAAATTATTCATTTAAGAAAATAAAAATATCAAAGTCTTTACCAATAAAATTTTTTATCAACTCTTATGAATTTATCCGAACTGGGAATTAATGCTTTAGCAATTGATGACCAAAACATAATAAAGGTGTAATTTTAAAATTAAAAAATTTGTAACAAGAAGAAGATGCAATTTTTTTAATTTTTTGACTCAAAGTCCGAAAACATGAAAGTTATGCAGGTCTGGGAGCAACCCTGGGAGTATTTTTTAAAACTTTTTTTTTAATGAGCACATACTAGAATATGAATGAATTTTCGAATTTTAAGCCTTCCCGAAGAATTCTGAAATATCATATTTTTTGAACAGGTCTAATGTACATTGTGGTTTTTTGAGTACATTTGCGTCGTGAAAAATCATTGTTAGTACATTGGATAAGATTTTAGTACATTCGGTACATGTGCCGCAGTTTTCAGTACATTTTCATAACACTTTCAATACATATCAATTATTTCTGAAAATTGTCATTTTTTTTAATTAACTTAGCTGAAATATGCGTAGAAGCCTTGTGTAAGTTTTGTTGACCATTATTTTCTTTCATAATTTTAATAGCGAAAGTATTTGCTATTTTAAAAGTACATTTGAAGTCTCGATTCCACAAAACACAAATGCCATCACTAACATACTATACATATCAGTAAATATAATTTATTATTATAATTATTTTTCGCAGTCTACCTTAGCAGTCCATAAAAAAGTACGTTTCAAACAGACAGTCGTAGACATTTCAAATCAATACAATACAACACAATACACTGTCATGCAATGTATTTATTGCATTCCTATTATATTGAAGAATTCATCAATGCAAAATAAAAATATAAAAGAAGTAACGAAATGTAGTGCAAAATAGTAACGTCTTAAAGAAGAATATTTGTATATATGTGTAGGTGTTTAGAAGAAAAATTCTTGAGTTTTATGCGCCAGTGTAGCTATTTTAAAGTTTTAAATGCAATAAAATTCAAATGACATTTTTTTTGAACAAGAAAAAGGTTACTTTGTAATGCATATAACTGAGAGTAAGCTTTTAAGGAAAGAAACTGTTGAAAACAGTTTGATAATGCTGATTTAGGCTTCAGATTCCACAAGCAAAATCCAACGTAAAAATTGTAGATTTATCTTACGCAAGTGTCAGTCTACTCAATTTAATTGCAACTGAATTATTAATAAGAACATTTCTTCTTAAAAAAAAACAAAATAATTCAAATAGTTCGCATGCGTGCCATGCATAGGATAAATTTAACCCAGTAGGAATGGCAATGTTCATGTATTTCATTGGGAGGCATTCACATCAGCTGGATCATCTCTCTGCTCAAAATTCGGCGAAATGAAATTAGCATATGGAAACTTAAAAGTTTAATATCTGTACTTTGAAAAAAAGTACAACTTTATTATGTCGTCCACCATGCGATCACTTTTAGCTTTCTATGTCTGTTCCAAATTAGATTTAAAATGACCGTTTAAGAGATATCACCGCAAGGTTTTTTATCGAATTTCAAAAATGCTACAGTTTTAAATAGCGCAGCAGTGCTGATTCCGAGTTATCTCCACGAGTATTTGTGCATGAAGCTTAGGCTTGTACCTCGCCTGGTGATTGTGTAACATGTTCCGAACTTGTTTCCTCCAGGTATGTAATATGGGTTGGATAGGGTTTGTTAGAAATGCGCACTCAGCTCCATGTTCTACTGCGCTGAACGCGTAGAACTCGGTGTTCGCCGGGTATGTGGTTTTGCGTTACTTGGACTTATAAAAGTGTCATCTCTCAGGGAGAAAGATATCGGTGGTCTTGCAGACTTTACGCCCAGAGCATTACTTCAAAGCAGCCCTTGCTTCCTCAGCCATAACACTTAAAGTAATTTTATCAGTTATGATATCCTGGTAATTCTTGGACCTGTATCAATTTTTGCTTCACCAAGCCAAAGTAACATTTCTTATCATAAGTTGAACATTTGAAGCAGTCGAAAAATATTCGCACAGAAATCTGGAAACTACTTGGGTACAGTCACAAAAATGGGTGGAATGGGATTAGTATCATATGAATTTCAGCATTCGTTTAAAGATTTCACTGACTTGAGATGACGTCAAGGTCTATGAAAACTGATATATCTACTCGTCTGTATTCTCGCCAATCTTCCTAAAGTAAGTGCAATTTGGTAAAGTTATTAGAATTCGTCAGACATAAATGGATTTTTTTAAATCTAACAAAATACTACTAACGTAGTGGGTTCTTGTCAAACCATTCGTATTTAAGTACATAAGGGATTAATAAACGATCCCGTACAAGGTTTTAACTAACTATAACTTAAAATCCAGTCGCAAAGCAGGTTTTGAAGATTTTTGAGAATTTAATTACCTATTTTCTTAGGTACCTATTGTATTTTTGATTTTTTTTTTCACATTTCTTATCAATACTTTTTCTAGTACACTCTAACAGAACATTACTCATGCAAATTTGCAGTAATTGTTCACTGTTGTCTGATCTTCCGACTGGGTTCCTTACTATCAATAAAATGCAAGATTAAGTGTTAATTTGTATTCTTGTGTAAAGTGCTGCAACAAATACGAGCATACGCAACATTTGCAAGTAGTGAATTAAATTATTTATTATTAAATTAAAATGAAATTAAATTGTCATTAAACCACAGCAAAAAAAAAGTCATACACGGAAAACACCTGTTAATGTCAATGCGATAATTATCTACTAATTGAATTTAAATGACATATTGCTTGTTTTAATTATTTTCATTGAACTTTTAACACCTACTGTATATGTACATATGTAAAAACGCACACATTTTCACTGAAAATGACATCGATAAATTACAAATATTGATTTTACATACAAATAACGGAGTTGCGTGGCATTCATTAAAATGTTGCTGACAAGACTTTTATTTATCTTGGCAGCAAACTTCGCTACCTATAACCGATAGAGTAATTAAGAAAATTAATTTTATTTTTGTTCTTTTGTGGGTTTTAGAAGTTTCACATAAGAAAATAAATTTAAGTGCATTTGTTTTCAGAATATGTCAAGTGAAAAGATCAAAAAAATTTAAAAAACATCTGGGACTGAAAACTAGTGCAAACTACTGCAGCTAAGCCATTGTAGGATATATCATTTTGCCGGAGCTTCAGATAGTTTCTTTACTATTTTTTATTTGGTCCTAACGTTGGAAATCAAGAAAATTTATCTTATTCTATGGAAACGAACTTTTTTTGCTAACAGACATAGGACTATTTAGGGAATATTGTATCCCTTAATACGTTATATATTCAAAATAGTGAAAATTGCGATTTTTGTTTCCATAGTCCTCAGGTGTTAACAAGATTTTATGAATAAATCTTAGTACTCGCTTATGGATGAATATAATTTCCAACTGGGTAACAGATTTGTTGCCTCGCAACCATGAAATGGTATCTTCATGTCAATCTTATTGTCAGCATAATAGTTCATAAATCTTTCTAAAAAATAAATTGAGGTTTTATTTTAAAGCGAATTCCATTATTGTATCATATGGCAAGGGACTCTTGTGGCAATATGTTGGCAAAATTTCCACTAATTCTTCTGTTGTTTTTTCCAATTCCTAAATTCGCCTCAACCAATTCAAAAATCTTAAGCGAAGGAACTTTCGACAGTCTTCAAGAGCTCGCTAAACGTGCAGTATTTGTAACCGAACGTTACATCAGACCAAAAACAAATACTTTGGTGATCAGAGAGAGATGCAGCACCTGCAAAAATGTAATGCAGCGTTCTAACCAAAACCTACTGGACTATTTCCTGCAGCATTTAGATGCAATGATGTCAATTCAATTGTTTCTTGGCCAGAGCAATGAACAACCTTGGAATTATTATATCTTTATAGTGGACGACCAAATTGCTTTCAAGTGAGTCTAGTCGAAATCTTTGAAAAATACTACGATTTATTTTCTATATCTCTATAACAGGGAGTTACGCTCGCATATATCATACAATTTGTATGAACGTGAATTCTTTTTTCTCATAATTTTAACTCAAACATCAGGTAATCCAAAATTGCGGCGTTACATATTGTTGGAGATATTGCGAAATTGTGTGCTTTTAAAAGTGTTACATGTAGTGATCATGGAGCTTGAGCACGAAAATGACAATAGTATTGACTTCTACACCTATCAATTTTCTGGCATTTACTGTTTTGAAAATATTGATATTTTAAGGATCAATCGTTTTCAAGATGGCGTGCTGGATGCTGATTATCTGTTTTTACCACATATATATAATTTTCACAAATGCACATTGAATATAACTGCCACTGTGTTTCAACCATGGCTCGGATTTGATGGCGACATCGAGAACATTAATCATACGAGAGACGTAAGTCGTTTAACTGGCATCGAAGGTGATCATTTGAAGATGATTTCGAAAACCTTAAACTTTAGTGTTAATTTGCGCTTTACGGAGGAAAGAGGTAACATAAATATTGCGGAAAACTCTACTGGCGGTTTCGCAGATGTTTGTTATACTTTTTTTCAACTGACGAACTGATCTTTTTATTACATAAAATCTTTTACTCAACAGCTAGAGGCGGGTGCAGCTGATATTGCGATCGGTGGTTATTCGGCTTCTTTGACAAATCAATCTAAGCTAAGTTCGTCCATTCCATACCGTAGTACTGTATTTGTTTTTGTAGTACGTAGCGATCTTCATTTTGGTCCACTCGAGCAGTTGGCAAGTCCATTTCATCCATCAGTTTGGTTAGCAATTGGTATTACAATTTTGTTTGCATTTGCCATAATAAAAGCTATTAACCATAATGCGAATGCAATACTACGCGCATTTTTAATCGGCGCACGAAATCATTCTCCGAATACTAACTTAATTACCATTTTGTTGGGCAATTCTGTTTTGAGACCTCCACGGCGCAACTTTTCCAGGTATCTTTTGATATCTTGGTTACTTCTCACAATGATACTACGGAACGCTTATCAAGGGATGATTTTTGATTCATTACGCGCATCACGTCGAACACCAGTCCCAGAAGATGTTTCAGCACTAATACAACACAATTATAAGCTGCTTTCTTCTGTATACGTCGACTACTATCCAGAGAATCTTACTATAATCATGTCTAATAATAAAGATCAAATAAATGAAGTCAAGAATAGCGAAAGCAGAGTGACCATAACTTCAGCGCCCGAGACATTAGGATACTACAATTTTATGTACCGCGATTCTGATCGATTATCTTGTGTGAAAGATATAGCACATCCACTTCATTTGACGATGTATTTTCAAAAACATTCAGTTTTGAAATTAATTTTCGATAAAAAAATCAACCAACTAAGGCACTCGGGTATAACATCACATTGGACTACGAAGAAATTTGAAAAGAATGAGTTTCGAATGATGTATGCCGAAAGTCGTAAGTTACCATGCATTAGCAATGAAATGTTACATGGATTATATCTTATGTATTGGATTTTAATTAACATTACAATGATTTGCTTTGTTCTGGAAAAATTAACACAAAAGATAGCAAAGTTGAGGAGAGTTTTCGATTGGGTACATAATCAAGCCGAACATTAGAAGAGTAAACTATGAAAATATATTCTTATCTTATCTTCCCTCTGAGTGTTTTAATTTGGCATTAAGTTCATTGAATTACTATTGGAAAATGTCAAGCAATTCTAAGTATCTATGTTATAATTTAGTAAATTTTAAGATATATACTTTCACAGTCAATAAATTTGAAGCTGATTTAAATACAAATTTAAGAGTTCAAACGATTTTATATTCACGTATATGTACCAAGTTTCATTCATTTGTGTCAATTGAATGCTGAGATATCATGAATTTGATTTTGGAGGACATGGCATCGCCTAAATCAAACATTGCTTTAAGCCTTTCACAGATAATATGAAGTATTTGAAAAAAAAAGTGTGACCTCAATCGCCAAGCCGTTTAGAAGTTGCACGATCACTAAGAGAAGCACCAAACATTATATGCATATAAAAAGATAACTTTTATTTAAGATTTTAGCGAATAAAAGAGTCTTTTTAGTAGTATTCAGATGAGAGAAAGCGAAAAAAATGAATATCTGATTGATATTCATCAAAATGATGAAGGTTAGCTATCTAAGGTTAAAATTATTTTTTGTTTGTAATATATATCTATTAGTTCTGGCTATTTTCTGTACTTTTAAATACATGTTCAATATATCTATATATATATAATATAAATTAAAGAAAATACCTCTATTTCACACCTTTTTTTTCATCTAGATTTCATTTCAAGACATTTTTTCCTTAGAAAAGATTTATCTTATTCATGGAAAATTCAATCTTCTAAAGACTTATCTGAGAATTTATGTTTAACTTTCCACGTAACTTCTGTACAGAAACGATTTCATTCATAAGTTTTCACTCAATTCAATAATGCCGCAATTGATTATAGCAAAAGTTTATCCAACAAATGTCAATAATATAAATGGTCGCCATAGAAGACGATAAAGAAACTTTTCCCTTGGAAGCTACCATTTCAAGTCATCGAATCTGTGATAGTGTATGGAGCATAACATTTAAAAACGAACGGAGCTGCACCATAAAGTATTTGAATTTGTAGACACTTTTTATCTTTTGATGGTAACTTACGTACCAAAACTAGTTTCTGTATAAATTTATAAAAAAAATAAAAAAATAAAAAAATTATAAAAATATTTCTTGTCTGCTTAAGTAATGACTCTGTGACAAAAATTCTTCGATGTTAGATTTTAGATCTTGTGAAAAAACATTTCAAGCTTGCGGAAGTGGATTCTTGGTAGATATCTTTTGCAAAAGATTTTATTTAAATTTTCATCAATTTAGTTCTGATTTTAAGTTACACTTCAAAACTGACAAAAATTACAACACGATTTTTTTCAAAACCAAATTCGGTGATATATACCAAACATTACCAAAATCGGTTAAACTCAAGATCCAGCTACTTTCGTTTTGACTTGTAATGCTCCATATGCACTATGTACGTGAATATTTCTCTTTGCAAATTTTATCTCTATCGTGCAGTATACGTTATGACCTAATTTTGTTAACAATATCATCCTCATCTTGGTAAGCGCTTCTCTCTCAGTCCGTTTATTACTGTTATGATAAATGCTATAAACGTCTAATGTGCCTTATAATGGTCATAATCTTAGAAATTTCTGAAATTTTTCTCACAATTGATTCAATTTAAGCACACAAAGTGTCGATTGTGTCGTCGTTCTCGTGTGCTTCATGTCGCGTCATTATGCGTTTACTGCTGTGCGTTCAATAAAATCCCCATAGCCCATGCTCTGGCTACTTGCTCCAAGTGTTTTTCAGCAATTGCCACTGTTGTTTTTCTTGCATCCAACATCTCTTTGGCACAAATGTGTAAAGTTTGATTATATGAAAAGTTTTCATAACGTTTTTCTCGCAGCACTAGCACTTAGTTTTTTTTTTGCATTGGCAACTCTGCTACCAATTTAAATGTCTTTTTTTTACAAGCGGCAGCAGCTTTAACATTAGGGATGTGGATATATTAGAAAAACTTTTAACAAACTTAAATATATTAAACATTTGTCATACACCTAAGGGTGAAACAGCAGTAGTCACTATCAGCTTCGATGGGATGTATTACCACATTCAGCATATTCTATAGATCTGACACTTCGGATTGTTATATGTTCCGGTGTCTATAAAATTTTTTAAATGGTAGAACCTTTGCTTTAAATAAGGACATCAAAAATAACTTGGAACAGTTTTCTACCAGAAAAGATCAGAAGTTTTATGAGCAAGGGATCATGCTACTACCAGATAGATGGCATTGGACTGAAATGGTGAATATCTAATTCAATAAAATATTTATACACCATAAGAAAATCATCTTTCATTTTCACAAAAAAAAAAAAACCAATTTACTTTCCGAACAACCTAAAGATTAAACGTAAAACTCATCAAAATTGTATTGCTGTTTATGAAGCTCAAGCATTGTTTTCGTCCTTTTGACTAAATATTTCCAATGATTTTGGCAATGCAAAACCTGCATTACTTCCAGAACTCATTTGCGGGGAAATGTTTTTTTTTCCAATAATTTTAGCTACGCAAGACTTGCAATACTTCCAAAACTCATTGGCAGGGAGAAATATTAAGGAACACTTAAAAATATATAGAATACCTCCAATTTTTCAGGTAATTACTATTGTTTAATACCTTTAAATATTCTACAACATAATATATATTTTATAGAGAACATTTGTCTCAAAATACGTTTTCGGATTGAAACTTTCTTTCCAAAAAATCTTGAATAGCCAAAAAAGTGAAATTATTTTTCATATGAAATGAAATCTGTGTGATAATTTATTGCTTGAAAAATAATTAGTGTTCAATTTGTTCCTTAAACCTTTAATGGCTGTGTTTTTTGTGTCATAAAATTACCATTTAAGATAATTATTTTAATTAAATTTAGAAATCGTTGTATTAAATATTCTCAACGACTAATACCGCATTAAATTCAACATCCATAACACTCAGTCTGAGGCGCACATTGAGCAACGATCGTATTTGAGTTGCCAGAGAAACATTCGCTGTTTTCTGTTTTTGTTTTTATTTCATCCACAAAGTTTTGATTACCAAGAGCAGTAACGGAAGCGGAAATGCAATTGTTTGTGCATAGAGTTTACAGTAAAAGCAGCAGCAGCAGCAAATTTGCTGATATGTTGATGATGATCATTATCAACAACTGTTGATAATGTTGCTGTTACTGTTGGCAATGCTGTTGATGATGATGATGATGATGCCATTGGTAATGATGATAGTGATGATGCTGCTGATTACAATGCTGATGATGACTTTGCTGTAAACTTGAAAATTGGCTTTATACCCATATATGCAAAGTTTTATAAAATCTAAAAAAAAAAATTTACTTCAAGCAAATGGATTTTTGCTCGGTTGCTATTTGTGCTGCTGTTGTTGATGTCTGCAATTGGTTTTTGGTGCAATCAAGTGTAACAGAATATTTTTTGTTGTTGTTGTTGTTATGGTTTTTTCCTATTTTATGCTGGATGTTTTATTTCATAGTTTGCTTTTTGTTTCTCTTTGTAGATAAGTAAACTTTTGCTGTGGCGAAATGTAGACCAAAAAAAGGAAACCGAAAATTTTGAAATTTAATTTATAAAGTTTTCATAATGTGTATTAACTTCAAATTACAAAAAAAAAATTTAATCAGGATTCAAACTCTTACGGTTATATACGCTGCAGTACTGTGTGTATTTTAATAGAAAACGGCAAGCGGTGACACAGTTGCCAAAGCTTGAGTAGTATCGACTGGCGCTATTAAATAGTTATAGTAATAGCGAGCAAGAAAAACGACAGTAAGTAGGGTATTTGGGCGGCCTTCGGCTGCAACTCAGGACTTACATCCTGCAATATGCCCAACAACACTCAACAACAACGAATATGATGCGATTTTCGAATGAAGTATTAAAAAATAGAGCGCTTTCAGAGCTCACCAGATTGCAAAAAAGAAATAAAACAAACAAATATGGAATAATTTCACAGCAGACTTAATGATGACTCTATATCAACTAACAAGAGCTCCAACAAAGTGATCTATACTTCTCGTCGAATTAGTCCGGAATTGTTAAATACGAGAAAAACAAAGCAGAATGATTTATTCATCATAGTTTATTTAAGCGCTTTCAAATTAGGTCCCACCGCCTGCGATACAACTACGTCGGCGTTTAATCCAGTTCCTCATTTATTTTTCGTATGCTGATTGAGTAATAGCTTTCCTCTCTGATATTTTCAAGCAAGTCTCAACCTCGTTCAAAAACAGACATAAGAGGGCGAAGTATTTCCATTGTAGAACCAGAGACCATAGGATTACGAGGCTTTGTAATCTCCGAAATTAATTTTACGGCATTCAGACCACGTTCCCTTACAGGAAATTGCATGCATTTTTTCACGAATCGTTTCGTTTGTAGTTTGATGTTACCGTGGAATGTAAACTTTTATTGAAATTTTAAGGTCTCATTTATATACTGTCTTTAGTATAACCCTGAAAAAATACTTTTTGTTTAAAGTAAAGGTTGCAGTTTTGATACCTACGATAACGCAACAAAGTTTTGGTCCCTCTACACTTTGATCTGTCTTCTCCGTCAAAAGTTCGAGTTTCCCTAATGTCGATTGTTCTAAAACAGGGGAGAACAAATTACATCCCGCGGGTCTTATGTGGCCTTCAGAGAAGGCTCGCACTTTAACAAATACTTTTTTCGCACACATAAATAATTGGAATTAATAGATCTGCACTCCTAGGAAATCTTAAAACAAAATAAAATATTAATGGGAGGGATAAATTTTATCAAAGTTAGAATAAGAAACCATATCAAAATTTAATATGTATCGAAAAATCAATATATTTTGTTATGTTTTTGGCCCGTAGTAAACTTGGGCTCCCTGTTTAAGAAATTTGTGCATACCTGCTCTAAAACAATTGAGTGAAGGAAAGCAAATCTGAGTTTCCGACCAGGACCATGATAAATTTAGTTTTACCTTGAAGATGTGTATAAATAATAAGTTTGCATTGGCTGTGGTTGAGCCATACGATTAACGGAAATAAAAGGGTTCTTTGGCAATAACGGGTTAGCATGAAAAACTTGAATACGAGTGCCTCAACAAGATCGAATGACGATGGAGTAAATATTAATTCAGTTCACGGCAGCTGCAGAGTTGTCATATGATGTTCTGACACAGTTGCGGTGTAGAGTCACAGGTTTCGGGGTGTACTTTACCCCTTTTCCAGCCATGCTTGTAATGCAACAAAATGTCGTGTTAGCTTTTTGTTACAAACTTCGCAAGTTTTTGAATTTCTAGCTATTTTTTTTCTAAACGAAAGAACGAGGTTTTCTTAAGCACCGGATTCTTTTCGGGAAACCGTTTTTTTTACAGGGAAAACCGATTTTTTGGTTTGTTTCTCAAAATTTGGTAGATTACCGGGTATATTTTTTGTAAAAGCTAAAAATTCTTACTCGGCGACTCAAAAGTCATAGACGTTAATAGTTATATACCACTTCCAAAACGAATTCGAAAAATTTAAACATTCGATAATCGTTAAACTCAAATTTTTTATAAATAGTAATTACTTTGCAAACATCTACTATGTACATATTTCAGGGCACAAATGATATTTTATTAAGTAATTTTTAAAGATTAAAAAAATTTACATACAAGGACAGTTTATAAAAAGTCTTGTGATTTTTGCTTCAAGATCTCTCAATACTTCGGCAACGTATTGGCTCTACTTAATACAACCCAAAATTGATTTATTACAGCATACGAAAGCACATAGTAGGAATTTACCCTAGCTCAAGTTACTTAAAACTTTTGACAGCTCGTAAGTCCAAGTGTGGTTGAGATAACTCAATCAGCTTTCAGGTTAACTTTCGAGAACTTTTGTCAACAAATTGCAATGTGACTACAAAGAAACTTTTAATTAAGTTTAATATCGAAATAAAAATGTGAAATGATACTCATACAGACTGACATACCGACATTAACTTCTCAAAAGCTATCAAAGTTAAGCAACATAAAAGGAAAACAAACGATATTAAGGTGTTAATTAGAAATATCGAAGAGATAACAAGAAAACTTTGACAAACAAAAAAAAAATAATAGAAAGTACCGACAAAAGTTGAACAAATGTGATAACGCTTGGAGTCATAAAATCGAAAATGGATGTACGAAAGTGGTGGAATGCGAGATGCCACGCTCTCTTGTCAAAATGCGCGTAGTTTTTGTCTGGCGCTAAATGGAGAGATTTCTTGTATTTGTGTGAAGTTCCTAAAATCACTCTGACACTGAAGCATTTTAAAGGTTATGTTTGAATGAGCGCCCATATTTTATCCGGCGCAAGTCTGAATTTTTTTTAAATATTTGTTCGCAAGTTTATTGCACTATCTCAAATAATTCTCTGTAACGCATTTGGAAATGTTTGCTTTTACAGAAGGTGACCAATATTTTGGTGAGCTGAGCAATTTAACGAAAATTAAATAGTCGAACCTTAAATTTTACTTCTCGAAGCACAAATTGCACAACGCTACATATATAAATAGACCGATGACTACTAATAAAAACTTACGTCATTTTGTTGCTGAAAACGAGTTCGTCTTTTATCTTAAATGTTTATTTAATTTATTTAAGTTGGCCAATAGCTAACTCTATTTTTGCTTTACTTGATCTGTATATTTGGTCAAGTAGGTAATTCGCTTCAATACTTTTGTAAAGCCAATAACTTTTGTACCAAACTTAAGATGTATAATGAAAATGGTAGATTTGTTAAGACAAAAGGGTCAATATGGCTGCAACGAAACAAAACAATAAGTGAAGTTACGAAAACAATTGAATGCCAAGGATGTACCTAACTCAAACAGTGGAAGCTGTAGCAGCTGGCTCAGCAAACACAAAGACAATGCCATAAAGAAAACTTTTGTTGCTTCGAAAGTAAATAGGTTACTTCCTGGGTTTTGTGGCATTTGAACTCGTCGTAATAAAACAAAAGAATCATATAAGAGAAAGCTTTAATTTGGTAGTTGTACAATATCGACTAGTACTATGATTTGTGTACATATATGTGCATGTATGTAAGAAAAAATATGTAATATAACTGATGGAGGTCTCATCATGAGTGAGACACAAGTTTCTGATGTTTGAAGCTGCAATTTATTTAACATAAGTTCCTTAAAGCTATTTAACTTTATGGATCAGTAAATACTTTGGCATTGCAGATGAATATGCCAATTAGAAATTAAACTTCTGTTTTTTAAAAACCATGTTGCTTTCTAAAAAACTTTCAAAACAATGCATATCAATGATTGCGTAAACTATACCAGTCAAAATTAGGGAAGATCAAAAACGCATTTCGCAGCATACACAACGTACACGTAGCCTCTGCTTATGCTCTACTTCAGCTGCCTGCGGGCGGCAGAATGCCCAACACTTTTGTAGAGAGAGAGCGGAGATTTGTTCACTTCAAAACGTTAAACTCCAGGGAGCGTTTCTTTTTTACGTTTCGAGAAACTACACACTGAACATTTCAACCCAACTTTTACCGGTGGAAGAAATATTCAATTTCAAACGAATCGAATTTACCAGATTTTTTTAACATTTCAACACGACTTCCTCAAGCGCTTTATTCTTTTTCGAATTTTTCAACATTTTACATATATTTTTCGACTTTTTGAACCTCTATCGCACTCTCAAGTACCTTCAGCCCCAGCTCTATGAGGAAAGCAACAATTAAAAAATAATTTTAACTCTAACGGAGGTTATGAATACCAAAACACCTCCCCACATCCCCCTATCCGCAGTTAGATGGAAGTAGCTTCACAAGCTCTGAAATAAATCACTGCAAATTCCGGTCAACTGGCTACCCCAGTTACAATATTCAATTACATTTACTACATAAACATTAAACTTTAAATTTGTCCATTAACATCTTACAACAACAACAACAACAACAAAAACAATAATTACATTAAAGACTCGAGAGAGAGAACGCTAAAAAAAGGGGCGCAACGATGATTCAATTTAAATTAATTATTATTTGCGCCACAAGTGTTTTTGGCGCTGAGCTGCCACAACTTTTAATTATGGTTACAAGGATGTTTGCGCAAAAACTTTCCGCTTAAGAGGAATCGATTAAAACGAATGAAAATCGCAGCAGCGGCAGCAGCAGCAATGGTTATTTACAACAAAAACAACAACAGCAAAAAAGATTAAACTTCTGCTGTTACACTTTTTTTCGCCGAATGCTGGCAAAAAGTTGGCTAAAACTGTTGCAGCCGCCTTCGTATCATGAAGTAGCAGTAAAAGTTGCTGATGCTAAACTTGCAACACTGACGCAGCATTGAATTGTTGTTCTTCTTTTTCGTTATTTCTTACACTTTTTGTTGCTGCTGCTGCAATTTAAAGCCAACGTGGCAAAATTTGTTAAATTCAATTTTACGAGTAGTACAAAAGTTTAATCGAAATAGAGTTGGGACCTTAATAGAGACATAAGATCGTTTTGGTTAGTTACTTCAAATACTTGTTACATACTGCGAAGTATTATTTTAAATTCTTGTTACTTTCCTAATAAAAGTTGAGGCAATTTAATCCTAGTTCAGCCGAAGATTTTTGTAACTCATTTCGATCGAAGTAGTCACCTGTGTGACTATGTTTGAAAATATGATAAATTTTTGAATATAGAGAAGATTTTTAAAGAGCATTGCGGATAGTTCAAAAGTTCTGAATTAAAGAGACCTTTTTTGAAAAAAAATTGAACCAATTAAAAAGAAATATCTGGTAACACTAACAGCTGATTAGTTAGCCAGATTGAAGTCTAATGTATAAATGTTGAAAATAGCACTGATAATGATAACACTGGTACAGTACTGTAGCTACTGGGGGAAAAGAAGGCCGTTGTTCCAAGCGGTGGGGCTTTTAAACTATTATAATACAAATATACTGCTAAGGCATACGCCCACTAAGAGTATCGATACTTTGTATTATTTTCGCTCTGAGGAACTAAATATTCATTTAGCATTGGTTTGTGCTTGGTGTTGAATTTAAATAGTTGGCAACACTTGATATGATGTTGTTGTTGTTGTTTTTTGTTACTTCCTCCAACTTTTTTTTCTGCTTTCATTGCATAATGTTTACTAATTTGTAAAAAATGTGAAGAAAAGAAGTGGAGGAGTTTAAATAAAGTTGTTTTTTATATCCACCAACGAAGCATTGCCGTTAAATTGCAGGTGCAAAAGATTTCTTTTTTGTGGTTAGTGTTGCCTGCGGCATTGGAGAGATAATTTTAAGCGGTTTTTTTAAAGTCAGCTTTGGAGTTTTTTTTTTCAGAGTGTTGTTCTTAATGATGTCTGCAAAATAAAAAGTTTTTTTTAAATGTTTTCCTGAGTAGACGGCAAGTTTTGGAGTGCTTGTAATTAGTAAAAGTTCTTATTTTAATAAAAGTTATAAAATTAACTTCTGTATTTTAATTTTTCAAGTTTACAGTATTCACAATTTAGGTTCAATTTTGCAATCGCACTCAAAATATCAAACTGACTGAAAACGAAATGTTTTTTTTTCAAAGTTTTAACCATTGACTTATAATTTTGAGACTTGGAGCTTATCAAAAATTCAACTGATTTAGAAAAATGTGTATGTCAACTTAAAAAGTTTTAAAATTATACATAAATTGTGAGTACTGCACAGATTGTGTATGTGAAATCAGTACCATTTTCTCTAAAGGCACAGAGCATACACTTAAGCCGTGCAAATTCTAAAGTCTCCTCTTCATTTTGACTTGTCTTTCTGACTTAACCGATCTCTCAAAAGTATCTAGAGCATAAAGTACAAAAATGAATATAATTAAAATCAAAAAATTCTACTATAAGGGGTTAATTAACTTAAACATAAGGTTGAAGGCTATCAGCAAAAAACTCAACCTGTTTGCTTACTTTTCAACTGACAAACAAAAGTTAAACATCGCTATTGAAATTTTAAATGCATCGGAAGAATTTTTCAACCCTTTCCAGTAAATAATAATTATGATAATTCGCTGACAATAATGTAAGGACATTTAAATTTGATGACCTTTAAAATAAGATACAGCTAGCTTACAATTTGATAGAAAGTCGATTGCACGTACTGCTTCGTCTTGCTGGCAATTATAATTAATGTAATACATCAAATTTTATTGGAAATTCGCTAACAGTTTGCTATAGGTACGGTCTCGATTTGCTTTAAGCTTATGAATAGCTTACTTTTTATTTGAAAAAAGATTGTCGAACCTTGCAGACGTTTTTTACGCTGTAGTTTTTTTTCATATAACTATAGTTAAAACTGAGACATTCTTTTACTAAACCAAATGAGCTGTGTTTTATTTTGGCATTTTTTGTAGGTAGTAAGTATTTAATTCATGTACAATTCAAACATACTTTCCATGCTTATCGACAAATGGTTGAATCGATTTTGGTTAGATTATATTAAGAATAGAGTTTGTCCAGTTTGAAATTCAACCATTTTAGTGATAATGCGATTCACCTCAGTGCCATTTTTTTTTTATTAAATGTTCTCGCTCCCAAAAATAAAACTTATTGTATCATGTTGCGCAATTCCTACCTCTTCCTTATGTTCCATTCTACATCTCAAACGAAACATCATCAAAGTCATTTTATTAAAAACAAATACCTTTCCTCAGAGTTCAATACGTCTCCATGCCAATTTTCATCAAAATCGTTCCATTAATAAAGCTATGTAAACATATTTCTTGTAAGGAGCTTGGTGTCATCCATAAGAAACTAATATTTTTCCTCATGGCTTGTCAAAATCGGTTTATTAATTTAGCAATATAAACACTTTTTTCTGTTAAAAGATAAATATTTTTACTCAGTGTTAAAAAATTCATCAAAATCGGTCTCCAAGTATATCAGTATGAACATATTTTCCAGTTAGGAGCATGGCACAGTGGTCCCGAATCGAGTTTTTTTATTCAAAAAGCGCCTTAGAGCTCAAATCTTAACTTTATGTAATGAACTATCAGTTACAGTCCCATATGTGAACACTTGCTACGCCATCGTATGTTAGTTATTAGTTACAGTTATACCACACTTAACGGTCTAACAATTTTATAGTTGCTTGCACTAAAATATCGTTCCGTAGCCAATCAGATAAATAATAGCTATGCGCATTTACCGTCGATATCAAGTAACGCCTTTTGTGGATACCGCCTTTGTTAATAATCAATAACGAATAACAAAACGTGAAGCTATCAATTTTCACTACTGTTGTTATTTTGCGTTGCCTGCCAATGGTGCCGAGGGTGCAGACTATCCTCCAGTTAATCATCCAAGACCTAAAGGACAATCCAAATGGTCCAACGGATGTCCGAACGTACGTAGATCCTACATACCGTAAACTGAATGACTCAGTTCTTACGGACTAAATTTTGATGCAACGGAGGAATACAGTATGTATAAAAAAAAGTTTATAATAAAAAAATAGAATGATAAAAGTTTCACTAAGACTTTTATTTAAAATATCTCATTTAGCGCAGCAGTAAATTCAAACCAGAAAACATTTAGGTAGGAAACATTTTGCAAGCTAATGATAAAAAGTCAAAATACAGGGTGACGCATATTCGAACCATTTAAGAGTCGAAAAACTTTCTTGTTTAATAAATTCATTAATATATTCGTTTATTTTTCTATATATCTTTAAATCTTTTTTAAACAACAATATACTCCAGGACTTTTGTCACATGAACGGCAGCTTAAAATAACGTTATTCACAGACTCAATGAATTTAGTTTTAATTACTTGAAAAGACCTTTCAAATGTGGTGCAGAATAATACCGTGTAAAATAAGCTAATTTTTCAGATGAAGGTCGTTTTTGACTCAACAAGCTTTCTTATATTATATATATAGGTCATTCCATCTATAATGGGTCTATCATGTTTCAATTTACATTGCAAATCATAAATCTTAAGTTTAAACGCTTGTAAGATCAAACAGGGTGAAAAAACATGGATAAATTTTTCAGGGTTGGTACTCCTATATGTTTTAAAAATTTTGAGTCTAAAAAAACTGAAATCGGTGATGGAGTATTTGGAAAATTAATGTTTTTTGAGAAAGTCAATTTTTTTATTTTTTACCACGTAGAAACCGTTCAGGCCTTCATTTATTCAGATTTGTAGTTTTTTTGCCATCTACTAGAACAGAACTACCTAAAAATAATATAAAAGCTAATTTGAATTTTGTTGGTTTGTTTATATTCATCAATGAATTTTTTTGTTTTACTTACGAGTTTTTTTTAACACAATTTGAAACTTTCTTTTTAAGCAATAATACTGGTCAAACAAATTTTATCGATTTTTTTTATATCTTCTACATGATAGACCAATCACTGAAAAAAGTTTCAGCCTATTTGAAAAACATGGGAATAATGATAGACCCATTATAGATGGAATGACCCATATATATGCATATTGTTTTATTTCCAAAAAGAATATAATAAAAGTCAGTTGCTTTCCTTAGCTATCATATATGTATATAAGTAGCTACAGCTGAACTGTGTTAATAAATCTTCCTCGATCAGTTGGGGGCATATATGTATGTAAGTAAATATTGCATTTTTTTTATTTGTCTGCAATTGTTGATATGCGTTTACTGTCATTTGCATAAGCTCTGACGTCAGCTTTTTCTATTTCTATATTCTTCTTCTTTTTTTTTTTTTGAATGCAAATGCCAACAAAACTGTTCGGATTCTATTTACTTTTTGAAAAGTTTTTGTGCCAACTGTTCAAAAACTCATAAAGTAACAAATGTTTTCTTCCACCTGATTGCGATTTTTGACTTTTCTTTTGCATTCTCTTATTTTGTTGCTGTTGCTGTCTCAGGAATTCAAAGAAAAATATAATTTATGTTGAGAAAAAAAAACTTATGTTGTTCTTTACCGAATGTTGTTTGTACGTAGTTTTATTTGCAAGAAACCAACTGTGGTCGCAACTGCCAGCAAGCGATGAAGCCACAACTGTGACCAAGCGTTGCCACTTTTGCTACCGCTATCTCTTCTTCATGTTCTTGACTTTAAATACAAATATTCTGCTCGATTGAATTTTTGCTTTAGTTGCGGTTTTTCTCTTTCTACGTTATATTACTTGTTAACCCATCATCTGCACTCTAGCACCCAAAACGCCCACAAGTTGGCGATATATAAATCATTTTTCTTGCATGGGTTTTTCCTTAAAGTTCAACTTGTGGTTTCTTTTTTTGCTAAATTCAGCAAAATGTTGCCAACTCATGTTGAAAAAATACCAATTTATATATAAAAGTTAACTCGAGTCATAAGTTATTTTCGACTAAAGTGACCTGAGTGCGGTATTGAAGTAGGTGTGGTTATTCATATTGTTAGTGTTTTTTGTTGATGTTTAAGTAACCTTGTGAATAGGTTTCATATTTCTTGCCAACATTTTTCATATGCCACATTAGAGTCGAACAGTAGTCCTTGAACAAATCGTTGCACAGTAGGCATATTTGTGCAAAAAAAATATTAACTTATAAGTTATCATAGTAATAGATTTTGGCGGTTTTACGTTCGTGCGTGGGGAAAATCAAAACCTTCAAAGATTGTAATTATCATAAAAAAAGTAAGGATACATAAATACACATATAGGTTGTTTTTGAAGGGTGCGATGTGCGTACATCACGAAATGCTTAGGATACGACCAAAATGAAATTCTTGGCTGAAAACGGATAAATTTTTTGTTTTTCTTACCCAGAAAGGTCAGATGCCATTAAATTTTAGCTTATTGGGGTTGAAAGGGGGAAGACCGGCTTTCATTTAAGAACTCATTTCTCAAGTCGATTAATTTAAAACAAAAATATTTCAAATTAAATACAGTTTGTTCCTTTGAGTAAACAGACACGGCAACAAACGAAAAACGTTTAAAAATCTAAGCAGTTCAGTCATATCCATACTTCTCTACTATTTATACTGAAATGATTTGTAACGCTTTGGCGCAAAATATAATGCACCGATTTTAATTATTTTCTTTTTAAATCCATATATTTGTGCTAAAAAGAGATATTGTACACTTATTTTATTTATATTTAAAATTAAATATCATATTTTTTGAAGGATTAAGTTTTTGCAAAACCTCAATAAAATTATCATTTGATTTTTCATTGCTTATGCTGCTTCTTGAATTCTGTGTTGCTAAGGTTGATTTTTTTTTTTGCTTCTTATTTGTACCGTTTGCATTTATTTGGCTTCAAAGTTCAAACTCTCTTTCAATTGTTTTTCTTTATTTTTGACACTTTTGAAGAGATAATATAGAATGAGATGTTAAGGGAATAATTTAAAAAAAAAAAAAACGTCGTGCGAAGTGGATATTAGTAAAATATATTATTTTCAAAGTTTTTAGTTTTCAGGCACACTGTACCTTATAAAATGTATGGCAATGGCAAAAACCTAAACAAAATCGACCCCAAACGTTAAAGGGTTCTACAGGGTTGGGTGACTGCCCTTACTTACCTTAGTCAAGATTTTTTATTTATTTTGCTTTTACTCAAACGCTGCTCTCGTCTTTGTCCCATGTCTGTTCAACCACCTTACCACATCTTTAAGGTTATAATTTATGCATAGGTGTCCGGTTTCTTGCACGTGTCAATACAGCCGCTTCCTTTTTGTGCAACACCTGGTAGCATTGGCTATCGGCATTCAAAGTTTTTGGGTAAAACTTTTCACTTGTTTGAGTTACTAAATAGCATACCAAGCCTTTTTGCCGTTAAATTCACCATTCAGTTCCTTAGATTTTGTTTCGTGTCGATTCATATTCAATTCTTGTGGTCTATTTGTTGGTGTCGCTGTTGTTTGTATTGTGGTGGTGTGTTTTTTATTGTTACTCTTATTGTTGTTACAAGTGTTGTAATGATTTATTTAAAAGATGTTAAACGATTCGCTATAAATCAGTTTAGTTTGAATGATTTTTTTTTTTTGTGTGCTAGGTTTTTAGCCACATGGGAGATATTGGCGTGTAAGCTTGATTATCAAACGTACATATAAGCAGGCTGATATTTTGAGGGTGCTGGTATTGATGTTTTTTGTAGTTATTGTGTTTCTTGTTTCATCGTTTTAGTATTTCTACTTAATACACAGCAGCAGCAATAAATTAATTAAAGTATAACCGAATAAAATCCGCTTTAAAAACGCTGTCTTAAAGTGTTACATTTTTTATTAAACATCAAAAATTTCAGATAATGCCAACTTATTCGTCCTAATTTATTTAGCGAAAAAACAAAGCGAATTTCAATAAAAATATAAATGAAAAAAATATCATACCTTCAGATGTCACAGCTTTCGTATATCACAACCTTCACCTGCTGCAAGAAAAACAGGACACTCATGCAAACTTTAAAAGATTTGCATGCATTCAATGTCAGTAACAACGACAGCATCAGCATCAGCATCAGCATCAGCATCAACATCAACATCATAAGCAGCAATATTATCAACAGCAGCATCTTGAAATCACTGCTGGCAACAGCTGTTTGGCGTTTATGTTGACAGTTACTTTATTGTTTTTTTACTTTATGACTTGTGAACTTGTCGTGCATCAAACTTCTTAAGCGTAAGAGACAATGTGGAATGTAAGACGTAATGGCACGCAACCACCCTTACAGAAGAAAATGCTTTAGATAGAAAAAAATTTAAGGCTTGATATTTATTTAGAATTTAAGAAAAGCATTCTGGGTGAAGAAGGATATTTGAAAGAAAGGTTGTCCATCGTAGGTCACTTGCGATATTCATAAAAATTTTATGAAGGCGCGATCATTGTGGGGATGGAGAACAATATTAACTGCATGGCTCGGTTATTTTCTTAACATTTTTAATAAATTTGATGTTCGTAGATAAGAGAATAGTTAAGAATATGTTTTTTTACTTTATTCTTCTAATGTTCGGCTTGATTATGTACCCAATCGAAAACTCTCCTCATCTTTTGTGTTAATTTTTCCAGAACAAAGCAAATCATTGTAATGTTAATTAAAATCCAATACATAAGATATAATCCATGTAACATTTCATTGCTAATGCATGGTAACTTGCGACTTTCAGAATACATCATTCGAAACTCATTCTTTTCAAATTTCTTCGTAGTCCAATGTGATGTTATACCCGAGTGCCTTAGTTGGTTGATTTTTTTATCGAAAATTAATTTCAAAACTGAATGTTTTTGAAAATACATCGTCAAATGAAGTGGATGTGCTATATCTTTCACACAAGATAATCGATCAGAATCGCGGTACATAAAATTGTAGTATCCTAATGTCTCGGGCGCTGAAGTTATGGTCACTCTGCTTTCGCTATTCTTGACTTCATTTATTTGATCTTTATTATTAGACATGATTATAGTAAGATTCTCTGGATAGTAGTCGACGTATACAGAAGAAAGCAGCTTATAATTGTGTTGTATTAGTGCTGAAACATCTTCTGGGACTGGTGTTCGACGTGATGCGCGTAATGAATCAAAAAGCATCCCTTGATAAGCGTTCCGTAGTATCATTGTGAGAAGTAACCAAGATATCAAAAGATACCTGGAAAAGTTGCGCCGTGGAGGTCTCAAAACAGAATTGCCCAACAAAATGGTAATTAAGTTAGTATTCGGAGAATGATTTCGTGCGCCGATTAAAAATGCGCGTAGTATTGCATTCGCATTATGGTTAATAGCTTTTATTATGGCAAATGCAAACAAAATTGTAATACCAATTGCTAACCAAACTGATGGATGAAATGGACTTGCCAACTGCTCGAGTGGACCAAAATGAAGATCGCTACGTACTACAAAAACAAATACAGTACTACGGTATGGAATGGACGAACTTAGTTTAGATTGATTTGTCAAAGAAGCCGAATAACCACCGATCGCAATATCAGCTGCACCCGCCTCTAACTGTTGAGTAAAAGATTTTATATAATAAAAAGATCAGTTAAAAAACGAATAACGAACATCTGCAAAACAGCCAGTAGAGCTTTCCTCAAGGTTTAATGTACCTCTTTCTTCTTTAAAGTGCAAATTAACACTAAAGTTTAAGGTTTGCGATATCATCTTCAAATGATCACCATCGATGCCAGTTAAACGACTTACGTCTCTCCTATGATTAATATTCTCGTTATTGCCATCAAATCCGAGCCATGGTTGAAACAAAAATGCAGTTATATTCAATGTGCATTTGTGAAAATTATATATATGTGGTAAAAACAGATAATCAGCATCCAGCACGCCATCTTGAAAACGATTGATCCTTAAAATATCAATATTTTCAAAACAGTAAATGCCAGAAAATTGATAGGTGTAGAAGTCAATACTATTGTCATTTTCGTGCTCAAGCTCCATGATCACTACATGTAACACTTTTAAAAGCACACAATTTCGCAATATCTCCAACATAATATAACGCCGCAATTTTGGATTACCTGATGTTTGAGTTAAAATTATGAGAAAAAAGAATTCACGTTCATACAAATTGTATGATATATGCGAGCGTAACTCCCTGTTATAGAGATATAGAAAATAAATCGTAGTATTTTTCAAAGATTTCGACTAGACTCACTTGAAAGCAATTTGGTCGTCCACTATAAAGATATAATAATTCCAAGGTTGTTCATTGCTCTGGCCAAGAAACAATTGAATTGACATCATTGCATCTAAATGCTGCAGGAAGTAGTCCAGTAGGTTTTGGTTGTAATGACGCATTACATTTTTGCAGGTGCTGCATCTCTCTCTGATCACCAAAGTATTTGTTTTTGGTCTGATGTAACGTTCGGTTACAAATACTGCACACTTAGCGAGCTCTTGAAGACTTTCAAAAGTTCCTTCGCTTAAGATTTTTGAATTGGTTGAGGCAAATTTAGGAATTGGAAAAAACAACAGAAGAATTAGTGGAAATTTTGCCAACATATTGCCACAAAAGTCCCTTGCCATATAATACACTAATGGAATTCACTTTAAAATAAAACCTTAATTGATTTTTTAAAAAGATTTGTCAACTGTTATGCAAACAATAAGATTGACATGCAGATACCATTTCATGATTGAAACATGATGGAACAAAAACTTTGTTGCCCAGTAGGAAACTATTTTCATCTATAAGCGAGTAGTAAGCTAAATTTTGTTCATACTTGAGGGGTATGGAAACCTAAACTTTAATTCGTTGCGCATGTCGATAGATGATTACATGTCGATTTTAGTTACATTCGCTTTAGTTGTTCCGTTGTATGTATAGAAGGTTCCATGACCAACTGTTCAATTCCGTCTTTTTTTCAAAAATCAGCGTATTAAGCAGAGTTGCCTTAGATTCATAATGAAAATGTGTTAAAGCTGAGATTAACTGAACCTAACCTATGAATCATTAACTAGTGCTAAAAATCAGGATTATGGTTGAACATTGCACGTTTCCATTTAAGATCCGTGGTCCTACTATTTAATTTTTGTTGTCTGCTGTCTAAGTGCCAACATAAGGAGAAACTCAACTCAAACTTTAAGTAGAAAAATTAAAAATTAATATTTAAATGCTCTTTTAGATTTCATTTGTACTTGCAGTGTACTTTTAACTTTTTATGCAGCCTGGATATGGTATATTTTGTTACTCTTAGAACGTATTTTTTAAGAAATAAAAGAAATGCGGTAAAATATTTCCTATAAAATGATATTAAACTTCTTCAAAAAAAAAACCAAAAAAAAAACCGATTTTCTTAAGCGCTATTTTTTGCCCGAACATATCGTGTTTTGTTCAAATAATTACACTTCACCTTATCATGGAACAGATTAATATGTGGTACTTTGATAGTATCGATCACAATTGCATATATGATGCATTGAATATATACAAGCAGCAGCAAGATCATTGACCTCATCAAGAGCACCAAGACTGACTGCTGTCAAAAATCTTATTTTAGATAGTATGGGGCCATAAGCTCTGAAATACATGCGATGCTCTGCTACCTTATGTATTTCGGTAGCATAGAAGAGGTAGATGAATACACTTTTTGGGCAGTGTTATAATACATGATGGCCAGACGAATTGGTGGACCAGGACCGTCTCTAATGGCCAGTTGCTATTGCCATCGAAATCAAACATCAAAAGTAGAAAATCACATGCTGAAGTCTGCCGAAAATCAAAGATGTGGCACGCACTAGGCAAACGAAAACCTAACAGCCATTTAACCATCGTGGGCAAGATCACTGGATGGAGAAATCTAAAATCCAGGGAAATGTTGAAAAGAAGATGAAAGACTAATGCTCGCGATGGTGATAGAAAATATAGGAAAAATATCAATGGAAATTACTGCTAATTAAAAATAAAGACAACACACGGAAACGTTTTGCCAAACACATTATAAAAACATACATAATCAGAAATTTTTATTGAAGAACATAAAGCGATGCAGTAATATTTTCTCACATTTAATCTTAGAGTTCAATAAATAAAATATACGCCATGCAAATTCACATTTCTCCGTTACAAGTTTAATCCATAAATCTCTTCAATATTTGAAATCTTTGCGAAAGTAACTCCAACAGAAAATACGAAAATGATATTCCCATTAACATCATGTATAATATATACAATCCACGGAGCATATCACTGCTAATAATGGGCAAACGTCTCATGCCAACATTCATCATGCGATATTCCCTTTTCTCATGTTGCTTGGTCATGTGCGAGATTATTCCAGAGTATATCAACTGCTGAATCCTGATATCGAAAGTTAGCTTAAGAACAGAGTGTTTCTGAAAATACATAGCCAGGTGTAGAGCATATATATATTCTGGCACATAAGTCAAATGACTTGTTTCATGGTGCATGAAATTGTAATAGGCTAAAATTTCCAACAGAGAAACTGTCGTCAGCCGTTCATCACGAGTTTCGACTGCACGGTATTGTTCTTCCAAATCAGTCATTATAATTGTGCTATTACTTGGATAGAAGTCTACAACTTTTGATGATAGTAGTCTGTAGTTATGGCGTAAAAGATCACCCATACCCCTGGGTATTGGAACACGTCGTGAAACACGCAGTGAATCAAATAATTTACCTTGATAAGAATTCCGTAATACCAGCGTCGCCAATAACCAGCACATGAGCAAAAAACGCGCAAAATTACGACGAGGTGGTCTTATGATAGGGTTGCCCAAAAAAATAGTTAACAAATTTGTATTTGGACAATGATTCTGAGAGCCCATGACAAATGCGCGTACTTCACGGTTTCCATAGACATTAATAGCCTTGATGATTGCAAATGCTAACAAAATTGTCAGCGCTATTACGTACCAGACCACAGGGCAAAAAGGATTAGCCAGCTGTTTCAGTGGGCCAAAGTGAAGACCTGAGCGCACAATGAAAATAAATGGGCATTGATAATATGGCACAGTAGTGCTGAACTTTGAACGATTCAGATAAGTTGCACTTAAGCCACCTATTGC
Source organism: Meiosimyza decipiens (assembly GCA_963680825.1). Classification (NCBI taxonomy): domain Eukaryota; kingdom Metazoa; phylum Arthropoda; class Insecta; order Diptera; family Lauxaniidae; genus Meiosimyza; species Meiosimyza decipiens. The sequence continues at coordinate 131,579,927 of OY804258.1, read as the reverse complement.
AATATCTGCAGTTAAAGCTTCTAGCTGAAAAAAAAACGATTGAAACGATGATGCACTCGTAAATATTCTGTCTGTTTGAGAAATATTCATAACAAACCTCCGCAAAGCATCCGGTTGAATTTTCACTAAGATTTATGTTAGACTTTTCTTTTGAGAATGTTAAGCGTATTTTGAAATTTAAAATTTTTGAAATCATTTTCAGAAGATCTCCATCGATGCCGGTTAAACGATTAATATCGTTCAAATGCTGAGGGTTATTGACATCGCCATTAAAGCCCATCATCGGGTACAGCAAAACACCAGACACATTGAGCGAACATTGATGAAAATCGGTCAGTTGTGGCGGGAACAAATAGTCATGTTGAAGTTCCCCATTGCGATAGCTATTGAATTCTCTGACACCAACTGTTTGACCACAGTGCTCACCATACAAATAATAGGTATAAAATCCGATACTCCTCTGCTCATCGTGTTTCTCCACCATAATCACAACATGCAGTATGCGTAACTTTACACATGAGGAAAAAATATCTAGCATAATACGATTCTGTATCGAAAGTTTACTGGGTATATTTGTTAAAATGATGAGAAAGTAGAACTCACGCTCGTATTGCGTTTGTGGAATGTGAAAGCGTAAGTCACTGCAGGAAAGGAAGTAGGCGATTATGTAGAAGATATTTTTTAGAGTTTAGTCTTCACTTACTTGAAAGCCTTCAAATTATCTACTATAAAAACGTAGTGGTTCCAAGGCTGATCCTCAGTTTGTCCAAGATATAATTGCATTGCCATTGCGTCATTAAAATTTTGCAAGAAGTGATCTAATAGGCGACAATTAAAGTTTTGTATTTGTTGTTGACATGTGTTACATCTTTCCTTGATGACCAAAGTGTTAGTCATAGGGGTGATAAATCGACGTGCCACATGAAGTGCACATTCTGCGAGCTGCACATGATTCGTGGTTGATTCTTCGACAATGATATGTGCAAAACAGGTGGAGGATAACAGCAAAATAATTGAATATTGGAGCAGCATTTCAAAATGTAAGACCGTACTGTCTGCAAACTTTGTGGGTTAAGCATTAAATTAAAATTTCTAATTTTAATTGAAATTTTTAAAATGAATTCTCCATTGATAATATTTCCGTTTCAAAGATTGACAACTTGATAGCACTATGAAAAAATTGTCTCAATTGAATACCAAAAGCACTCATTAATGGCATGTTTTCTCTTATGATACATTAACTGGAATATTAAAAGCAACTACTTAGGGTGTACAAAAAATTATACAGAAAATAATAGCCGAAGACGAGAATTTTACTTAAAATAATTAGGATAAAGAATTAAAAGAAGGAACTTTCTCTAAGAATCAAAAAAAAAAATCCACAAAAAATTCAAAAAAATTGTGCTGGCTAATTGTTATCTATTCATCCTGAAAGTGGCCTTGTGTGGTCACGAATAGAGGCATTTTTGCAATGTGCTGCACCTTCACTACTTATATATATGCTATCAGGTATCCTCCCAGTCAGATTTGCTCACATTTCTTCTGTGATATCTCTATGAAATATTTTGCTCCTGTTTCTAATTTCCTTAAATGATGACACTTGTAAGCATATTCTCTTCATCATTTGATGGAGCCATTAGCGGATGCAACCATACCATGATATTTCTCTCCAATATCATTGTTCCTATTCCAAATATCTTTACTAAGTTATATATATTTTATATATATTTATATTGTATTATATGAACATAACTTTAGTTTTGATATATCGAAATGATATATATTGATTATTTATTTATACTAAAAATTTCTTACCACACCCTAACGTTAGCATGTGATGATAATCTTAGATTTCAGAATTTAATGAAAATACAATTCAACTTTCCCAATATTTAATCAACTTAGAGATCATTGCATTAATTTGATTGCACCTTCAATTACAAAATGCAAACAGAACTTAATGCCTTAGTGCAGTTTTAGCTTTCACATATATCGGTGCATCATACATCATGTTTCATATACGAGCATTCATATTTTTTCCAATGTTCTTACTCTTTTCAAATTCAAATTTAGAAATTCTCATCGACAAACCAATTGAGAATCATATTCCGCTCGCTGAATTCGCACTGCTGGTGACACGACGTTACATAAGTACTAAAACCAATACTGTGGTTGTCAAAAACGCATGCCATATCTGCGACAATGAAATGCTGGACTTCAAATATCGCCTGCTTAACTTTTATTTGACAAATTTTGATAACATGATGTCATTGGAATTGTATTTCGGCCATCATATTGATCATCCATGGGACTATTATATTTTTTTTGCCGATAATTCTTTGACTTTTGAGTGAGTCTTAAAAACTTTTTCGGTATTTTGATATGTCGTTATGAAAATACTTTTCCAATTGAAGAGCATAAAAATCAAACCGAAGTTATCGTCTGAACGATATCATTATTAGATTTTAAGAGTTCGACCTCCAAAATTATCATGCAATCAAATCTGCGGCCACAAGGAATAACAGCTAAAGTTGATCTGTGATCTCAAGGCAAAGGAACATAAGTTCTGTGTATAGCATGTAACTTGTACTGATTCTGATCTGATAGCTGTTATTCCTCATTGGTGCAGAAATACTCCCTATAGTTATTTTATTTTCATTTTCGCTCTTTTCTATTTTTCAAATTTTTTAATTTATTTATTTATTTATTAGAAACATAATTATCAATAACTATACTAATAAGGTACCTGACATGAGCCACATAGGCTATTGGCCAGTTAAATAATCTAAAGGATGTTTATACAGACACATAAAGAGTATCTTTAGAAAATAACGAAAGTACAAGAGTAAAATCTGTTTAGGATACATGAAGAAATGATTTCAATTTTATATAGCAAATTACATTCGAGAATGAACTTAACAAGCAATGATATTTTCTCAGCAGATATTTTTTTTAGTAAGTCTGATGGATTTTGGCTAACAAAACTGTTACGCCTGGCATTCAAAAATTTTGGACAATCGTCTAGAATGTGCTTTACAGAAAATGTGCGAAGTCCACAAAATATGCAATTGATGGCAGGGTTTCCAAGAAACTGGTGCTCGTAAGTGACCTTAGTATGGAAAATTCGCTGGAAGCGCAGGTGTAGCAAAATCATTGTTAACGTTGATGTATGGATGTTGAAATAGTTTCCATTTCTATAATCTAAGTTCTTCAAGGTAGTTTTTGGCATAGCGAAGTATATCCGACCTCTCATTGACTTCGAAGAGAAAAAATTTTGCAAGTTGCTTTTTCCTCTGTATCAGCATTTTCACTGTCGGAAATACCACAATGCCCAGGGATCCACATCACTTTAATTCTATTACAATTCTGTGAATATTTTGTTTCTGGTGTTAGCAAGAAGCGGGTAGTTGACTGACGACTTGCTGTCGGAACAGACTATATATTTTCCTTTTTTAGTTGAAGTAAACGTAGTGGCTGCGTCGATAGCTAAAAATTCAGCTGTAAAAATAGAGCAATGGGGGAATAAAAGTCCCCTTTTTATCAAATCTGCGCCGTCCGAAATAACAGCAAATGAAATAAAATTGGAATCTTTGGAGCCCTTTCTTATACCATTCGCTTCTTTCTTCGAGGTATAATTTTCGGTGTATAGATGGATCTGGGAAGCTGGTCATAAGAGATGTAGCGACAGAAAATTTTACTATCTCAATTTTAAAGAAGAACCAAGAAACATAACTTAGTATATAAGAAATATACAGTGGTGGCGAAAATTTATATAAAAAAATTTTAATGTTGTTTCTTTTGTTGATATTTAAATTGTCGAAGATATAAACACCACTTCTATAATGGGTCTACTTTAACCAGAATATTTCACTAATCAAGTTATTTTCTCTCGCTTACAGTTCTATTTTTGATGAAACACAATACGAACGTGAGTTTTACTTGGTAGTATTTTTGACAATCAACCCGGACGACCGTGGTATAGGTGAAAAAAATATGTTGGCAATATTCCAAAAATGCTTATTCTACAATATACTACATGCGGTAATTGTGAAACAAAAATTGGCAAACGATAGCATCATGGCTATATATAGCTACTCCTTAACTGGAGGATATTGCAATGAAAGTATTAATATTGTGCAAGTAAATCAATTTAAAAATGGCAAACTGGAGAATGACTATCTATTTCCGCCGCATACGATGAACTTTCAGAATTGTACCCTTAAGGTATCCGCACATGTCTTACGTCCAATTTTTGATTTTCAAGGTGATCGTGATAATTCTGAACACTTGACGGATGGAAAACACTTATGTGGTGTTGAAGGTAATTTACTGGCCATACTGGCAAAATACTTTAACTTTACCATTTATCTGAGTTTTCCAAAAGAGAGGAGTGAAATTATTACTAATGGTAGCTCAAAAGGTTGCTTTGCAGAGGTATGTATGGATTCGATCAGATTGCGTACATTTCATACAAATTAAGCACCTTTTTTACAGCTTGAAGCAGACAGAGCAAAAATTGCCATTGGAGCATTCAGTGGTACACATCCAGGTCGTAGCAAGTTTAGCGCCTCCGTAGTGTATGATCAAATTCCATACATCTTTGCCATACGCACCGGCTTAAATTTTGGCCCACTGAAACAATTGGCAGGTCCATTTTGCTATGGTGCTTGGCTAGTTATTGGCGGCACATTTTTAATTGCTTTGATTACCATTAAATTTATCAGTTCTCATCGTAACTTGAAACTATATTCGTTTATCATGGGTCCACATAATTACTATCCGTACACCAATTTATTGACAATATTTTTGGGAAATCCAATCAGCAGGGCACCACGTCGAAATTTCGCACGGTTCCTGCTCATGTGCTGGCTATTATTAACTCTCATACTACGAAGTGCCTATCAAGGTCAAATGTTTGATTCGTTGCGTGTCTCACGTCATATATCTACACCAAAGACGATCACCGAGTTACTACAGCGTGACTATCAACTGCTCTCACCCGAATATGTTGACTACTATCCAGCAAATAAAACAATAATTATGGGAAATATAACGGCACGCTCTTTGAGGACCGATGGCAAAGAGGGTCTTTACACATTTATTACCCTGGCAAATAATCTTGGTTATTACAACTTTTTATATATGAACACCAGCCACTTAACATTTGTGCCCGAGCCCATTTATATGCATCACATGGTTATGTATTTTAGAAAACATTCCGTTCTTAAGTATATTTTTGATCCCAAAATTAAGCAATTGATGAGCGCTGGCGTTGTTTCATTTATTACCAAGCAATATGTTATGCGAAGTTTTCAAACGTTGAATGTTGGAATGCGTCGACTGCCACGCATTGGAAACGACATGTTGCAAGGACTTTACGTGTTTTATGCAACGCTGCTGGGTATGTCTTTATTATGTTTCATGTTGGAGTTGCTCACACGGAGAGTGAATAGACTTAAGGTCATTTTTGATTCGGCACACAGATAAGGGAAGAAATATTAATAAAATACTTAGTTTGACTGAGCTCTAAGGTCAACTTTTGGGAATATGAAAAAATGCACTTGGAAATAAAGTTTTGTGACACAAATAAACTTTTTATTTGTTGGTAAATATTGTTGGTAAACATCAAACAAGAATTTTCAGTTCCTTTAAATTCTTTAGATTTCATTTTGCTTTTCAAGAAATTGTGGGAAATTCTAAGCTGCTTAGGATATCTGTGCAAAGCACTTTTTTATGGGGAAAGTGCGAAGATTTTACAAGTAAGCGGGTGTATTTTACCCTAATTTTTCGTCGACAACTAAGCCAAACATATGATCAATCAGTTTCAAAAAAAAAAAACGTTTACATTAAACTTAGCGCTAATCATCAGCGGTGAGCAAGTCATTTGAATAGAGAAAAATTAACTGAGCGGTGTTTCGGAAATGGTGATATGAAGTTTTTTAAGCGGTGAAAAATTTTCACAAGACTTGAAGAACTGAATCCCTGAGGTAAGATAGTTGTTTTTAATGAGCGGTGCTACGCCCTTAATCAGAATAGCTATACTAATGACCGATTTTGATGAAATTTGGTATGGTGATAGGCTCAGCACAAAAAAAAACTATTTGTTTTTAAGCATGCGGTACCACGCTTTTGGCTTGCAAACATGATTTCACAACTAAATTATTGGAACAATTTGGATGAAATTACAACTTTTATCGGTGAACTAAATTCAAGTACGAGTAGCTTTGTATATCGACAGTTCAAGAGAGGTCCAATGTTTTATGTTATCTATTATTATTGTTATTGTTATTATTATTACTTTAAACGTAATTCCATGACACCAAAGCTGGTTATTAAGGACTGTCCCAGACAAAACTGACGATTTGATTTTTATTTATAAAAATATATTCAGTTATTTTTGTGGTCTTTTTTCCTTTTCTATTAAATATTTTTACTATAGCTGAATATTTTACTTCTTGATTTTGCAGGTATGTGGACAAAACCAGTTCGCGGACTTTTAGTTGCATGCTAGACATCTTTGTCGTTAGAAGTGTTATCTTTTTATAGAACAAATATTGTGTATTTTTAGACCTATAAGATTATCAGGTAGAGTATAATACAAAAGATAAAAAACGTAAGTTTATTCTGGTACAGTCCTTAAATATGAATATTTTTTGACTCAGTAGAGGTATTTTGGCTGCATTTATTGAGAATGATTTCTTCAGTGAATTCAAGTTCAATATACAAATCTGATTTATTGTGTGTATCGAAGGAAAACTTAGCGTGAGATTATCCTTAGGGAAAATTTTTTCTTAGAAATTTGGTTTAATTCAAAGCTATTATTCTATAAACTCTAGCTTATGATGTATTTTAAATTGAATTCAAAAAGAGATAAGTTAACAAGCTATCACCTAAAAGACCATCACACGTCAAAAGTTCAAAGGGTTTTTTTTGTGCAAAACTATTTTTGTTATTGTTGTTGCTATTACTATCTCAACCAAAAGTTGGTTGTGGTTGTGGTAACAGATTTAAGTTCTTTCCTTTCCATATGTTGGCCTTCCAGTCTGACGGACTGACACTGAGTGTGTGCTTGAGTTTGGCAAATAGTTAGTTGAATATTCTGCATACTTTTATGACTAACTATGCTAATGTGAGAGTAAATGTTTTTTACATGTGTGTGTGTGTGAAATATCCTTGGTATGGCAGTGTGCTAAGACAAAACTTTATGCAACCGGAAAGCGGAAACAAAAGAAAACTTTGTGCAATAATTTTGTGGCTTTAAATACATTTTTGCGGATTTGTTATGAATGTATGTATGTTTGTATGTATGTACATAGAGCGCGAGTTATATGTATGAGTGAATAGAAAGTTTGAGGTTGTTCATGTGAATATATATGAGAAAGTATTTTAAAAAGGAGATTGCCAATTCTGGGCATTTTGTAATTTGGCTTTCTTTTCTTTCAGTGGCTTGAATGAAGATGTTTCTATGGTTGAAACACTAACAATTTTCTTGCTCATAACTACTTTTCTATGTTTAAATATAAATTTCTTACAGTAGATTGTAGAGCATTTTTGTAATAAAGGCTAATTAAATGCATTAACATATTTAATTTAGGGATTAATTTTGTCAAAAAAAATTATAATCAAAGCATCAAAGTTCCTTGTGAAAGTATGTGATGAGCTGACATCTAACAAGAATGAGTCAGTCATATTGAAATAATGCTAGTGTGAAAGTCAATTGTAAAAGCGCGATGCAAAACGAGGTAGATGAAAAACGCGCTGTTTTCATGCGATCATTTAATTTTTTTTCCATGCATAAGCTGTACATATTAGCAAGTACTACAAATTTAAGAGATATTTTGCATCATAGTCGTATCACCTACGAAAAATTTTTATTTCATTTCTCATGTTAACGAGAAAATGGCAAAAAACTGCTGTTGAGTTTTAGATAGATTAAAGATTTGCTAATGAAATAAGACAATCCTAAAATATAATCTCTGCTTTGAATTACTTCCTTTCAAAATAACTCGTTTCCCGAAAAATATCTGTGCGTTTGTATTATGTTTATTTATAAAATCAAATAAATAATATAAGTTATGAAAATTAAGTTGTTTATGTAGCTTGTCGCGTCACTTCAAAGAATGTTTTCTCAGCGACTTTAACTGGATTGCGAAAATATGTTGATGCTGCTACTGCTGCTAAACAGATGCAAAATTCCTATACACAGCCAACAAGACACATCCAACTGACACAAATACAGCTGCAGACGCAAAACTGTGAACTTAAGGCGCACATAAAATAATCAAGCTTTGAAGAAGAAGCTGGACTGGAAACCTCAAGAATACATTAAGACAACTAAGAAGTAGCATAAAAAAATAAAAAACGCATGTGTGCCGGTATGTCTACATACTATGTCCCAGCAAGGATTGTCATTAGGGCTAAACATTTATATATTTTTATATATATTTATAAAGTTTTTGAGGAGTTAACAATCAATACGGAACTTGTTCACCAAAAAAGTAATTATGATTTTGCCTTATGTACCTTATTACCTGAGTTTGACGTTTTGATACGAAGTTGATCGGAATATATAAAAAAAAAGTTCCAAAGTTCTTATAATAAATAGTATGTACATATTTCTGGTAGAAAGTAACTACTGACCAATTCTTTATAATGCAATATATCCTAATTGTTTACATATTTAAATTTATAGACCAAATGGTTCAACCTTAAGGCATGTGGGTAGCCACTTAGATTGGATTTGTTATAGCGCCTTCCAAAATTGTATAATTTCAGTTTTTCTTTTATGAGGAAACTCCTTCAATTCTGACAGCGTGGATAGAAACTAATGCCACAAAACAACAACAAGGTACATTCATTTAAAAACTTTTCTAACCACATTTATTAGAGTCATTTCAGTAAAAATTTTCTTAAACTTCAATTCGCATTTGGTTGTAGTCAAAGATATCTCATAACATACGACTTAAGATGATGATAAGATGTGGAATAGATATGATATGAAGAAGAAACTTTATTTGGTTTTCATGCGTTGATCACTTGAATTTTGCTTTCCAACTGGGAGACACAGACATGTGAGATATTGTGCAAGTGAAAGAAGAAAAATTCCAGCAGCTTTTGCTCGAGGCAGAAATACGTCCGCAAAATTTATTTGTGCATGTCAACAATTCTGAAAATGAATTTCTATGAATAAACAATACTTCTTCACAAAGAATTAAGTAGAAGGAATTTTCAAGATGTTTTCATTTTTTCTTCCAAATTTAATGCAATAGTTGTCGTGTAGAGAGTATTGCTAATATTGACAGCAGCAAGTTCAATTCAGAGGGCACGTTTACAAATTCACTTTGTTTGTTGTTTGCCATTAGGGACAATTATTTTTAAGCTTTGAAATAAAGGAAAATGACAGGAGAGACAAAATGCATTCCTTCAGTTCTTATTGTATTTGCTTGAATAATGTCAGCACATAGCTGAGATAAATTTACCCTAACTTAATAAAATTTAAAGAAAATTGGGAGTGGTGACTGCTAAAGTAAATACTTGCCCTAGTTAATCTCAGGCCAAACAAATTCATCCTAACACCCTACGAATGAATTTGTTTGGCCTACGGTTTCAGTTCATTAGTGACCTTACTCCAAAGAGTAAGAAATGCTTTTCAAGATGTTGCCCTTTGCATGGCCTAGTAAAGAACCGTAAAAAATACAAAGCAATTGCAGAATTGCACTACTGTACATTTAAATACTATATATGATAACACTCTAAGCACCCGTCCGTCACATTTTACATGAGATATTGTTCAATATGCAATCAATTGTCAATCTGCAAAACAATTTTATATTATCGGCTAAAACATCTCTAAGAAAAATTAATAGCATTTTTAATTTAAAGTGAATCCTGCCACAACACAAGTAGATTTCAATTAAGGTGCACACTTTGGTCTGTTTTCAGAAATGTTTAAACAATTTTTCATAATTTTTCTAATTTTACCCAAATCATCCACAAAATTTATTTTGGATGAAACAACGGAGGCGCATATAGCACTTGCAGACTGCGCGCTGCTTGTAACGAAGCGATACATTAGTCCGAAAACAAATACCATAATCATCAAAGAGAGATGTAGCACCTGCAGGCGGATGTTGCATAATGTAAACCATCGCCTCATGGATCATTACTTACAGCACTTTGATGGCGCTACCGCAGTGCAACTATATCTAGGACAAAAATTTTCGCAACCTTGGAATTATTATATATTTATAGTTGACAGCCTATCGGCGTTCATGTAGGTGTAAAGTAAATATCACTTGCTAACGATATTAAACTAAACCATTTATTTATTTTGCGAAACTCGAACAGAGAATTAGGCTTTCATATCCCAGAGACACAATATGAACGTGAACTTTATTTTCTCGTCATACTGACACACACTGTGGGCAATCTTCCTTTGCGTAGTAAAATCATGCAGGAGATATTTCGCACTTGCATCAAGTTGAGAGTGCTACATGTTGTCATCATGCAAACTGAAGATGAGCACAGCGATAGTATTGGGTTTTATACATACTTTTTATCGGGGCACTACTGTAGTCAAACAATTGATATACTACGAGTTAATCGCTTTCAGAATGGCTTACTAGAAAGTGATATCTTATTTCCACCACAGCTAATGGATTTCAAAGGATGTGTGCTCAATGTGACAGCATTTATTAATTACCCATTGTTTGGCTTCCGGGGTGATACTCAAGATCCTGCTCATGCTATTGAGCTACATCGCTTGACTGGAATTGATGGCAATGTGTTGCGGTTGCTTGCGAAAATTTTAAATTTTCGAATCTTTTTGCATTTTGCAACAGAAAAAGGTGTTATAAATCTAAATGAAAATTCCACAGGATGCTTTGCAGATGTACGTATTTTATATTCTTTGTCTTGCTACTCTTGGAAGCACCAATTTTACTTACAGCTTGAATCTGGAAAATCAGAAATTGCCATTGGTGGTTTTACAGCTACATATGACAATCGTTCCAAGTTAAGTGCATCTATGCCATACCATTACAGTCCATATGTTTTCATAGTGCGCACTAATCTACAGACTAGTCCTTTCGTACAACTAGCAAATCCATTTTGCTCCGAGCTCTGGTTGGTTATTGGCATTACCATATTGCTTGCATTTGCCATCGTGACTGCAATTGATCTCTATGCCAGCAATATATTACGCGCATTCGTGTTGGGTCCTCGAAACAATTTTCCCAATACGAATCTTATAACAATATTTTTAGGTAATCCTGTCACAACTCTACCACGACGTAACTTCGCGCGTTTTCTATTCATGTCTTGGCTATTTCTTACTTTTATGCTGCGAAACGCTTATCAGGGTAAACTTTTTGATTCATTACGCGTTTCCAATCGCCTGCCAATTCCAGCCGGCATATCAGATTTGATTAATAACAACTATAAGCTAATCTCAACAAAGCCTGTAGACAATTATCCTGAGAATCTAACGCTGTTTACGCCTAACATGGTTAGTCATTCTGAAATTGTTGATAATAATGAAAGTCGTCTAGCTACCATCCTGCCACTTGAAATGTTGGCTTACTACAATTTTGCACATTGGAACTCAAGTCATTTATCCTATATACCGGAACCACTTTATTTGCTCCATCAAGCGATATATTTTCAAAAGCATTCCGTTTTGAAGACAACGTTCGATAGCGTTATCCAAAAGTTGCGCTATGCTGGTGTAACGTCTTACATATGCAAGCAATATGAATATAAGAAATTTCAGATAATGAATGTCGGTTTGCGAAAATTGCCGCGCATAAGTAACGAAATGTTGGAAGGATTGCACAGGATAAATTCTGCTTTTTGTGCGGTAACCTTGATCGTTTTTATATTGGAATTGCTAACGAAGAGAGTAAGGAGGCTTAAAATAATATTCGACTTTTTACACAACTAAAATGCAAACGTTTTGAAAATCATATAGAAGTGTTAGTTCAGAATTAGTAAGTCATTTATTGGATGTTTTTTCTTTAAATAAAGCTCTTATCTGATATAGTTTACTTGTAAAGAGGCAGTCTGTGGAGGTTTTCGGTAAGTATTGTTAGATTTCTAAACTCTGGTTTGTCAATCAGACAAAAAAGAAAGTGTGTTCGTTTAATGAGTCACTAAAATTTATTAAATATGGGACGAAGGACCACCAGAGTTTCTAACTGTTTTATGTTCACAAAGCGAAACAATACATTTGCTTCATCGAGCAACCAAAACTCCGTGAAATTCATTTAGTTGTAGCACTTTATCAAATGCTTTCATGACTCAAATGTACCTTTATCATCATATCCAGGAATTCAAAATCAAATGCAGTTAATTTACAATAAATATCAGAGCGTTAACTTTCAACTGCTCCCACTGAATTAAATTTACAGAACATTTACTCATCTTCAAGCGGTTCATACCATTTGTCTACTAATTGGTCCTGCCTCGGAACGGTTCTGCTGATGTCCAAGTTTCTAAATTTAAGGGTGAGTGCAAAATGTGCAATCTTATTCTCGGTTCTTTTATAGAATAATCTATCCAAATATATCAGCGCACTCACCTCCTTCACCTTACCTTATCGTCAAGTATGTTATTCTTCAGAGATGAACGCTTTAAAATCTAGTCAGTTGATTGGGTCTCCGCCTGACTCTCACTTAAGTTAAAGTGCTGCTGGTCTGACTGAAATTTCTTGGGTATGCAACTCGGTGATTCGGTTCTTCCTCCCACTCGAATGTGGAAATTTGTGAATACCCTGTTAGATGAGAGAATCTGACAAGCCACTTGGTGCAGCCATAATAATTAGTTATTTACATATTCTTTGTTGCGGAAATATCACATCTCTTTGGATAATTCAAGCTCATATCTCCTAAGAAAGAATGAAAGATTTGATGTAACCTCGAGTAGCTTTTATTGGACTTAGTGACCTTTAAAGCTGGAACTTTTTGGTCTAGATTTCAGCACGTCTCAAGTTCAATCTATTAACATTTGAAAAATTTTCTCCCTAATTATGATCAGGATTTATGCCTCATTCTAAGTATTGTCGGCTGTTATGCTGTAAATGGCAGTCTCTGTTGATAATCACTCTATAGCATGTTGACAAATCTATTTACTCTTCCTATATGCGTATATTTCATTATTGGAATCTTTCTCCATAGTTTTAGCCATATATGATTAATTTATTTACAAAACCTTGTGAAAATTCAGATTTCAGTGGAATATGATTTTATTTTTTGCCTAATATGACGTATTGCCAAAAGCTTTCGCATGAATGTATGACTAAAAGTACACAGGCCTAATTCTCTTGGCCTTAGACTCTTTTTAATGTCATTTTAGCCTTTTAGACATCGGTACTTATAACCTGATAAGAGCCTATGACCTGGTTTGAATATCATGTTAAATTAATGGCAATAAATGCCTAGCTGCTGAATGTATGGACATAGCTCACAGGTCCTGGAGAGTTGTATCTATCTAACTTGCTATTCAGATACTACTCCCGAGACCAGTTTTCCCTGCGACTGGTAAAAAGTTATACCTCAAAAGTATACTTTCCAGTTTCAGTGTTAACAGCTGTTGGCTTTTTTTTGAAAACTTGACTGTATTTAGTTAGAGCCATCAAATTCGAAATCCCGTCACACATTAACCCCTAGTTTTTTATTACTTACTTATGCTGTTTAAATTTGACAGTGCGGAAACTATCTAATAACTATTTTTTACAGCTCAACCAATGACAAGCAAATCTCACACTTGGTTACAGCGATTGCGATTTCTTGCACCCACAAGATCATATTACCAATCCTCACTTCACATACTTCTAAAGGACTCTGAGGGATACTCACCGCTGGAAACAGTTTTCTTTCCATTTAGCACTCAAACTTGGATTGTTGTTTTAATCGTTAACATTTTGCGTATAATTTGTTTAATTCTAAAGCGTTATCAGAACCATAACCGTATATGCTATATATTACATGGTGCTTCTTAACACTAATATTTTGCGCAACATACTCCAGCTTGTTTTTTACCTTTATGCTCAATCAGCGGTCAAAGCCTCTACCAAGGTCGTTTCAAGAGCTACGGGAGCAGCACTACAAAATTTTAACGGACGTAACTTTTGGCAATATTATTGCACAGAATATTCCTGAGCTGAAAGATCTATTGATTATTGTTAACTCAACACCTTATCAGGTACTTCAAGAGCTCGAAGAATCATCTACAAACAGGCTCGGTGTTCTCACAAACATGGAAACTTTTTCATATTTTATTAAAACTGAGTCTAAGAATCTTGACAAATATGTGAGTTTGGACGAAAGTTTGATGGACTCAATGTTTTGCATGTATTTTCCATATTTGTCTGATTTCACATATGAGTTCGATAAGCGTGTTTCGCAACTGAATACATTTGGTTTGTCAACACAGATTGCACGTAAATTTAGAACCACGATTCACTTACCAAGTACAAAAGACCACCGAAATCATCATGATTCAAGCTCTAGTGAAATATTATCTCTGTATCATTTAAAAGGGCCATTCATGATATTGTTAGGATGTCAAGCAATTGCTGGAATTGTTTTTATATTGGAACTACTTTCATTGAGGTTGAGTGTACTAAGAAGAGGGTTTTCGATTTTTACAAAATAAATAAAGATATTAAAAACAAACATTACATAATCTGTGTTACTGAAAATAATGTTCCACACAAAATATCACTTTAATTTTTTGTTGTACATGTTTCTAAATATTAAAAAAAAAATTTAAATTAACTCCGTATTTTAATTGACAGAAACTTTTTGAATTACATTAACAATAATGAGTTTCTTGATTGTCCCTTAAGGTAAGTGTAGCATCAACACTTTATTAATTTTACTTTGAATTATAACTTCAATAATTTTTGACAATCCAAAACTGAAGGATGTTCACGAATTTTTGTCCAGAAGTTCCACTAAGAACATTTTTTTGAAAATCAAATACTGATTATTAGAAAACAATACATACATATGTATGTGAATTATAAGAACTAAAGATTAATGTTTTAAACATTTGAATTATGGTTGGTTGGGCAGTGTGTTTTTTGCTTCATTTTTGTATTTGACGTCATAATATGAACGGATTTAATTTACTAGCTATTACGACAAGTAAAGAGTAATTTTTAATAAAAACATTTTTATATGCGTTTAAAACAGCACTGTTATTATTTAGCTTCATGAACATATAAAAGGCACATTTTGCTAAAAGTTCTTTCTTATTCTATATTATCGTAAATATTATTAACAAGTTTGGTATTGTGCAAACGCTTATTTATCATATTTAATAATAATAGGAACTTCAGCTTTAATTCATTAACATAAAAAACATTGTTCAAAATATATAAAAACCGATGAAATGAGCTGGGCATATAAACGGCACAATTTGCAAAATGGGGAAGAGATCGTGTTAAAAATACATTTGTTGATTTTTTGGTATGCACAAACATATAAATCATAAACATTTAGTGTTGTAGCCTCTTTTCCTGATGACAGCTTCACACTTTCGACCCATACTCTTCACGATTTTTTTGCATTTTGTTTTGGATATAGCACACCAATCTTTCTATGTGCCAGATCAAAGATCGTTCATGTTTATACAATTATTCAACCTTGACTTCGTTATGCAGGCTTTCTTTTGGATTTAAGTCAGGGCTCTGAGCTGGCCAATCCAAAACGTTGATCTTCTCCTCACAAAACCAATTATTTATTAATTTGGAGAATAACAAATTTTTTTTAAACTAAACAAGCGATAATTCTGAATAGGAAACTGTTTAGCAGAAGTGGTACCACTCTAGAGTATGTGAGTTAATTATCAAGTGAAACTCAATCATCTTATTGCTATAGCTCTGTTATTGCGAAGGTTTTAATATAAAGTTTGTTATAACAAACTTATAAAGTGTTTAATGAACAAGCAAATCTTATTTTACTAAATCTTAGCATTAATCATCCGGAGCACTCTGCAACTGTTCAGATATACTTTGAAGGCCTATTTCGAAAATGGCTGCATCGAACCTTAATGAAACTAGAGGAGTTGGTGCGCACACAAAAGAAAATTAAATTGAGGCGTAGCAACGCTCAAAATTTCAATTTTTTTACCGTCATATCTGGCAAAAATGCCTATTATGATGAAATTTGTTAAGCGGATGCTAATCATATATAGCCATCTTAAATTACATCAATAGTAGTCAACTATAATTTTAAAGATGATACCACTGAAACCAGTCGTCAATACCAAGCTAAGCCATTTCAACTTTTATCGATGATTCATATTCTTTCATAACGCAGCAAGGGCTCTGTTAGATAGTGATTGATCATATAAAAGTTTATATGAACGACATAAGCATCTTAAGCATCGATTTTTTAAAAAGTACTTTCAATGCAGTGTAGGGTATGTGAGTTTCGGCCTGGTTCTTTTTAAATTTAGATATCAAAAATGGAAATTTTTTAATAAGGACACTCTTAGTAGTAGAATAATAACAAACAAAGTACTAAAAAAAATACGCACAATCGAAGTCCTGAAGGAACACGTAAAAAAATTATTTTCGTCCAAATCTTGACAAAAAAATAACACAAGCTGCCATTGTCATACCAGTGAAATCAGTCGTATGCGAGCTCAGCTTTTCAGCTCTGCCGCGAATATCGACGCGGCTTAAATCCACTGTAGAAGAAGCAAGGTTCTCAAGCACTTCTCCTCTTCATATAGAAAATAAATATGTTAAGAAAACGTCACGCCCGAAAAGGTTTTAGTAGCAGAAACTATACAAAGCTTTAATTCTCCATACTCTGTTTTTTCCATACAAAATCACCTTGTTTTGTAAATAATTTTTTCAGTATAATGATGAATCATATGAATTAAAACAAAAAAACCCCTACATGATATCAATACAGATTTTGAGCTGAGTTCCACAATTACACATGACACTTCAAAATAATGCAGACTGTCATGACGATTACAATAAAATATAAAATATAATTGAAATTGAACTTAATAACCCTCGCAATAAGCAATAAAATATAATCACAACGTAAATCAGTTAGTGATATAGTAGCTATTTACTTATCGGACATTTCATGTGAAGCGGACATGGATAAAATTATGACATTCTGAAATTCGTTCACATTCGGCTTAATTATATTTCTAGGAAGTGTGGAAGTAAAAACAAAATTTTTTGTTTTGTATGAGATTTGTTGTCAAGTGATCGTACAGTACTTGGAAATGCCCATGTAACATCCTTAGTACGGCACGTATGCACTTCAATTAATATATCTCCTAAGCTAAGCTAAGTAGATCCCATTTTAAAATTTTAAGTTTATTTTAAAATGTGTTGATGGAATTGTTGAAATTCTGAAAAACAGGACATAAGTTTTCTATAAAAAAATTATGTTCGATATTTTATTAAAAATTTGTTTCATTCGAAAAACTGCTTCCGAAAATCCGAATTTAGTTTACTTGAATTCTTCAGAGTGCCATAACTTGACAACTAAGCCTCATACAAAAATAATCTTTTGTGGAAACATATCCCAGAAGTACAATTAGACCGGAAACGAACAAACTCAACGCTTCACGTTAAATGTCCGATAATTATACATAGAGCAAACAGAAATTCCCTAGTTATTGTTTATGAGTTTAATTACTGACTATGAAGCTCTGTTTTTCTAAAACAAATATGAACGTTTGAATAATTTGTTTACTAATACTTAAAATCCTTTTCTAATGATAGCGTGGCAGGCCCAAGAGAGTATAATTTTTTATGAATTTCATACTTGGTACCTTATACCTCTGTAATTTTATTGACACACCATTTTCCAGCTAAATTTGCAGTAGTAATTTTCTTAACTGTCTCTTTGGTAGCTATGTTCATAATTT
The DNA here is from genome assembly GCA_963680825.1 of Meiosimyza decipiens. NCBI lineage: Eukaryota > Metazoa > Arthropoda > Insecta > Diptera > Lauxaniidae > Meiosimyza > Meiosimyza decipiens. Next base: position 131,562,023 of record OY804258.1, on the reverse strand, counting down.
TAAAAATATTTAAATAAAAAAAACACAAGAAGCACAGAACTTGAATGTTAAATGCTGTGTTTCATGCGCTGGAATTATTATTTTAATTTTTATACCATTCACTTTGTCACTCCGTTTGTTACGCATAGAAAGGGGAATGGCAGGTATAGAAAAGTATATATCTTATTGATCATCGTCACCTCCTGAGTCGATAAAGTTATGCACACCTGTCTGTCTATCTGTTTGTCTGTCTGACTGTCTTTACAGGGGAATCTTGTGGGCAGTTGAAAACGCGGATATCCTAAGTCATTGTGGGAACGATTCTTAGAACAGGAGATACGTGAAACGAGGAAATTTTGAAGAAAATTGAAAAATCGTGCACATTGCAAGAGTTTTGTCGAGGCCCTATGCTCCATGAGGAGATAAAGGACACAAAAGAAGAGAAGAACGAAATTTCAGATATGATTATTCCTAGCCATACCGTATATAAACCTGCTCTGGAGACGCACTTTACGCCAATACAAAGGCTTGGACCGAATCACACTCCCAGTAGGAACTTTACAAAGGTAAATCGATCCGAATCGATCTATTCTATACAAAGCTACCTCGTTTTGATAATATGAATTTGTACAAAATTGAATAGATTTGTAAACCATTTAAACATTAGTTTTTAACTTTTCATTTCAAAACAATTACGACTCCCTTGATGATTATTGAGAATCGTAACATTAAATTGAAATTATTTTTAATAACCGACGTAATGAACAATAAAGTTTTATTACTTCGTTCATTGTCATCATTTTCTAAAATACCCAAGTCACAGAAGATATATCGATTAGAGTACTTTCGGGTATTATGAAACATGTGGCTAATTATATAAACAATGCCACAAACTTTCTATTTGAACAACTTTAGCGATTACCGCAGAGCAGACAGAAGTCCCAGGTTGTTCATTCTTAGCTTAATTAGTGACTCTGAAGCTCTATTTTTCTAAGGCAACTACTTAAAATCGTTTTCTAAAGATAGTACGACACGCCCAAGACGTATAATTTTTTATGAATTTCAAACATGATTCCATATATGTGCATTGTAAGTTATACTGCCCATACAAATGTTGTGAAACATTTCCGCAGATTACTTTCAGACAGCTTACAGTTCAGACCTATCAAAAAAAATGTCAGCGCTACCAAAATTTATTGCTGCCCTTCTGCTTTTCAACTGTTACTGCAAGGCAAATACTGAACGTCATACAGAGCGTGATATATCGTACACGAAAATGATGCGGACCAATGGCTTCGAAAATAATAATGACATCCTTGCAAAATGTGTTTCTGATGTTTTTGAAATTGCAAGTTACACACTTCGTGGCGATGTTGCACTCATTTACGATAGCATTGACGGAAATAAGCAATTCATACTTGGAGATTTGGTTGAGAGAGTATTGCATCGTGATGTCATGATAATTAAATACTTTGCGATCTCTAAAATAGCGCAAGTTCACACTATCTTGGTACTGACGTTTGTTGATTCATACGAATCCTTACTGTAAGTTAAAGTTAACACATTACTATTTATATGAAGATCTGAGAAATTATGTACGATTTTCTCAGCAAAATAAACAACAACTACATTCATTCCGCTGCAGTTGCACAGGATCATAAACACTATATCATTATTGTATTAATGGTCCCTGATTACTCCACAGCTGCGCCTATCAATGAGATGCAAAAAATTTTTCAACAGCACTACAAGTTTTCTTTAATTGACGTCAATATAATAGTTGCAACTTCCAAAGAAGTATATATCTACACGTATTATCCGTTTACATATGGACACTGCGGTTCTACAAGACCAGTACTTTTGGATCGCTGTTCAGAAAAAACTGGCTACAGCTTTCGTCGAAAAAATATATTTCTTCATAAGAATGTTAATATGAACTTGTGTCCATTTAAAGTTTCAGCTGCACATTTACCACCATTTATTATGCTTAAGAAGCCCTTTATGGGTGAAGAAAATTTAACTGGAATTGATGGAGAGATTTTGAAGGTAATTTCAAAGAAACTAAACTTTTCTATTGCTTTTAGTGACAACAGTAACGATATTGGAGGAACAGTCTACGATAATGGTACTTCAACTGGAGTTTATAATTTGGTAAGTTCCTAAGACTACAGAGAGAAACAGTTGCCTACTCACGCTAACCAAGAGAAAAATTTCTTAAATTCACACGTTTATCATTATTTTAAGATTTTTCATAATTTTAATTAGAAGTAACTGAGACTGATTAGTTTAGATAATTTATATGCAATTTTGATCTTAACCTACCTTTAGTATGAATGCAGCCTTTATTAATATATTTAGCAGAAATATTACTCAGCCATATCCTAGGTTTTAAGATGCAGGTTACTCTTATTGGGGGTATTAAATGCATTACTGGAGAATGTGTGGATATGACTCACCAGGCTCTGGAGATTAGTATGTTTTTAACTTATCATTCAGATATTACCAGCAAGACCATTTTCACCTACTACTGCATAAATATTACGTTTCTATGTAGCTCTTACAGTGCTTGTACAGTATGGCTCTTTTTGAACACTTTTGCTTTTGGGGGTTATAACCCCCCCACATAGATTTTTATTGACAATATGTTCTCACTTACATGAAGAAGCAAAAACACTTGCGCCTCTTACAGAAAAAAATCAAAAATTCACTTTTTATGAAAAAAAAAAGAAACTCAGATTCATATGTATAGAATAAGGTCTAAAAGGTTAAATAAATGATCCACTTAAAAGTTTATTTATGTAAAATAAATTTCTAATGATACCCATTTTGTTGAGATCAATTAAAAGGTTCGAAGTAATTTTAAGAAAATTCGTCCGCAACTCCCGATGTTTCACAAGCCAGATCCAATTTAAGTGCCCTGATTTTTCATTAAAAAAAACCTTACTTTGGAATGAGCAGAAGAAATTCGAATTGTTGCTAAAGTTATGTTGATTAAAAACTTTTTCCAATTAAATGCCTCCTGAAACCTGTTTTGTCCTTGCTGGTAAAGTCTTATAAGCTTTTATCTGTTCGTGAACAAATAGTGTGACTTTTCTATGCGGTGTCGTCTAAAACATTGGATCAACAATATCTGAAGTTCAGCTGAACAGTTTCGACTCAATTAATATACATCGCGATATCGAAATGTACAAAGAGTTTTGTACGAGTTTTTACAGTAACTTGCAGAATTAGCCAATTACATAATGACAGATAACTATCGACTCAGAACTAATGTATGAATGTATTATAGGGCGACAAGATAAAATCGATTGTTTGAAATGCTTACATCTCCCAGTCTGAAACGGCGCCAAAACCCGTTTAGTAAACTTCTGTAAAGTTTTAGCCAATTCAATTAAGAATTAGAGGTCGCGAATCTTATCTGCAGTGTTCTTAAAAATGTTTACTGTCCCTTGATGATGGTAAAATCAAACGAAATGTAGGTTAACTTTCAGAACACCAGTCAGAGGAAAATATTTTTTTATGCAAACTTCATAACCTGACATGAAATATCCGAGTTGAGCCCCCCGAATGATTTCTGCGCACTAGCCTGCGGTTAGAGCTTTCTTATACGAGTTCCAATCTCCCTGATCTTATAACAATCCATTCTCTCTGACTCTTCACAATGTAAAAAATACATACTAAATATGCAATAATGCCCTTTTTTTTACAGCTGAATCAACGACAAGTAGATCTTACACTTGGTTACAGCGAGTGCACTCCTAATCGATTACGATTTCTTGCATCCACTAAATCATATTACCAAACCTCGCTTCGCATACTTCTAAAGGACTCTGAAAGATACTCATCGCTGGAGACAGTTTTCTTTCCATTTAGCACTAAAACTTGGATTATTGTTTTAATCGTAAACATTTTGCGTATTACTTGTTTAATTCTTAAACGTTACCAGTACCATAACCGTTTGAACAAAGCTGTTCCAAATATGCTATTTATTGCATGGTGTTTCTTAACATTAATGTTTTGCGCTTCATATTCAAGTTTATTCTTTACTTTTATGCTTAATCAGCCTTCGCGACCACTGCCTAGGTCAATTCAAGAGCTTCGAGAACAGAATTATAAGATTTTAACCGATATCATTTCTGGTAATATTGCACAGAATATTGATGAACTGAAAGATCTATTAATTATAGTTAACTCAACACCTTATCATGTACTTAAAGAGTTCGAAGAATCATCTTTACATAAGCTTGGAGTTCTGACAAATTTGGAAACTTGTTCCTACTATGTCAAAAAAGAGTCCATAAATTTCAGCAAATATGTGAGTTTGGACGAAAGCTTGATGGACTCAATGTTCTGCATGTATTTCCCATATCTGTCATATTTCGCAAATAAATTCAATAAGCGTATTACGCAACTGAATACATTTGGTTTGACAACACAGATAGCACGTAAATTTATAAGTCCGATACATTTACCAAATACAAAGGAATATCGGTCTCATCTCGGCAATGACGCAAGCTCGAGTGAAATATTATCTCTGCATCACTTGAAGGGGCCATTCATAATTTTCTTTGGATGCCATGCAATTGCTGGAATTGTTTTTGTTTTAGAAATACTTTCATTGAAGTTTAGAGTACTAAGCAGAGGGTTTTTGATTTTTACAAAATAATTTAACATTTTCAAAGCTTGTATTATGTGTATGAAAACGTTAGTTCAACTTTGTCACCACAAATAATGTCTCACAATGGCTTTCACTTTGTATGAGAAAGAATTAAGAATGTCAACATTTACACAAAATATCACTCAAGTGCGTTGTCAAACACATTTCCAGTAATAAACAAAAGTTTGAAAATTAACTCGTTTTTTAGTTAATAACCAATTTTTCAATTAAATTTGCAAAAATGAATTTCTCAATTGTCCCTTTATCGATTATGTTGAAAGCAGCATTTCAACCTTTCGTACGAAAATCAAACTCTTGTAGTCCCCAGGCACACTGTTGTGACGATTACATTGAAACATAAAATAAAAGTGAAATTGAACATAATAATCGTTCTTATTTACAATAAATTTAAATTACAACGTTAGCCAACGTTCATCGTCATCACTTTCTAGAATAACTCAGGTTATGGAGCATTTGGAGATTACGGATAAAGTCCACATGAAGTGATTAAAAAATTTTTTTCAGCTAACTGTGACTTTGACGTTATTTGGTGTACTTAGCGCTTAGGAAATAAAAAACAGGTTCCACCAATTATATTTGAAATATTCGAAAAAATTATGGAGTCCTGTGTGGGAATTTGTTGGCAGATTTTTTTCAAAAATTTACCACGGAACTACTTTGGATTCATTTTTTATTTACACATAACTAGGAGCGCCCGAGGCGAAGTGGTAATTTGTCACCGCCTACCTACGAAAAAATTAAATTTTTCTAAAGAAAAACAAATTCAATTTCATCTTACGAGAACTATTCCGGCACCCCTCTAGCCTTTGCGACCGGGGCGAATGTCCCCTTAACGATTCCTTATGTAACTTGTATGTTACTGTTTCTCTTGCATAGGGCTTCGACGAAACTCTTCCAACATGCACGACCAATAGCTAGTGTCTTCAGTTCTCCTCACCATTTCTCCGATTCACGTCCTTGGGTTCAATCAATGGCCAACATCATTTTACATCATACAACTGCCAAGGAAATGCATATGGAAATACAGACATTATAGCAACAGCAAACTATTAACATTTTGTGTGAATTCCTCGAAAAATGTGGTATGCAAAAAAAATTACCAAAAAAAATGTTTGAAAAGTTTAAGTTGTTAGCAAGTTAGTGGATCAACGACTGTGCAATTATAAAGTTCACACAATTCCAACCGTGCGAAACCGGAAGTGAAGCAGCAGTCAGCAGTGGAAAATGTGCGTATGTTGCAGTAAAATTCGCGATGTCACGTTTTGGCTCTTAGCTTTGCGCAGTGGTTTAGGAAAATTTTTAATGCTGCGCGCTTTTGTTGCTGCCATGTGAATTTGGCGTCATTAGTACATGAAAAATGGAAAGTTTTGCTTATGTGTACTGGATTGCATTTTTTAGCTTTATAATCTCCATAGTCAAAGTTTGCATTTAAGATTTACTTTTTACAAAACTGTTTACTAATTGTATGCTGCGGAAGTTTTCGCTTTAATTATAGAAATTTAAGTTCATGAAAGTATGAAACGAACAGAAATTTAATCGAATAAAGAATTCTTTAAATCGTAATGAAAATTTTACTCTTCAAAATTCTACGACAATTTCATAATGAGTAATAAAACTTACCTACAAAAGCGCTTAAATTCAGAGAAATATCTCCAAAAAACTTAAGTTAATATTCGGTTTACCTACAGGCAAAGATATATTTGCAAAACTCTCTTCTGAGAAACAAAATTGGAAATATTGCACAAAGTCACTTGAAAAAATGGATATAGACAAAATCACCCGATTTAAAAAATGCCAGACTTTGTGAAAAAAATCGCTAATAGTCTTAAGGGATAATAAAAAGCTTTTGGAACTGTTTCTTCTATATGATTTGAGCTTATTTTTTCCAGTGAAATTTGAAAAGAAAAAAGAGCTAAGAATCTGAATCGAAAAAAGAAATTCACTTTTAAAATTTTAAAAAAATTTTTTAAAAAGAAAATGTTATAATGTTGAAAACAGTGTTGGCATATGGGCTTTTTTTGGGAATGAGCTGCATTTAATTCTCAGTATATATTTTTTCCATGGCTAATGTATTTCTTGTGATATATCAAGTTTAATCAAAATCTACTAAAAAAAATTATATATTTTCTTTTAAAATTAGACAATAAAGCACACTATCTAAAAAATTGTTATTCAGAAACCACAATATAATTTTCCGAAGACTTTCCTATGAGTACATACATACTAGAGGTCTGCATGAGTGCACTCAAAGTGATATGATATAAACTTCCGAATGCTTTGAGTGCTTAAATTTGTAGAGCATTTTATTTGCGATTTATTTGCAAGTGCAGCACTCACCTCTCCTGCTTGATGTTTTGATTTGTTTTGATTTGATTTGTTTATGCACAAGGGCTCGATGAACTCACAACGTGGTGAGTGCTTGTTGGTCATTTCAAGAGCACTCATGCAGACCTCAAATACATACATTATTAAAAATTGCGATTTATTTTTGAAACTACAAATCTCTGCAATTTCTAAAATTTGTTTGATATTTTTTGTTTAAAAACAAAAATTTTATTTGGCCGATTATTCACGGACTTAGTTAATAAGAAAATAAATTCAAAAACATGGATGCTAGACTCAACCAGTACTAGAAAATCGATGAATATCTTGAACGTGTTACGGTTACATGTTACATTTCCACCAATTCACTTCAGAGAATTCCATAGCCGCTAGTAGAGATGTTCACACACCAATAATTGTAAAAACTTTCTTCTGTCCACTAACTTTTAATCAACTATGTAACAAAATTTCTAACTAAAACAAAAACAAATATCTGCAAAAAGTTTCACAAAAAACTTTAAAAGAAAACTTAAACAAAAACAACCGGCAACACCTCGGAAGATATCATTAGCAACCATGAATTAATATCGACACTAATGAAGATTGAACATCGAGCTCAAACACGTTGACTGAACGCCATAGACATAAAATTTTGCCTACTGAATCTGGCATAAAGTTGTTGGCTTTCCCTCTCTATTTCTTTCACTTTCTCTGTTTCTGTCTCTTACACACTATTGTGCATGTTTATCGAAAAAGTTTCCTGTTTTAAGTTACATCATTTTGCCAAGTTAACTTTGCTGTACTTCTGGAGTGCGCTGACATAGCAAAATGTTTAATGACTTTGGTGATAAAGAATATTAACACTTCAAATAAAGGAAGGGGATGAAGAACGAAACTGGATATATGATAAAAAGTAACAACATTAAGTGATAAGTCGACGAAGACTACGGCAAAGAGTGCCTTAAAGCTATTGTAACTCAAGCCAAAAGTAATCAGTCAATTCACAGATGAGGAAGAAAAAAATCAAAGCTTCGAAGTTTCATGACAATTTTTCTCTTTAAGTTTTTAAAAGTTGAGCGCAGTGTAGTCCAAAAAAATTACCTCGAAAAAAACAAAAACATATTGTATTTAGAATCACACCAGGCAAACTCAACATTTCCATACACTTCACTACATAATTATGAAAATTTCTCGTTGATATTGTTTATGTATGCTAGAAAAAATGTTCTAGGTCAAAGGTTATGACATTGGGTTTTTACATAAGACTTTCTTTCCTTATGTTAACGTAAAGCTATAGTTCGTAAATCAAAAAAAGCTAAAAAAACGAGCCTCTGTGCGCGACGTGGAAAATATTTCTCATCAGCCATACATTTAGAATTTAACTTTTTTTGTTAAATTTTCAATTCGTATTTTCTGATTTTGAGTAATTTTTACTTTTATGATTTGTAGCTAAAGCTCTACACTCCTATGCACCCTTTAACCTTTTTGACCATAGCATCTTATTTCAATTACTTCGTAAACTTTGGTTCATTTTTTTTATGTGTGGCTCAGGTGCAATGATTCGTAAATGATCCTCAACACTTTTGGTTTCCTAACGTACGTGCGCCACCACAACCCAATCGTTCGCATAGTCAATTCATCGTTTATTGAATTCTTTATTTATTTACGTTGTATTCCAAGAACAAATAAGAACTGAGCACAGGCGGATGTCTAGTGGCTTTCACGTAGTTTTTGCTTCTTGGCATTAATTTCAGTTTAATGTTCCGCAAGGAACCACAAACAAAATGAAACATCAACGTACCATTTGGTTAAATGCTTTGTACGTGATACATGCCAAATTCGATAGGGATTCCCCATAGTGATACAATCTATCATCTCTTAAATTGATGAGCTTTCAATTATTTTTGGGGGCTTGCAATAAATTAGTTATTATCACTTGAAGGTTTTTATTTCATTGAAGAAAAATGTTGGTTTTAGTTCTGTAGATTCAACTGAGTTGCGGAGCTATTACTTTGAATTCATTCTGATTGTAGGCATATTTTTTGAGCAAATAACCAAATAAGTAGTCTCAGCCTTTTTAATCTGCCATCAGTAGGAACTTTTAACACATACAGAATAAACGTCAGTGGATTATTTTCTTACCAACAAATCAAACATAACCATCGAGTTTCAATCTTGGACTAATTTCTTCATGTGAAAAACTCAAAACATGAAGAGTTTCATCGGAATAGTTCTGACACACAGTGGATGGGTTTGTATGGAGTGGTGGCCATAAATAGCAATAAAAGCGCTAGACTTTTAAAATTTGGTACAAATCTTTTTTTATTTTAAAAAGCGTCAAAACGGCCTTCGGACACGCTTACCTACCATACAAATGTGGTCGAAGTATTTTCTTCAAATTTGGTATCGATTTCCATTAACGCAGCAATGTTCATTTCGAAATGTCAGAAATTGTGCGATATCTTTTTTAGTTTTCAAGTTATTGGAGAAACACCAGAACCGGTGGCTATAAATAGCGCTGAACTGCTGAAATTTGATACAGATGTTCTTAGGATAAAACAACAAAAATTTGTGCATATGAATAAAAAATATCGGTAAAGTACACGCCTACATCCCTTATAAAGATGGGATGTGGTTGAGACTTTTTCTTCAAAATGGTTATCAATTTCTGTTAAAGTTAACAAGCTATTGGAGAAAACCTCCTCGCCACAATCTCCCACTTCATTAAATTCGGTTGAGTCTATTGCTTTAAACACTCATCTGGATTATATGTCACTAATGCTTTCTGCATTGCTTGCCAATTGAAAAAGGTATCCTTTTCAGCATAAACGTGACAACAAATAATTTTTTTTTTTTTTGTTGAGTGAAGCGATGTAACGTTTTAGTTCGATTTTGGCCTTATTTCGGTTGCAGATCGTCACAATGAAATGTAGTAAGTCATTTATGGCAAAAGTGTTCTGTTGATGCAACAACACTATACATCTTGCTTAAATGCATCGGCAAATTTCTTGCTTTTATGAAAGTGAGTGAAAAATAATATGACCAAAATGCTAATTCTGCTCTGCTATGTGTAAGTCAACACCATATCTTCAGCTTAGAAAGCTGTTACTAGAGTGAAGCTAAACGTACGCCAAATATAGAAATGCGCTTTTCTTATAGCAGCGCAGTTTCATAAGCTTGTTACTGTCAGGAAATTCATCAAAATGACAAAAGAAAATAATTTTTAACACAAAGGAAGATGCATCACTAGATTTCTTTAAAAATGAAAACTTAGTTAGAAGAAGATGAACAACTTTAAGATGAAAAGAACCAAGTCACGTACACAAATACAAAACAACGCACATACATATGTGCATTTACATCAGAGTGCATATGTGTATGTACGTATACATGATGTCAGACTGTGTTTTGTATGAATAAACAAAAATTTGGAAGCCTCATGCAGCTATGCAACCGCTGCCACAAAGCAACACAAACAGTTGCAATATGCATATGAATAAAAAGAAGGCGTGACAGCTAAATAGACTTGACAGATGTCTGCAATTTTCAACAAGGAAATATGTGCATTTGTGCCAGCATAGCATTTAGTTTGAAACAGGCTTGTTCAACACGTGGCCCTTGGCGGCTTCGAATGTTAATAATAAATTTACAAAATTTTAAAAAACCAATTTATATTTTAACAAACTAATTTTAATACAAAAAGGTATTCAAAACTTTATCGTTTTGTGAAAAGTTAAAGTTAGGAGCTTTTTCTTGCCTTAAATTGTCCAAATCTTATCTGTTTACCTCGATATATACTAAGTTTTCACTCTTTCTACGAAAAAAGTTAACGAAAGTTACATTAAAATTTTCTGAAGTCAATGTTAAAAATGTGAACAGAAAACTTAGCTTAATTTTATATAAAATCAATGGTAATTAATGTTAGAATGAATAAAATGAATTAAAATTTTTGGAAATCTTTAATTTGTAGGTTGTAGTAAAATATTTTTTCAGAACTATTTTTTAGAAATTATTGTCCATTTACATTTTATCGTTAAGTATCTCTCTGAGAGCATTTCCGATCCTATGCTTTCAACTAAAGGTTGAATTAACTTGTCAAATAGAAATTTGATATCGAAACACAGCTTCATAACAAGTATAGAAAGATAACTTAATTCATTTCGATTTTTAACATTTAGTGTAAGTATTTTAATGCATTCCAATGAATCATGACTGTTAGAAATACCAGAATATCTTGCGACTTCTTTCGAGCCAAATATTAAACTATTGATTTCATAAAGACAATGCTAAATATCTCAATAGTGCCTCCTCTTCTGTTTCCGATTTCCTTCAGAAATCGAATTAAGAATCGTCGTTGAATCTCAAAGAATTCATTTGCTGCTAATATGATTAAGTGTAGCTGAAAGATTGGGCAGCCCTGATTTCAAGTTACAAATAAATGCAGTTGATATATTAAATGTACAAAATTAGAGTAATTTATTATTATGTTAGTAGAACCTGAAAAAAGTTAAACTTTAGAAGAATAGCACCAATAGCTAATAAGTGCCAATGGTGCTGCATATTAGCATTTATTATATTTTTATGATGTCACAACAAAAAATTATTCAAAACATTTGATACTGACAATCAACATAAAAAGAAATAAAAACAGGTCAATAAGATGATAAGGATACTCCCAACAAAAAGCAACAAATTACCATTTATTGCAGTGTTTGCTACTAAAAGCGGATGAAGCAATAAAATTATTATGCACCCCTCAGTCAGGAAACAGACGAATCTAACAAAAATGTGTCAATAGCTGAAACAAAAATGAAAGATACAAATTCATGAGAAATGACAGCAACAAATTGTGCGTCCTTTTGCAACAATTTAGCACTACAATTTCAAAGATCAACTTTTTTTATGGGGGCCAATTTGGTATTTTTGCTTCTGAATATTGCAACAATGTTTGTTTGTATTTGTGTTGTTTACTTCAATGTGATGTGTGCTTGTGTGAGCTTTGCCAAAGGACACTCTTTTTATTGACGCTTCTTTTCGTCTAGGATTTGTAAAATATTAACATAATAAATAAAATCGTACATCTAACTTATGAATAAATTATTGATGCATAACAGAATTTATTGATGTTATCATTTACTTATTTATTTTGTGACACTCATATTATTTAGAAAGCATTGTCACATGCTTTTATTTGAAATGATTTTTAATTAGATGCTGATAGTAACCCGAATCTATTATTTTGCTTTCAAATTAATGATTTTATTTCAGTCAGTAAATTGAAGTGCAAGATAAAATCGCTCTTTCAATACTTTAGAATAATTTTTTTATTCTAAATCCAAAATATTTCACAAGTCTGCAAAAAAACTCTTCAAAAACTATAGTCTGCTTGGACGCACCTAACTTTTTCTTTAAAGTCGATGTTAATCGCCAGAGTACGGAAACTGTGGTGGGCCTCCGTTCCAAAAGTTTTGAATTTGATTTGTCTAGTTCTGATATATTCCAATTCACTCCTCGTGGTTTTACTTAAGGGACGTCCATAAAAAAAGTCTGCAAAGGTTCTTGAATTTAAGTTCCTTCCCCACTGGTTGTTCACTTTTGTCCGATTACGCTACCAAATACTTTGCTGCAGTAAGTATTACTTTCTTCACGATTTCTAAAAATTATAATACATTTAATTTAAAATTCACTATTTATAAGTAAGTAATTATCATTATTTATCAAAGACAGATGACAGAAGTGCAAATGCAACCATTTTTCTCTTCATAAATTACTAAAGTAATTTAACATAGACGTTGAGAAAAAACGCATATTTCGCTATTTCCGCTTTCACCTACACACAATTTCGTTGAACATTTCCGTTTCCGCTGAAATACCACCCTTTCACTCAAAACACACATTACTTAACATAATAAGCTCATAAAATTAATTCAAAAACAGCAACAACAAAACGTTCACATACAAGTGCGCATAAATTTCTTCGCGTTAACTGATTTCAAATTAAATGGCAGCACTTACACAAGTTAACAATTGCACACACATACAAAGCTATAAAAGTACAAAATCAATCACACGCATGCATGCAAAGGTGGGCCTTTGAAAAAGATTTATAAACTGCTTATATTGACACCTCCCAAATGTTGTAAGCAATTTATGCTTTTGTGTATGGTGCCACGCCTATTTCCTTTTAAAACAACCGATATTATAATTCTATGTTAAAATCAAAATTAGTACTGCAGTTCAGAGCTGTGAAAATCGAGTTTAAAAACTCCGAGATATTTATTTTCGAAAATTAGCTCGGAACTCTGACAGTTTTTCCAAATTAACGGTACTTAAATAGATTTTGATATGTTGACAGAGAATATACCTTTTGCTCACTGGTACCGAGATATTTAGAGCGTATATTGTAGTGCTTCACCGAAACGAGAACGGGTTCATGTACCGAATTTCACAAGTTGGTATAAGTACCAAGAATAGCAATATAAAGGGTTTTGTTGTATGGGAAGAGCTAAGACCCATTATTAAACACCGTTCTCATTTAACGAGTTGCTTGGCTCAAAATGTTTAATTTACGTATCAGGTTTTACAATTGTATCTGCAACATATGCCAAGATATAGCGATATATGTATTTTATTTCGTATAAAGGTGCCATGACCGCTTGTCCAAAAAGAGTTATAGCTATATTTTAAGCCTTTCGACACCAAATCACCTATAGCTTGTAAATTTGAGAGCTAAGTTTGCTCATTAGTTTCCAGGTCTATAGAAAACATACAGAAAGACATGAATTTTTAAATTTTTTTATTTTATGGGGACGGCAAAAAAATTTGTAATATTTATTATTTGATTAGTTTACTATTTTGGTTTCTGTTAATAATGTTAAGAACAAAACTTAAATTCGTTATTTACTGATTTATGCAATTCATTTTACATATTAACAAGAATCAAATACATTTAATTATAACTTTAAATAATGTAAACCATAGTATCAAAAATTAAAAAGTAAATTTGCATATTTCTTCAACAAATTCACTTTTGCTCTAAGAGCTTATACAAAGAACAGCGCCAATTACATCACTTTTCATTGATTATCTTCTAGCATTTACGATTAGTGACGCATTTGAGAAAAGTCTTTCTTCCGGTACTTATATTTTTTCCAAGTAAAAATCATGGCACACTAAGCTTTTGAATTTCAAAGAGGAAATATAAAATGCGTAGTACAATTATCTAGGTAGAGCTAATTTGTCAAAATGAAATTAAATGCAACCGTGAAAAGTGACTCCATCGCTGGCAAAAATACACAAAACAAAAATAAATCATGCTTATTTTGACAGGTAAGGTAGCTCTAAAAATTTAGAGGAAGGAGCACTATTTTGAGTTGCTGCTACCATGGTGGAATGTGATGTTCATAAGCGTTCAATGATCTAAATGTTTATCGTACGAAAAACAAGTGTTGATCGTACGATAAATATTACATTATCGCCGAGAACGAGATATCGGCCATACCATTCTCGTTCTCGCCCTCGGTCATGCGAGAAATAATTTTTTTAATATCGTTTCGTTATCGTTCTCGTTCTCGTTCTTGGTCACGATAACGAGAACAATATTTATCGGTTCTCGGTGAAGCAGTAGTATATTGTACACATATCAATTATAATGCGATATTTTTTTCTTCTAATAATGGCTGATAAATTGCCTGCATAGCCGATCAAATCGCATCCTTGTTTAAGCAAATGAGCAAAGAACACAGCTTTTGGACTCTGACATGGAAACGTTCTATTCAGATTTGGAGAGTCTGAACTTACTGTTCTCAAATGGTTCTAGTCCCATGATATTCGATACCCTTTTGATCAATGCATTACTTATGGACTGTCAACTTTCACGTCTAAAGAGCGCAATGTCCAATTCCATTGTGGAAATTGAATACTCCATACTGAAGGCTAGACTTTTTATTCGAATTGTTAAGACTTTTTAAATTAGTTATGCATAATGTGCTTATTAATAAGCCTTCTTATAATCTTAAGTATAGATCAGGCCTGGCTGATTGTTCTCCCAGATTTCAGTTAGTTACTCTTTCTGTTGCCAAGTTTGGATTCTATAACCACATCAACTTCCGTTCCAGCCAGAATAAGGATAACAGATTTTGAATATCTTTAAGCATCACAATGCTCAGTACCCTTACATTATAGCTGGCAAAATCTATTCGGACACTTGTAGAGGATAGGATTGCTCACTGAATTTTACCAGGTTTGACGATCACATCAAACAGATTTCGAGCTTGATGTAGCTTTCTGTGATTAAATATCTCTGTTCCTATCCTACAATCAAAGTAACCGATCTTAAGCATCTCAGGCGATCCATCTATTTAAGAAATTTCCAGTAATACTAAAATTTGGCTCTGAATATTTTCATAACCGGCCTTAGCGACTATTACCAGATGGAAGATGAATCGCTTGTTGTGCACATCGGAGTATATTGCCACAAAAACTATGCTTGGAAAATGGTATATCACGTGATTTAAGCCGGATCTAAGTCCTTTAAGTAATTTTCAAATTCAATCAAAAATTACCGACATACACGTTCGAGGATTTTTATTTATCAATATATAGCATGGATTATCTTATTACTATAGAAATCTTTCATTCACACCCGCAAATGCGGTGCCACTAGATCATAAGCTTAGCATTAAGCGCTGGGTATATGTAATAAAGCCCGCAGTGACCATGGGCACCAACATCGTATGAAATTATTAAGTTATTTGAATTAATAAGAATACCTTTACTTTGCGATCTTATTAGGCAAGCCAAAATAAGGTACGATTTGTTCGGTTTTATATTAAGTTTTCTTTAATTTAATTTTTCCAAACAAGACTATTGAGTTCTATTGAGCTCTACTTGCTTTAAGTATGCACATACTAACATAATTTTGAAATAAATGTATTTAAAAACCAAGAGGTACACTCTACTTACTCTACACTGGCTTATGCTATAAAGCACATTCATACACTTAACACTTGTTAAAACAAACAAATAAACGGAATCTGTGGCATTTTTGCTTTCGGCGCTGCCTTTTACCAGTGTTTCCATTACGATTTACTCCTTACACTTCAACTTCTAGTGCTACTGCTGCTACAACATGCGGCTTAAAGTTATGTCTTCTGTCGCTGACATATTTGCCATTTTGCGTTATGCCAACAATGCTAACAAATGTGCAATTAGGGTTCAGGAACTATTTTCCATTTTCATTTCAAACCATAAGAAAGGCAGTGGTAAGAACTCAAATAAGAAGAAAGAGAAGAAAAGGAAAAGCATTACGTTTACATAAATGCCATAAAATGGTAGAAGCTGAAGAAGGCGAAGCAACAGCACTTTGAGTGTAGACCCTGTTCTAAGTGCAACTTTTGTGATAATTTACGCTCGTCTTTATGCCACACTTTTAAGGCGTTTAGTGAAGTTTTAACTTATGTTCGAGTGTGTCGTAAGTGCATTCGTATGCGTGTGTTTAGATGTGCATATTAGTGTGTGTGTTCATAATTGCATTGTTGCATGTTTGTGTTTGTGTTTAATTTGATGTTAAAATACGTTGTTCAAATTGTTGCGTGTCATGTGCAGCCGCTAGTTGGTTTAAATGATTGCAACCGCATTAAAAGTGCATTTTTCATTGCCACACTCCGTTTAATTTGCTTTTCATTAAAAAAAATCATGGATTTCTTCTCGAAATGTGAGATGCTGCTAAACTTAATAAGTTTTTCACGGAGACTTCAACTTTATATCTTATGGTTACAATCAATTAAATTTCATAATTGATAATTTCAAACTGCTGACGATTTTTTTGTTTCATGATAGTAATCCAAATGTGTCTCACCAGCTGCTGAAAGTAAAGACTTGATATTTTGTTACTTATATTTGAGCTTGTGTAAGCAAACTGGACTGGTAAGGAACTAGACCGAATCGACTTATTAAACTACGAATGCTTTCACTCTTAAGTTGGCGGTGGCAAATAAATGACTAAGCAAACAGTGATGCTAGAAGACTCTCTACATAATAACGATTAATTTTCCAATATGATTTTAGTTAAATGAATCGGACAAAAATTGTTCGACCAACTTGAAAAACGTTTTTTCTAGAGTTTTCAGTTCGGACCAGTAAATTTTGGCTGCGGACCGCTAACATTTAAAATTTAAGTTCTAAGATATTTTTGTTTTCACCACCCTTTCAGTATGTTATTTTTAAGGTACTTAGACATCTTTCTACTTTCTTCCTTCAACTTCAGTACCACGTTTTTCCACCACTTCTATGTTGGCGCTCGAAGAGACTTTCACTTCACCCCACCCACCTAGCTATGCTTATGCATATGAAATAATCAATGCAATAGAATGCAATAAACTTGAAAAAAAATCATTAAAAAATCTGAAATGCATTTCATAAATAATATACAACTGGATCGTCAGCAAATCAAAATATAACAAAATTGGTTTTGCAGTTACATCACGTGTTCAATTTGCATGCTGATGCGTGTGCATGTGGGTGCAAGGTCTACACTACCGACAGCACATCCGCACAAAAGTATGCAATGACACCAACAAAAATGTGATTTCATAGAAGAAGTCAAACGACAGCCAGTCAGTTAGTCATCTAGTCAACATTGGCAAAAGCCAAGACCACAAAGTGAACAATGACATCATCATCAGCAGCAGCTACAGCAACATTTAACATCAACATCACACTGTCATCTTCCATTTCTAACGTTCATTTTTGTTGCCATCATGTGATCATCATCAATCGATTACTGACCAATCAAGCAGAGAAGGCACTCAAACGATTCCATAAAGAAGGGGGAGAGCGGGAAATAAAAGCTAAAAAAAAATAAAAAGAAACTTCCAAGTCAATTGAATAACGAAATCAGTTGAAGGACACAGCACAGCACGAGAACACCGCATGTCTGGCTGTGTATGTTACCAACCTCAGAAGAAAGGGGAATCAGACACAAAATGATAATGAAATAAAAGGAATGTCGTAACGTTCTTAGTATTGATGGACAATTCGTCAAGTGCGAAAAAAAATATTGAATACAGGCGTAAAAAATTTCATATCACATCGTAAGAAGAAAAATACAACAAATGGACTTTGATTGAGTAGTTTGTATGGAAAGAAAATGACATGATTGCGTCAGACATGGAAGACTGATGAAAAGTGCTAAAAAGTGTACGTATCATAATGGCAGAAAAAAAATTTTGATATTGGAGAATTAAGCACATTTTATGGAATTATATGGCTAAGTGACGACCGATAAAAATTATAAGAAGATGAATGTTGTGCCAATGTTAAATGGAATGATATTAAACATTTAGAAAACACTGGAGCAATGAATTACAGGCAGCATAAACTTAATTTAAAAATATTATGAAATGGCCAGAAAAACCAGGATATCGTTAACGTAGATTAGAGTGTAGACAGTTCTTTTCGTTCTCATCTTCTTATATGGAGACAAGTGTTCTACTTAATTAAAATAAGATTTTGAGGCTTGCAGAGCATAAAATGATGCATTTTGTACCAGACCCTGTATCCTTTTCTTATGAAATTGTAACAACTAGCCAAGGTGGTTGTCATAAAAGTTTTTTCTTGCACTTAGTTGCCAGTCATAACTGGCCACTGCCTCATCGACAGACATGCGGAGAGATTAGGTGTTAGGTCCTTTGACTTCTGTAGAAGTTGTGGAGATGTGGAGGAAGAGGAAAATATTAAACATCTTCTCTGCTCCTGTCCCGCACTTGCTAGAAAACGCCACAAACACTTGGGTCGTTTTTATTTGATGACCAGGATGACCTTAGACATGTCAGTATAGGTCAGCTATTTAGTTTCATACCGAATTCTGGCTGGTTCAACGAGAGGGTATAGTCAAACACCCTGTGGTATCACAAAGGATCACGTTTGGTCTAAGTGAGTCAGTTTTTCGTAACTGACTGCCACTCTTACCTAACCTAACCTAGTTGCCATTCAACAATGGCATAAAATGCAAAGCAACTGCAAAGAACTCTGCGCGATTCTTACAAATTCATTGGCTTTCTAATTTCTCACAGCACCACAATGCCCTATAGTATCCATACAAACTAAATATATAATAAAGAAGTACTTTGCCGAAACATACAGGCCGTCAAAAAATACGAACCAGCAAAGTTCAGTTTTTCTAAAATCACTTTTTTTATTAAAAAATTCTTGCAGAAAATATTCTCCGCTGATAAGTAAAGGCAACACTTAACTTCAGCCTTTTTGGTAGAAATTTCGCAAATGCTTTAATTTTTTTCGTTCTACACAATTTTAAGAAACTTTATAAAATTCTATGGTAATCAATATCACTATTCTCTCTGGCACCTTATTATCATTTCCGAGAATTAGTCGCTAAATAACTCAACTTCTGCCAAATATCCTGTCTGCTTAATTTCTCTTTTGGCAAAACAAAGAAAAAATTAAAAAATCAGTAGCACTTGCAGAAAAACAAAAGCTAAAAAAAAAAAAAAAACCTTAACTCATACAACAACAAAAATTGTTTGCACCTCGTAGTTTCCTGAGCTCGTAATCGCATTGGCGTGTGCAACTTCCTGCAAAATCTATTCCTAATAATAATCCCGAGGGCACGTTACCAACATCCAACACATTTCAAATGCCAGCACCTTCCTGCATGCCATGCACGAGTGTGCTTCAGTCACCCAGTGAGTGAATGCGGGTGAGAAGTGAGTTAGCGCGCACACTAAGGAGTGAGTGCTGTCGTGAAAACTTCCGGCGTACGAACAAGCGACAGCTTAACGTACAGCGTACTCAGGCTCAAGATGCAACACACAGCCAGCCAGCTAGCCCAAAAAGATAGAAAAATAAGCGAACATGAAGAAAAACTGGCGAAAATAATTTAACGCATTGAAGAAAAGAGGAAGTGCAGCATTCGTGCCTTGCCAACATTTTGGAAGTTCTCAGCGGATTTACCATGTAATCAGTAGACAGAGGGATAGAAATAGACAAACTGTCAGGAGGAGAGAAATTGTTGCTCAGGATGTGTGGAGTCACGTAACTCAAATAACGGAAGTTGCAGAACTTCGTTCATTGTGTATGCGAAAGAATTTTGAATTCTAGAAAATGAAGTACTCTTACGAGTAGCTATATGGATGCAGTAGTCGTCGTAAGCAAGGGTTACGAAGCGTTAAAAATTTTGGGATGCGAGCAAACACAAAAAAAAAATGGAAAATATATACGTGAGTTTAGTAAGAAAAGAAAAGTATTATATAGTAAGTACGTAATAAGAACAGCTTGGAAGACGAAGAGCAAGACATTTGTAGTTGGATAATATGTAAAATATAGAAAAATTGCTTATTTCAAAAGTTTCATAAGTCACTGATGCAATGTTTTAAGGTGGAAAATTTATGCCAAGCTGTAATGGTATGTATGTGGCGCTGGGGGTCCCCTTGAGCTCAGCGGTCGGCGCCTTACCCCCCTCTAGCCGTTCATTAATACAGCGCTGCTTTACAGGCGAATATAGTCACGGATATGAGAGAAAAGCTATATCAGAGAGAATTTGCAAAAATTTACCACCTTATGTTATGTTCACCTTTCAGGGCAAGATTACGTGTAACAGCTTAGACTTTTTCGATAGTTGTTTGCATTTTTCGATTTTATGTTATATTGACTTTTGTAACACTTCAAGTTTTTCAACATTTTTCGAGTTATTTAACATTTTTTTTTCGATTTTTTAACATTATTTGACATTGAATATTTTTCGGCAATATATGCCATTGTTCCATTTTTTTTTCATTTTCAATATTTTTGCGATACATCATTTGACTTATTCGACACTTTTCGATATCATTCAAGGATTTTCAACTCAATATTTTCCTATACTTTTCTATTATCATCTACTTTTTCAAAACTTTTCGAAACCATATAGTATTCACCGACTGCGTCAATACTTTTCAATAATTGCCAATACATTTTGACACTGCTCGATACTCTTCTACACAAACATAACGAAATATCATTAACGAAACATAACATAAGCTTTATATTTTACAAAAAAATTAAATTGACAATTAAAAAAAAATCTTTAAAATTGCAGCCTACGAGTATCTCATATAATTAAATAGCAGATATGAGGAAGGCAAAAAATTATATTCAATCAAATCAAAGTAGCAGTGATGCTGCAAACAAATACAAAACCACATTTTACTTCCCTTTGGCTGTATTTTATTCATATCCTTTTTAAGCTTATGTGCATTCATTGATAATGCGAATAATACATACGATAAAAAAACATAATGCGCTGAACAAAATGTACATTAAAAATCATTTAATATCCTTTGCAATCACATCCTTTTCAAGCAGTTCAGTGTAATCTATTTAAATTTTATTAAAAGCTCATTCGGTTCGCACGATGCACTTTACGCTGTGGCAAGACTTCGACCATTCGCAACCACGTTCATTTCCACAGCCATTCATCGCCCACGCACAGGGCGATGTGGCATGAATGCGGCATGCGGCATACGTCATCTGCTGATTGATTCGCATTTCATTCATTTTAAATGAAGAGCAAGCAGAAGCACGAGGCCATTATCCATGCAGCTTTATGAGCATGTGTGATTTTTTTTTGATTTAAATTTTTCTATAAATAAATTAAATTTTTTCAGGCCACAAATAATCCACATAATATTGAAATAACATATAATTTCAGTAAATTAATAAAACAATAATATATAAATTAATCGCAGATCTTTGTAAATAGTATATTATTAACTTGTAATTTTTAATTAATAAAATAAAATTTATGTAAAAAAAATTTTTTTTTATTATGCATTATTTGTGTTAAAGACCGTAATAATTTCAATTTATTACAAAGTTTATCTTCCCTGCAACCATACGACTTCAAGCTCACAAGCCGACTGAAGTCAATTTTTCAGATTTATTCCCAAAATATGCTTTGAAAAAATTTCCGTTGGACGTATCAGCGCTCGCAATAGCTCTAAGCACGTGCTGAGCTTGTACTGTAATTCGTTCGCTGTTTTGTTCGGAGCAAACATGCGCATTCACACAATTCCGAATATCACTATATTTGCAACGTATAAGAGATTAATTCCTTATCACTTAAGTAAAAACACGAAATTTTTAAATTTTCTTTTGTGATAACTCGCTCAGAAATAGTTTTAATCTCATAACCTAATTGAAATAATTGCAATTACGTATAAGTACAAAAATCAAAAATCAATTTGATATTGTTGAGATGCAAATGATTTTCTTTGCGAATAAATGTTTGCTGAAGTTTCATTTCGATTTTCTTAAACTTTTTTTAATTTTTTTTTAATGAAAATGTTTTGCGTATATTTGATCGAAAAGAAAAATGTTTTCGCAGATAATGGCATAAAATATTTGACGATGTTCAACACTATGCACATCATTAGTAACCACCGGAATGCCTTAGAATATCTTGCAATACATACGGAGCCGCAGAAATAAATACTTGAATATTTAGAAACAAGTACAAACTTCAGAGGCTTAAATAATACAAAATTTAACTATTTTTCATATATGCAACTAATGCCAAGCCTTGAGGTTACCAAAAAGCAAACTTTGCTTTCAATCCTAATAACATTGTACGAAAATTTTGAGGTTTTTATCTAGCGTATGCCATTTTTCAAATGATATGAGTTGGATTTTGGTCAAAATCAAAATTTTTTGCCACATTTTTTTCGGGAAATTTTTGTGATCAAACAGGCATGTTCTATATTTTACTTCCGGCTTCCGAAAACTCACATGAATTTCACTTGGATGTGAAATGTGGAGCGTAGGCTACGGAACTTGTTGATTTCATTGAGAAAATCTGTAATTTAAATGTTATTTTTGTTAATTTTTTTAAGTTTTGATTCTCTTTCTCATTTTTATATGCTATAAATAATGAGATCAAATTTTTAAATCAAAATGTCCCAACAAAAGAAAAATTTTATTCGAACGTTTGAAGTATTCATCATGGCCTCTGAAATAATCGAGACGTAGCACTTGAAGTAGACAATTTCTTGCAATATTTTAACCACTTACTGTAGCCACAATGCAAACTCATATAAAGTTCTATATAACCTAAGTATTTATATACGCGCTTATTCTGTGGTTTTTAATAGTGGTTAAGAGGCCAGTGGCTTCCATGATTTTATCGTGCAGCAGAGGTTAAAAATTATGAAGTTCTAAGTGATATAATTAATACGAACAATAGCTGCCATTGCGTTGTTTCTGCGTAATTGAGAACACTTTGAAACTGTAAAAAAAAGGTATCATTAACTATTTTATCGCGTCTACTTTTTAAATTAAAAATGTGTCTATACACAAACTAGATAAATGCCAGAGGCAGACGTTTTTATTGCTGCGTTTCAGAGTAATTAAATTTTTTTCTTGTAAATTTTTTGATTCAAGCAAACTTGAGTCATTTTATCGACGTGAAAATTGAGATCATTATTAAGTTTAGGTCATAAGTAACGAGAGAAATAACCTCTGCCACTTATTTATTGATTCATTTTAAAACTGCAATATTACAAACTAGAAAAAAAACTTGAGTACAATGTAATTTTATCGCGTCTGCCTCTTGACTGACTGGTTCCTTTACAAATAAAAAACAAAAAAAAATATAAATGGCAGATGATACTGCTATTTCGAAGGTATATAAAACTAAAACCGTGCAAGTTTTGTTATCCAAAATTTACTTCTTTATTTTTTTGGGCATTTATGCATCATTTTTTTTATTACTGTAGCTATGTGTATGTAGCTAGCATTCCACGAGAAAGTGGATACCATTTTGCATCTCTGATTTTTGTGTAAAGAAAGCTCTAATTGAGAATATTATCTAGTGATTTTTTTACCATCGAAATATTATTTATAGAAATTTATTACACAGGTTTACATACAGATCCACATAAGTAATATGTTTTGAAATAACAGAAACCTACATATCTGCTTTTGGTTAATCAGCTTCTAAGGGCTATACTGAAGACAACAATATTCTGAAAAAAAAACGATAAAATTATTTAATAGTTTTTATTACATGCTTATAAAACTGCTCCAATTAAAAATGCGCCAGTGTGGACGTTTGTCTTTTATATTTTCGTTATCTATACTATGTTTTTTAAAATATTTAAAATTATTTTAAAAAAATCGAGTGACATCTACTAGATTGTATAAATGGACTATGTTCGTTGCATATCAATACCTACGACGATGTTCTGATATGCTAAAAATGTTCACCGGATCCCTAACTATAAGCTCTTAGCAACCTTTTCCCCGGTACACACAAAGCAAACTATTAAGTCCTATAAAAAGTCAGATCAAAAAGTAGAGTGTTCAAAGATTCTCTAAATCTTCTTTTATTTATGAATTTTTTATGTAGCAAAAAAAATGTTCAGCTCAAATCCGTTGACGGTACTTAAATGCTTGAAGTAAATTTCAATTGTTTTCTGAAAAATTGACGCACTTACATTTGGAAATAAGCATTTTGAAGCTTAAAGATATATTACCTCATAAACGTAGAGCTGCCACAAATTTAAGCAGCGATTAAATGACAAACAAACGTCAAAATTATCCTTTAATTTGGCTTTTTGTTTGTCATTAAAGTTATGCAAAAAAATGTCTTTCAGCTTAAAAGATCAAAGTTAGTTAAAAAGTAAACTTCAAGCTTTAAGATATCTCTTTTAAATGGTCATATCTTATAAAATAAACGCTAATCAAAATTTGGTACTTTAAGCATTACAATTATCTGAATCTGATTTAAATGTTTCCTATTTCTTTTTGTTCAAATTGCATTTAGCACCTTAGAAGTTCAATAACTCTTAAGTTGATTTGTTTAGCCATTGAATGGCATACATATTTGCAATACATTTTAATAATTTTAATAATATCCAAGTTATGGGGGCCAATAGCAAGCAGTTCATTTGAAATGTACACATTGTTTCAACGCAAGTCACCAAGCCAATGGATTGGTAAATATTCCATTAGTATTTTGTTTTCGTTGAAGCTTTTTTGAATTTTTGACATTTTAGAGAGCAAGTCCTAGAGGATAATAGCATTGAAATTTGCAATATTTTCTTACAAAGGTCACTTACCTTTGCAACATACAAATTTATTGTGTACAGTAAATTTATAGCCACTAGCTCGCTGTCAATTATTTGAAATTTCATTTAAGATTTTCTGGCAACCATAACCGCCTACGCTTATGTCATTCAAAAATTT
Source organism: Meiosimyza decipiens (assembly GCA_963680825.1). Lineage (NCBI taxonomy): Eukaryota > Metazoa > Arthropoda > Insecta > Diptera > Lauxaniidae > Meiosimyza > Meiosimyza decipiens. Next base: position 131,536,804 of record OY804258.1, on the reverse strand, counting down.
GTTATTATGCTTGTACTTGAACTATGTGGTCGAATATGTCGTTATTCTACAGCTTATGAAATTTTTTGTTTGTTTTTATGTTTATTAAAAATTTTCTGAAGTTTATATCATAGGCCAGGCGACAACTTTTTTAGAGAAAATTACTCAAAAAAACATTTTTCTTTTTGGGAAAGAACTTCACTAACAAATTCGTATAATACAAACATCAAAGGTACACCACGTCTAAGCCAAATCGATAAAGCGAGGTATAAAGTAGTCCAAAATGTCACGATCTGAAAACTTTTGTCTCATGTGGGTACTTATGACTAGATTCCACATCACTTGTTTCCTGACTGTTGAGGGTCCAATTGTTTATTTGAAAAGACTATAGCTAATTGTGTCGCTAATTCATTGGGGTACTACATCATTTGGACCAATATTTCCCATAGTAGTATATATCGCGTCAATCTTCATATTAAAAGCCCATTCTATAAGTAGGAATGCGGCTGCAATGAACTTTTTGTAGATAAAATTTGCAATATATAGCATTACAGTTAGAATAGGCAAACAGATATGGAAAAAAATGTGGGACTCAATGGCGAAATTCCATTCCATATTCCATAGATAGATAAATAAATACTATTTGAAAGCCAATGAGTGTTCAACTGACTTCGAGGAGAGCTGAAGGAGTTGTAAAGTTGAGATGAAACGAGCTATCACCATTTTTTTGATTTATTTAATTTGCCATATATTTGCTGGATGGAACCTGGCTTACGAAAACTGGGCCAAGGTGTCCAAAAATCATTTTCCTCTTTTTTTTCGTTTCGGATAACAGCTTTCACTAAAACTTGTTTTCGCACGTAAGCCCCCTTTTCATAGACTACGTCACATATTATGTTTTGTTTTCAACGTCTTGAACTTAACCGATGAAGTAATTCATAGCTTTGGGAGGCTACTAATGTTCTACTAAGTCCAACCTTACCTTAAATTTTAAATAATCTATAGGAAAAGATTAAGATTTGTGGAAGGCTAAGGATATGCTGATCATGGACAAAAATTACACTTTCAGGTCTTAAGGGTGATATATGTGTTGTTCATTATAATAGTGAATTATCTCCTTGAAATTAAATTTTGAAACAACTTCACTTTCATAATGAATATGTAGCAGTCAACGTATGAGCCTGAGTAAGCAACTAATGCCATTTATGGGATTTTAGTGCAATTATTGGAGTTGCTAAACTTTTATAATAAAAGATATGACTAAATGTGATACCATTATGCAAAAAAGACTCTCCAAAACAGCTATTATTTTGGAATAACACAATGGCCTAGCATTAAATATTTCGTTATACCGAGAGTCTACTGTATTTTTAAATCACAAATTATTTATAATTATTACAGCTTTTCAGTTGCAAGCCGATAATGATATTAATTAAATGTTACTCATACGCCATGTTAACTGATAATGCATATATTTGAGATTATTTCAGAATATAAATTTTCAAATTTAATTCTGCAAAATATAAATCATAAATGTAACAAATCAGCCAAAGTAAAAAAGACTAAATTCTGCGCCGCCGACCATGAATTAGAACATTTTTAAGCTGTTATCGTGGTTTTGAACCACTAGAAACCCAAATAAAAACAATGGATTTTCATAAAACAATCAAAGGCAACTGAAAAGCTGGCCGCATAACTTCATATCTACACCACTCGGTTCCTCTATTTCTCTCTGAGTTCTTTTTTTAATTTTTTTCTCTTTTCTGAATGCACTCTTGAGTGCACACTGGCTGACCACTGGTCTTTGATGCCGAAAAATACGAGAAAAAATAATGATTTGTTTTCTTGCATTTTTTTTGTCAGAGTTTTGAATTTTTCGCTCCAATGTGGATGCTCGAATTAATGCAACTCTAAGTGGCTTACATGCAGACACACACATTCATAGAACAAACCACACACACAGCCATTTCACACAGAAAAATGCGCGTTGTGCATAAAATGATGTTGCAGCTTTATGTGTCAGTGTGTGAGGTTGGTTGCACATGTTGCCATCAACACAAACAATGAGAAAACAAAAAAATAATTTTGGGCAGGAAACGAATTTCATATGAGCCGGAAATTAAAATGCTCATAAAAGTCGTTAACAGCATTTGAGGCAGAAGAACGAGAGATTTTTATGTATCCTACCGTTATACTTTTTCCTTTGTTTGTGTTTGTTAAATGTGTGTAGAATGGTATGTTTGTCCTTTGATATGATGCAAGTGAAATGAAATATGTGATTTTTGCTGAAAATGTTAAGAGCAGCTTAGCTTGCATTAAGTGATTTGTGCAATTTGGCTTACACTTTCATATTTAATTTTTAAATCTTTGCGAATAAAAAGCTAATAAATTATATGCTGTGAAAATGTTGTATCCTTTATATTCGTATTGTTGGTGTCAAGTTTTGCGAAATTACATTTATTTTTAATCAAACGATGCATTTTAAACGGCACAACCTTGCATAGGTATATGCAACCATGTTTAATAAAATTGAAATCATTCAAAAAAAAGGAGACTTTGACAATTTAAAGAAAAATGGCTCAACAATTAAAGGAGGTATTCTATAGAAGCTCCGTTTTATAAAATCTCGAACGCAGATTTTTCGACAAATTTTAGTTGTCTTTTTGAGCAATTTTATTGTTTTTTGTGCAAGCAAAATTGTCAAAGGTAAAATGAAAAGTTTCAAAAGCTGTCGAGTTTTCTAAAAAAAGGTTCAAAAAAAAGCGAACGACCTGTTTTTAAGGTCTTGAGATTTGGAAAATATATATGCGCCTCATTTAAAGCTCTTTTCAATTTAGTACTCTAACCCTTACTAGGATACCAAAGTCATACGTCGTGCACGAGAGGCTACGTTGGAGTAAATAACTATTTTCATTTACCAAATTTGTAGCATATCTAAATCAATAATTTAATTGTAGCCTATTGGCTTGTCCTGTTAGTTGAGTATTGAAGACACGACGCACCAACACAAATCATAAAAAATGCCCTATAAGTAACACACATTGTAAACTGCTTTTTGACTGTGAAAGGGGTATATTTCATTTGATATATAGTTTTCAGAGCTACAACTTAAATTATATTCCTCCATTTCTATTTACCTAAATTTCTAACCGTCAACCAACCTGGGCATTCTTCCATGTGTTTAGTTTTTAAATCAAACAGAAAATTAAATGTTACTCATACGCTCCGTTAGCTGCTGACACTCAATTTGCACAAATCTTTTTTAAGCTCATATAGTGTTACCAGCAGTGGAGCAGTGACAGAAAAAAACACAGTAGCAACAACACGGACCAGTTAATGTAGACCACAGCCCTAATTTCCGCAAATAAATCGTAAATAATTTAAATGCATTTAAACAGCATCAGTAGCTCTTGCTATAGCAATTGTAGTCGTATCGCATTCAACCATACCAAATTACACGAGAATTCAATTAGGTTTCATTTAGTTGCTGTTTTTGTTGATGTTGTAACTGTGTTGCTTATGCTGAGATCCTTGCTTAAAACCTTTTTTCTCCCTCAACTGCAACTGTTGACATTTAAAAAAAAAACAACAATACAAATTTGTGAAATGCCTCAAAAATTCAATATTAAATTGGATAAATTAAAAAAATGTAATTGCTATAAGGTAGCAAAAATTTACATGTGGAAATGCTTTAATGTTTTTAGTAAACTCTGAGTCTATAGAACCACAATCTTTTTCATATGGACATAATGATGGATAATAAACTCAATTGTTAGAAGCTCAAATTCAAAGATATAACCTTTCTATGGCTTACTCTGATGTGAGATTTTCTTAAAAAAAAAAATTATTTGCACATTGAAAAATCTGTCCCTACTTGATGAAACTTTTCTCTCTGAAAAAAAAAAATATTCTGTTACGTCAACCACAACTTTAATTGCAATTTTACTGTACTTACCCACAAAAAAGGTCGAAGATATAGTGAAAATGTTAAAAAAAAAGACAAACAGCCGAAACCTAACGAAGAATTATTGCAATTATCCAGCAAGGATTGCGGTTGTAGTCCTTACGCTTTTATTGTTATAGCTACATACTTATATTGTACTGTTGTTGTTATTGCAATTGTGATTGTTGACTGTTTTGACTTTCGTCGCTTTTACATTTTGAGGTCGCATTAATGTTCTTATTGTTGTTACTGTTGTTGTTGTTGTCCGGTAAAATTATGTCATTTATTTCAAAGAGCTCGTTGTCTGTCAAGCACAAACATATGCAAAAATCATATGTTTATGTGTGCACTTTTGTATGTAAATATTGCAAATATGGAATAACAACAATTACCATGTTCACCCAGTAGAAAGTTGCATTGAGAGGCTTTCAATTAAACTACATGAGCATACTTAAGCAAAGACGTACTATGAAGCAAATGTTGATATCTATTAGATCACAGCTTGCTAACTATCAAGCTTATAAAAAAGACAGTCTTACTAGACTTGCGGAAGATTTTATGCTCTACAAAATTGGACGCTTGTGCCAGTTTAAATTAATACTGATAGAGAGTTCTCAAGTCATTGGCGGTGCAAGTAGTGAACTAGGAAGGGTTAAGATACCTAAGATACCGTCCACCATAATTGGACAGTTATATTTAAATAGATTGAAGCTACTGAACTGTATCATGAGCTTAAGTTTATGTTGTTTTTTCTTAAATTCACAATATTTCAGCACAATGCATCTGATATGTAAATCGTAAACAAATTGAAATATTAAGCCCAGTGCAATCCTTTGAATGGCTTGGAGCATTATTCGTAAGCGCTGTCAATATTTTGATACCAAACACATGTTACGTTAGAGCTGTAGTATCGTAGTGTCGCATTTACCGTTCAGCATTCCAATGATTAATAAATTAAAATATTGTGTGAACCACTGTTGAAAGTCACCTCAATTCCACATGGCTATGTGGAGACGTAGGTATGTAGGCTTAGTGTTTGTACATTTCATGTCAGACATCTGAAGCACAAAGTCCTCATGACAGTTTATTAAGAACACAACAGCAGATGTTTTGCTTAATTATCGCGAGCGTTGCCAAGTATGAACGTGTGACACATATGCTGACAAAATCATACATATGTGCAGTTAATATATACTATATATGTATATACTTATTAAATAAAAAGGTCAACTACTTCCAAGTTTAAAACAATCTTTGAATTTTACATGTACTTAGATGCTGATGAAACTTTATGGTGAGAGAGTTTTATCATCAGTTTGCCTACGTATCAATTATGTTCTTAATTTGAAAAAACTTGTAAAATTGTGGTTATCTTGCCACAGGATGCAAAAATCGTTTGAAACAACATGAGCCAATGTCGAACCAGTTCAAAATGAGTACTTCTTAACAACTACTTAGTTTTTGTATAATACTGGCAGTACACGAGGATCATGCATGTCCCGCTGTCCAAATTCGTTTACATTTTCTTCGTTCTGAGACCAAAGGTGCATATGGCATGCCAAACCATATATTGCTTTAGAAATTTAGAAATTTTTTTTTCTTTGAGGCACATACCCCTTTTTTCGGTGATGTACAATATTCGTGCCCAGGTAGCTGCTTAAAATTTGTTTTAACTTAAGTTTCGTCGTCCACAACACAGCAATCAAATTTAGTCAGGTACCTTTCATACAATTTATACAATTTTCGGCTTCGCGTCTGAGCCATTAACTGCTTATCATCAGAACGGTCTGGTACTTTTTGAACTCTATATGTCTTTAGCTTACTTTTCTTTTTTATCTTTTGTACCGTAGATTTTGATGTACCTGCTCTAGCCACCATATCTCGCACTGAGGTGTTGAGATTCTCCTTAAAAAGACGATTCACCTTCGCCGCTACCTTTGGGCTAGAAAATTTTGGTTTTCTGCCTTAACCCAATTTTCGTGAAACAGGTAGACTCTTCTTATAATTAGAAATAACCATAAAGACAGTTCTTTCTGATAAACGAACTGTTTCTGATTATTTTATACTATAGCTGAATATTTTAATTCTGGATTTTGCAGGTATGTGGACAAAATTAGTTCGCGGACTTTTTGTTGCTCACTAGACTTCTATATTAAACGTCACTTTATATAGAACAAATATTGTGTCTTTTTAGACCCATAAGATTATGAGGTAGAGTATAGTAAAAAACGCAAGTTTTTTCTGGGACAGTCCTTAGTACGTATATGCGTTATGGCTCTAGGAATGAACTTAACATCTCTGTTAAGTACTATGTCTTAATATGAACACTTTAATCAATCTCAATTTAGCATTAAAAATTTTTTTACGCAAAAGCTCTTTAACTTTGATAGCCAACGTAAAAATTACTTTTTGCATATTACAGAAGTACTTAGCTGATGCAACATTGGCCATTGTTTTTAAAATTCTTTATTGCATTTTTTATAGCTTTTGTGGTATATTTAATTTAACTACTAAATCTTACAAACGTGTCGTAATTTAAATAAAACACTAAAAAAGTAGAAAAAAAGTGGCTTAAAAATGTACAAAAGCTAATTAACATGTTAAGTGAATCCTATCCAGAAGCCAAGAAAATGAAGCAGCAAAAGCAGAATAATTACAAGCGTTAAAAAGTGAAAAACTCATTAGATGACGGCTTAAAACTTGAACGCAGCATAAAAAAGTTTGGTCAAGAAGTGTAATATTTTGTAGCGTCTTGGTGTGCTGATAAACGAGTTAATGTTTGCGTTGAACTTGAAGATGTTGATGCAGAAGTAGAAGACGCCGCTTTGCGAACTCATAAAAACTGGACAGCATTATTACGTTTTTATGATTTTGGTAAGAGTTAGTAAAGATATAACATAAGTTGTTTGTTGTGAAGAAGAGTGAAAAATTACTTTTTATTAAATAGAATTAAATACAAAAGGTTGCACTATAAATTTCATTTAAACTTTTCTTAGCATTTTAAGATTACTCAAGTAAAAGCATTACACTTTTCTCGATTCTCTTTAAAATTATAGCAACTTAAGTTGCTGCAAAATCTCAGCTCAGAAAAATCTTTAACAGCTTTGGTAATTAAATTGTCTGCGTTGTGATTATTTCTAATGACATTTGTTTGTTTCTCTTTTGCCAACTTTATTTTTTATTGTTACATTGCTACGCTTTTTTTTTCGCCACTAATCATTGACGGTTGGTAATCGCGCTAATTGAATTGTAAATGTTTGTGTTTTAACTTCTTCCACTTTGCCTTCGCAAACATTTTAAATGGCAACGAAGTATGGCGCATCCTTTCCGCAAAGTAAGACGCTATAGCAACGATACAAAAAAAAATACGAGTAAAGCGTTAAAATGTTATAATACCGTTAATTAGCCAAAGAGCAAGTGTAGTAGCCAACCAACCACTTAGCCAAAAGAAAGGATTTCGTTAAAGGATTAAAGTAATTTTTATTGAAATTCAATTAAATTTTGACACAAATGTGTACAAGAAGGAACTCTTCTTCATCGTACTAAAAATGTTTTTAAATTTTTGCTACTTTAATGTGACGTTCCAAGTAGTTAAACATACAACTAACAAATTGTCAGCAGTTTGTGTGCGATGCGCGTGCCCTCCAACGGCAGTTCTAATAAATCAAAAATTCCACACATTCTACACTGCTGGTTGTTGCTGTTTACAGTGGTGGGCAAATACAGAGAAACCATGTCATAAAATACAGTGCTCAAAACATTCATACTTTTTTATCTAAATAATGACATTTCCACTGTGGACGCTACATGGCAAAATGGTGACTCAATGAAAATGTCAATCCCAGTTAGGTCTTTTTATTCGAAAAACTGCAATGCACTGGTGAGGTGGGTCACTTGACCAAAGAATGACCCACATAACGTATATATTAAAAGTATTGGCCAATGTTATTTTAATGTGATATCACTTGCTTTAATTGGTAGAAATTAATAAAGGGTGTTCCAAAATAATGTGAAATAAATAAACTTTTTAATTCTAAGCATGACATTTTTTTTCAATGTAGAGTACAAATGTTTAGATTGAGTACGGAGCAAAATATCAAATAAATGTGTCCTATGACTCTGCTGCCAAGCTATTGCTCTTATGATGAAATTGTCGATGACATCGAATGGACACCGTGCTAATAGTACACCCTTATGACTTTCAAAAATACCAAAGTTAAAAGTCGCATGGTCGCAGATCACATAACCTGGGTGGCCAATTCTGATCTGCATTTCTTAAATTTGCGTAGGCTATAAAGTTTTCTGTGGATAATGACAAGCTGTGTTGTCCTTCTGGAACCGCATAGCCTTAACTTTTAAATTCAAAAATTTTGTAGACATTCAAATAAAGTGCTTAATAAATGTAAGTGCATTGAATTTTATTAAGTTTAGTTCAACAGACTTCGTTTAGTAAAGAAATAAAATATTTAAGATTTTCTATATTATGTACATTATCTTATCCACAACTGTAGCAAAAAATTGTCGCTATGGGCTGCTTATAAACTCAGTTTAATGTGGCTCGTGGAACATGCTTTTTTAACAAATAACTGGCATAGTCTAAAAAGTTACATGCCTTCGTATTATTTTTGCTTTTGTATGCTCTTGTAGTTGTTGGTTTTTTCTACATTGTCTCTTAAAGTAAGTTACCAACCAAGGTACTGTAACTTGTAACCATAACCATTTATTATCGTGTACTCCTGTGTCTTCCCGTAACAAGCCTTTGTTCGCTTTTTTATTTTTTTTTTTCGCTCCGGCATAACTTCCGACTTTTCTACACTGGACATGTCTATGGTAACTAGATTAAGGCAACGTTTTCTTTTTTTTCTGACTTGCTGTATTATATTTAAAAAGTGTGGGAAAATAGATATTTAGCATGATATATTGTTGAAGTTTAAGAGGGCATTTCGCATGAGTAGCTGCTATTCGCTGCAGTATTAATTTTCTTCATATGGCTTTTGGCTTAAAGTGCTAGTGGACTGAAGGAATTTAAAAAGCTGGTGGATTTAGATTTCAAAAAAAATGTATTAATGAAACACTAGAAATGAAACTTAATCATAAGCTATAAAACAGTCGAATAATAAAACCAAAAAAAAAAACGAAGGGGTCAGTAGGATTCAAAAATTATCGAGTGGCATAGAAGACCATTGACTAAATAAATAAAAATCGAAAAATATTGAATTGTATCGAAGTACTTAGCTATATATTCGATTGAAGTCGAACATATCAAAATATACTGGCAAAAGTGAAATGGTATCGAATATTTCAATAGAATTCGAAAATAATTGAATAGTATCGAATAACATCATTGAAATATATCGAGCAATATAAAAAAAATCGTATATCATTGGAAAGTCCAAAGGCTTGAAAAGTAACGGATCATATTTATGAAGTCAACAAAGACGAAAAGTATCAAAATACATCGAAAAATATTGATTTGTAACGAAACATATCCAGAAGTATCGAAAACATCGAAGTTTTAGAAATTAATGGAATAGCATTAAAAAAGTCGATTAGATTACAAAAGTATCAAGCAATATCGTAAAGCATGGAAAAAGTAGTTCAGTATTGAGTAGTGCTTCACCGAGAACCGATAAATATCGATATCAAAAAAATTATTTCTCGTTCTCGGCGAGAATGTAATGTTTATCGTACGATAGGCACTAAATCAACGCCGAGAACGGCGATTTGAAACTTAATTTAAGTATCTCACGAAATCTGAACGAGATTAGACAAACGAGCGTGGCGCCTTTATAAAACAAAATTACTCAAAATGCCATATCTTGGCATCTATCGCAGCTACAGTTGTGAAACCTGATACGTTAATGAAAATTATTTGTGATAAGCAACTCGCTAAATGTGAACAGGGTTAGCTAATGGGTCATAGCTGCTCCCATTCAACGAAAACCCTTACGCTGCTATTCTTGGAACTTATGCCAAGTTGTGAAATTTCGTACATGGACCCTGCAGTAAAGACCGCGTATAGTGTACGCGGGGTTGTACAACAGACAGTGCGCGGGCAAGCCGCTGGTTCAGCTAGTTTTATATACACAAAAATGTGAACGAGAATAACCGAGAAATATCGGCGATAGCAAGACGAGAACGAGGCGATAACGATGCAGATTGAAAATTTCTCGTACGAAAACGAGTATAGTCTTGGCGCCACTACGAGGACGATACGATAATTTTTGAATCATCGTATCGTTCTCGCATCGGTGAAGCATTAGTATTGAGAAACAACGAAAATGTTGGAATTTATGGAATCGGATCGGTGAAGTTCATTCAAAAGCAGAAATTTATCGATTAGTATTGGAAAACATCAAAATCTAAACGTAACTAAAAGTCCAAGAGTGTCGAATAGTATCAATGATGTAAAAAATTATCATAAAGCATGGAAAAATATCAGAAATATAAAAAATTAAAAAAAAAACTATCGAAAGGGCAACCATCGTACAAAATTTCATTTAAGTCCAATAATTAATTCCTGAATTGGCAAGCTATGACAATTTTTTTTAGTATAAAGCCTAAGTACCTCCATATTTGCCTCCTTAGTAACAGAATAATGACGCTTAGATTTTAAAAATCGGATCTGATATTAAGAAGCTTGTTTATGTTCATATATACACTTACCCGTACACTTCTGTTTCGCTATATCCAAGTAGTTTCAAAAAATTTTAGTGCACCTCAATAAGTTTCGCTTCAAAAACATTTAAAGGTAAAATTAACTCTAAACTTGAGGGAAAACATAAGCAACTTTTAATTCAATGTACAAAATTTAGCTTCAAATTCAATTTTGAAACTTAAAACTTTAAGCATTGACCTTTATCTACTAACAAGTTGCCAAAAAAACCGAAACTATTATTTATTCCATCGATTTTAGTTCCAATTACCTTTACATTCTTGCAAGTTAACCACAAAAAGCTCACCCAAGACTTGAAGTATCCTCGTAACTTTTTTTCTATTTTGGCACCTTAACGAAAGTAACTAATTTCCATATTTTTTGCCCGAAATTCAATGCCAAACTAAGCCATTAAAATTCAGCCATTGACGTATGAGGCATCAAAATCGAACCGACACAAACACAGTCCAATGAACGTACTCGTGTACATGGGAAAGGACTTGTAAGCAGAAGCGCCAAAAGGCCAAGACATGATTAACTGCAAGCCATGAAAGAAGGCTGGCCCGGTCAGTTTCGATTGTCCATCATCAATGTGTGCAAATGTATGCGTGCATTGATGTACGAATGAGTGGATGAATGGTTGAATGAGTGGTGGCTGAGTATGTTACTTAAGGGCAAAATCAATGATGCAATTCATTCTTAATATCAAAATGCTACTTTAAGTTATCCTTTGGGAATTCGTTTGCCTATTGCTCAAGGACATTCGTGCTGTTCAGCGATTTTCTTACGTATTTTGTAGATTGGCAATCTTAGCTTCAATGTCGAAAGGCTTTAATATTCGGTATCATTTGATAATTTAAGGTATTTACATAAAAACGTTAAGAAACTTTTGTATCTGCATCTAAAAGAAGCTTCAGTGAAATCTATTGCGAACATGGAGCAAGATAAATAAATGTTTGGTCATCATCTAAGAGGATTATTTGAGTAAATATGCGTAATTTGCTATAAGACTTCGAATATTTGTTATGTTAAGTTTTAAGATTTTTGCTCGTTATTGTGTGAGCCTTAAGAAAAGAACACGAAAAAACATCCGTGTGAAAAGTGAAAGTTAATTCATCATCATTGACACAAAATATGTTCCTCGTTTGAAAGTCCTTACTAAGTACCTACATTTATGAACTGTTGAGCTTTTTAATAATTTCTCTTTGAGCTTAAAATAATTTAATTTTAAATTTGTAAAGTATTTTTCTCTTCTAATTGCAGCTATTAGCTTTAACCCTATCATTGGACTAATCAATATTTAGCAGTAAAACCTGTAAAATTTATTGAATTACATAATTTAATGCCTTAGCACCCATATGATATTTAGATCAATGCATGCGTGTGAATATTCGTACAAGTAAATACGCACATATTTACATATAAATATGTATATTTAGTATGTTTGTGTTAATATGTTTATAAGTGGCATTTTCCCCGGTCAGAACCCAGTCATCATACACCATAACTTATATCTTAATCACTATAGCTATAGATAATAGAAAGTATGATAGTTCTTATATGTGTTATGTTAATTTAGCAGGAAAACTACGCAGGTTAGGAGATAGTCGCTAAAACAGCGCAAAATGTTCAATAATTTTCCCCGCCTTTAAATGTTTTACACATATGACAAATCTATTTGAGCCACATAGAATTTACGCTGTATTTTAAGGAAATTGTTACTATCATCTTTTTTTTCCACTGGGAAAAAAGGTATGTCAAAGTGTACGCATTCAATTGGAAGCGTAAAATGATGCACGAGGCATTAAATTGAACACACAGCCTTAGACACATGCACAAATGAGAGATAAAGTCAAAGAGACATAGACAGACACAATCTAATGACTCTTGATTTGCAAACACTCTATCAAGCCCAGTAGCAGCAGTTGCTCTGGACACACTACAAATTCTCCTTAACAACAGCAACTACTTCATTTCAGCATCATCATCAACAACATCAATGTTATTTTAATCATTATCTGCAACTCGTTACACTTCCGGTCGAGTTCTTGATGCAACAACCATACGTTTTGCTTTCCTAAAATCAAAATGTCTGCAATATGTTGTTGTTGCTATTACTGTTATGTGCCACTAAAGTGTCACAGTGCAACTGTTACTTATAGCCAATGTAAAATGTTGGTATGACTACAACTTCGATATTTTTTAGATTTTCAATGTCGCCGATTTAAAACTGGGAAGTAGGAATAAACTTTTGTTCGAGATTCTTCTCCGTTAGAAACTTTATCTCATCAAAAACTGTTTAGTTCGAGGTTTCCGCGCAAGTTTGACAAGCGTTAGGAAGCGTGTCGGATACTAATGCTAATACCGGCCAAACTAGTTTTTGGGATAAAATAGTTTTTAGGATAAACTAGTTTTTTCTAGGCCAAACTAGTTCATCTGAAACGTTTTAGGATGAACCAGTTTATCCTAGGATAAGCTAGTGTTACTCGTATTATTAACTTTAGGGGCCTCACTAGCCATTTCTTGTAATTTTAGTATGCTAGGATAAGTGTGTAGCCTTCGGGCGGCGGCCTTCGACCGCGATTCACTACACCGTAGTGTAATAATACATGCTTCGCTAAAACATCAGCGTTGGATATACTACAGTGAACTGCGATCGAAGGCCGCCTCAAAGCCGATACTGGACATATTGGAGGATGTAAACCCTGAGTAGCGACCGAAGGCCGCCGTCTTATCCTAACAGACTAAAATTGTCCCAGGCTAAGCTGATTCATCTAATATCCTAACAACTAGTCTGGCCGGTAACACATACATACCTTAATTAGATGCAACCGTCTTTATTTGCTTGTGATTGACGCATTTCTTGCTATTTCTCTGAAAATTTATAGAGATGTTGCTTAAGGTTGTTCTTTCGGTTCGTGTAAGTTTTCATTTTAAAAAATTTTGGCGAATTGCAGAGAAACGTAACGAACTTCAAAACTCATTTTTCCTCACGAAAAAATAGTTTCGAGCAAAAACAGATGGCACTATCGAAAAGATCAGATCAAAATCTATTTACTATGCTTCATAATTTTTCCACCCACTTTCCAGCGATCATGTGCAAGTTGAACACAGCGCGTTTGGTCGTAAAATACACAGCGTGTGCCGAGTAGATCACTTTCAGTAGACGCACCCATATATGGAATTAGCCGTTACCTTTACAATGGACTCTGGTAAAGTATATTTAGCAACTTTTCATGCTCCTTGTTCATTGTAATCTCAACACCTATTACAATTTAAAGTAAAATTGTCCAAGAACTTTAATCTCAGTTATTGTAAATAGTTTCTTGAAAATTAATAAATAATAGATGTTTATACTAACATTTTTCGTACTGGCTACCTTACTAAGCATGTGGTGATAAATTTAAATACAGCTTAACAAAACTTCAGTATTTGAATATATTCAATATTAAAGTGTTGCTCTTGTTGTTGTTACTGTGCTGTACGCACATCCGGTAACATTGAAGTGTTGTCATTATAATTACAATTTGTATGCATGTGATGAGAGTGTCTGCAACCTAATGCCTACATGTAGATGTGCTTATTGCTATATGTATGCGTTTGAGTACATGTTAATATTTTGTGTAATGGCTCAAATAATTGCTGCATCATCGATTTGCCTTCTCTCATCTTGCCTGATCCTTGTGCAACACTTATTTTCAATCAAATAAATAAACTGGGATGTGGCTATGGCTGTTTTGTTTCTTGCACAGGCTGTAAATAAAGTTATCGTTACCACTGTTGTTGCTTTTGAGTCCAGTCTCCATCTAAACAGCAGCAGCAGTGGTGACACCTAAGAGCAGATGCAACACAAGCTGTCAGCATGAACAAAGCAAAGAAATATATGATAAAAAATTTTAAAATGGAAATAACAGGCTAAATAAATCAATACCGTTTATTTTCGCACCCTGTCAGCATGATATTGTACTCGAAGAATGGGTGGATAGGGTATTTCAATGAAGGGGAGGGACTTGAACTCACGCCATTTTTTTCCAAAAAATTTAGCTGCTTTAAAAGATTCATGTATGGGGCATATTTTAATGATAAATATGGTACATTATACAAGAGAACAATGCTTTTCAAGGTTAAAACAAATTATAAAGATGAAGAATTTTTGTAGAATTTTCGCACAAAAGTTTGGCAGCAAGGTTATGGATCTGATTTTTTTAACATTTCTTTTCATTCGTATTAGTAACATTTGTATTTTAAAATGGACAAAAAAATATTGTCTGCTTTCAAATAGATAATCAGGATACGTACACATTGAGAGTTATCGCTAGAACCAGAGATAGTTGTGAAAATATTTAAGGCTCTTCACAGTTCAGTTGACCAGCTGATCTGGCATCTGAGACAAAGTTTGCTTTGAAATTAAATTGCTCTTGGCGGTAAGGGTGTCTTGCATTCGCGTGATACTCGTATATTTACATTCTTTCAATTTGTGAACTTCTCTTTTAATGTACAGTTCATATAACTCGGTTCCATACAGAAAAAACGGCGAAAACGATGTCTTATACAGCAATCCTGGTATTTTCAAAAGAGCTCAGCTGCTTCGAGCCCATACACATAGATTACTGTTGGTAACTTTTCCTCAGATCTCCATCAAAGTTAAGCTAAATCAATTTAATCCTCAATCAAGCTTATTTCACTCTGCAAAAATTTTGCAACGCGGTTCCTCAGCGACGTCGTTATCTTCTGGACGCCCTAGTATTTGGATAACGATATTCCCCACAGTTTTTGTGTAAAACTTAAAGCAACTGCATAGTTGGAGGTTTTTTCCGCGAGCCGATTAATTGAAAGGTCTTAACAATGTAGATATCTTTTTGTCCATTCATTAAGTTTATAAAGTTTTAATGAAATCGATGCGACTGTAACAGTACAAAAACAAATTGCCAGGTGTGTGTCTTTGATGTAGCTACCGTTCAAGTATAATTATATAGGGATGATGATTGAAGAGGCTTAATTCTTATGCGAAATAACAATCTTTCACAGATAATGCAAAAAACAATCCCTAGTCCATAATACATAGGCATTTTTTTCACCATATTAAGAGACACCTATGCAATAGTTGTTGGATAATCCAGTGGTTTTATTTCATATTTAGAAAAATTACAACTCTTGCAGTTACAATACCGCGCCAAACAGAAATTTTAGAGATGCAATTGTTGCTGATGTGATTCCCTGAGATTCTCAGTACGCCATCACCGCTAGGAGCTATTATTTTCATACTTTAAATAACGTCTTTCAATGGACTAGAAAAACTCAATCAGTTTTATATGTTGTAGTTCAACTACAGTAGGTAATGTTATATAGCCTACTAAAAATAAAAGTATGTAGATTGAAAATAAATAAGTTAAGACATTTTCAAACCTTTCAGCTTTTCAGTAACCACCGTGGATAAGTATTTCGCATAAGTGTGTTTTCATTTTTAATCGATTGATTGTACTGGTAACTTTATACGTTTTAATTTAAAACTTGGCATCGACAGTGAATATCCAAGAATTGTTAATGAAATTATTAAAGTGTTCGCAAAGCATTTACATCCTCGTACTGAAACCATAAAAAAATGGTTTTGGTCCCTGTAAGTTAACTAAGTTTAAAATTTCTGGAATCCGCTTTAAAACATTCAAATTAAAAATATTTCCCATAACACTGTAAGGAATTATGAAATTCCAAAGTGCTACATGAACGTATTGAGTGAAATAAATATCAAAAATTTCATATCGAAAATAAGCCACAAACTAAGAGTTTAATATTTTTCGATAACATAACATTAGAACTTTATTTTTATATACATATTTCAAAATATGATTCTTTTTAATAGTTATACTATTTAAGCCATATCATAATGTACCAGTTTCAGAACTATTTTATAGAGCATTTTTAAAAATTTCGTACTTTTACACAAAACAAAAAAAAAATATGTTTCAATAAAAAAATGTGTATGTAGTGACAAAAAAAAATAAACAAATGCACAAATCTTTGTACGAGTCAGCTAGCGAAGTCTCTTCTATTGCATGATTGGAAATCAGTTGATTTAAAAATGCTTTTATTTAATGTGGTCCGAAAGTCTACAAAAATTCATATTTTTTGGTGGGAAAATATAATTTTTTTTCTTCTAAGCTTTCCAAATGTCTTAAGCATAAATTTACACGATTTTGTAATTGCAATTAAATTTGAGCTACGCTGCAAATATAAATTATACTTTTTAAAATTGATTTTTTGTGTGTTTTTTAGTACACAATAATATTTTCTTTTATTATTATTATTTTTCTTAACAATAAATTTAAATTGTTAATGTTTAAATTTTGTTTAATTTGTTAAATAAAAAAAATAATAAAAATGTAAAGCTACAACAGGATATAAAGAGGAATCAATAGGACAATGACAAACGGCAAATCAACTGGTGATTGAACGAAATGCTTTTACTGTTACTGTTGTTGTAGTGTCTGCTGTTAAATTTATTGCTGCTTATAACGATATTATTTTTCTGTTCCAATTGTTTCTGTTGTGTATTTTTTTTTAAAGCTGCAACTGATTTTTGGTTGAAGTTGTTGCTGTTTGTTGTAGGCTTATGCATCAGTATTGTCTGTAGGATGAATATATATTAAGTTATATTGTAATTATATATAAAAGTAGATGAAGAGGTTTTGTTCGCGTACTTTCAATTCTCTGCAAATGTAAATATGGCAATAGACATGACAAAATTAAAAACAATAAAGATGAGTAGTCTTTATATGTTTTGCTTTTAAGCGATTTTTTTGTCCTCGTTAACCAATTATTAGACCACAGCCCAGCCTGAATTGATTTTTGGTATGATTTAAGCGTCCACTTAGTGCAAAAGAAAATGGTAGAGGTTGAAGACGTTTCTCTAGAACTCCACAAACATTCCAATTTGAGTCGAAGGAACCTGTAGGAAAGGAATTATTAATTTTTTTTTTTTTGTAATTAACATTGCAACAAATCAAAATTTGTTTATAAAAATTATATGCTTCGAAATTGGCCATATAAAATAAAGAAACATATCTTACGAAAGTTCAAAGTTGTATACAAAATCATGCATAAAAATATTTATTTTTATTTTATTTTGATAAATTAAAAAAAAAAAACAGCAAATTTTATAAAAATTGTCTACAAAAACTAGATGTGAAACCGTTCAAACAAGCAAAACAAATCACGCGTGCAAAACCTATTCAACCGATTTGGATTAATTTTGACCGTGGAGGATTTGAACCCAAACTGTGCCGTGTATTAAGTATAACTGCTGCCCTACAACTGAGAAACTCTGGGTTCCAGCGCAATCGTCTTAGCTATTATTTTCTTTTACTGTTATAGCAGTCAAAAAATGTTACGGTTTGCAAACTCCAACATGTCACCGCTAGATGAGACTAAGGCAAGTTCTCACAATTTTCAGAAAATTTTACTTTATTTGTTTTTATCCACTGATAGTTCAAATAAATTAATTGCACTGACTGAGCCACGAAATTTGAAAAGTTCTGTGTACTGGCTTTGATTACAGCTCGTAAGATTGAAAATGAGATTGACTGAGAGATTTATTCAAGGTAATGCATATCATTTCACAAAAATACCATAGAAATGGTTGGGATAAGCTCTGGCCAAAAATTAAGCAAATTGCGATAAGATGGCGTGGGCCAACCGTGTTATTTAAGGCAATCACAAACACATTAGGAATGAGTTGGACTCGATAAAAAGAGCATTTTGACTTTTACATGCATTTTTTTTTTCGTGCAGTGTGGGGAGCAGAGAAAACACTGGTTCAAGTTTTGAATATCTATTGGAAGAAGTTTAAAAAAATTTAAACGAGAGTGTTGAATTACTAAAAGTACATCTAAAACTTTTTAAAGTTTAGCCTTCTCGGCGAAAACTTAAGTTCTGAGAATTCTAAGACGGCCAAGATTTTAGTTTTTTTGTGTTTAAGGTTCACCTAGTGCAAACATTTTGTACCCAGCGTTTTTTTTTCGGTTCAAGGTTAAGGTACAAATTTATTTATTAATATCCACATAGTCTAGCGTGCCATTTTCAGGCTGTAAAGTTTTGGATAGTAATTCGAATAATGCATGAGATATATTGTATCAAATTTTAGCACACGACTTACCTCTGAAAATAAGATCAGCTTTGGGTAAATCTACTTGATAGCCAATTGTTGCCACAGATTCCTGCATTCTCAGACTGGTTTCTACCTCAACACCTACTTGTAATTGTTCGCTGGCTTTCTGATAATAACAGACGTGAACACCACCCGGACCAAGTGTACCGGACCAAGTTGAATCACCACTAGTATAGCGACCGACAGCAGACACTACGGCAATTTGACCGCCAGGCACGTTTGGACCATACTGATAGGCCAATTCACCACCGAAAGCAATTTTTTCAGTTACCGACTGTAAATAGTGTCCAACAAAGACACCAGAATTATTAAAAATATTAGGATTACCAACTGTAAGTGAGGCAGTGAAATCATCGCCGCGATAATCTGTTGTGAGTTGAGCGGCAGTTAATTTGCTATCCTGAACCTGAAATCAGAAATCGATGAAAAATAGATTCGATGAAATTATAAACATTTTGAATCATACCTGTGAAGCGAATTTGCAACGAATACGTGGCGAAAATTGATGTATAACATTTGCATTCAAATTACCGGCAGGATCAATATCGCCTAAGAGTACAGGAAATGCTTCAGATGGACTAAATTGTTTGGTACCCACATAAGTGGCACCAAACCGATAACCACTGGGTTGTGTGCTGCATAGATTCAGTGTATGTGATACTTGGAAGTGATTGCTTAAGCCTTTGTTGAGCATTACTTTAGCGCCTTCAAAGGTCATCGCTTGAATATCTGTAAGATTCAAACAAACAAATATATACATGGAAAATGGTGCTTGATGAAAATCTTGGAAAATCCGAATTTGCGGTCTGTAGTATTCGAAAATACTTGTCAGATAGTAGGGAAGTACCTCATCATGTGAGCTTAAATATATTCGATATCGGACGATACTATTCCTATGAATATTGTTTTCAAGTGGAATTTTCATATCGGTTACATAACCAAGCATGATCAAATGGGCCACATCAAATGATACCGAATGGTATTGAGCTATGAAGGTCTACTTTGGCTAAATATGTGAGTGTTATCATGGTAACACCATAACATCGGAAATTATTGAAAAGTAAAGATTGGCAACGAAAATTTCGAAATTTTTATAGAGGGTGTTTACTCTATTTTTCTTTATCGTAATAAGTTTGTAAGAAAATTAACATTTTAGAGGCTTAGCAACAACTGCCATCAGAAAGTGCACGCTGCAATTAAAGCATTGATTAAATTTTTAGAGAAATATTTTAATTCACTGGCGAGTTAAACTACTGCATTTCAAATAGGAATACAGATTCAAACTCATCTGATCATTATATGTAAAAACTATAAAATGCACCGAAGGCATTTCGCTGAGTTTGTTTTTTCGGTAAAAAAAAAGCGGTACTTGTAATACTTTGCTCAAAAATTTTAATATTTGAGAGAGTAGAGCGCGGGAGGCTTATGCTTCCGAAATTGCATTTTTGTGACTGGAAAAACGCTGAAATGTAGTTATCTCGAAAAATTTTGGAAACATTTTCTGAACATTTTGAATTCGAAATGTTTTTTTAGTCATGAAAGCTAAGCTCATGCCGTTAGTAGCATTACATATGATAACAACAGCATAAATTATTGCTGCTTATCTCACTTCACATGCTTGTAGGTTATGTCATCACTCGCAATTACTTACCTTTGCATTTTTTGTGCAGTTCTTCTACAGTGCCGGGATTTTCAAGCGATTTCTCCTTAACCTTCTGACTATCCGTCGACGCTGCTGCTGCACCAGTCTGTAGCGATTTCGGTCGCGCTGGTTCTGGAATTCCAAACTTTGCGGCATCCAGTGAACTGCTACTCGGTGCAGAGGCGGCCAAAACGTTTCCCATTTTGTCAAGATTTTTTGTTTTCTCACGAATTTCACTAACAAGTTTTTCACAAAAATTCTCAATGAAAATCTTGTTGCGCGCAAAATTTACAACACGTTCGGGATCTGCACGTTAATTTTCTTTAAAATTTTCCTTGATTACGCTGGTTTGACCCCCGAGGAAAATTTTTTCTTCTCACATAAAAAAATTTTTATCGAAAAAGAAGAAAGAAGAATTTTTTTGACATTCAATTGATAATGTTTAATATGGTTTGTTGAGTTTGTTTAATCAATCGTGGTGAATAAGAAGCTCAGATATGTTGAACAAATATTGTCACCTTTAGTCATAAAGCCGCTGTAAGGGCACAATTAAGCAGATATTCAAGTTAATGGCTGTTGGTGAATGAGGATGGCAAAATATGTATGTGTATGTAAAGAAACTTTATTTCTTTAATTTACCTTTTTGCAACACTCTACTGGTAAAGCGGTAATTAGCTCACGTAGTAGAGATCATAAAAAAGGTTACAGAAAGAGAACATATGTATGTAGAATTATTGAAAATACTATATGTGTGGTTAGTAAGCTGGATAATATTAAGTAATACAACGTGATTAAGAGTAGACTTTAATTGTCGTTTCTTAATTTTTAGGCAGAAGCTTTTATAAATAGTTTAAGTTATTTAATAAATGAAAATAAAACTTTATTTTTAGAGCAACAAGTTGGAGTCTATTTTATTTGAGCAATTCTCAACAAATAGAAGATTGATCTTATATGTATATAGATCATTCTTTAAATAACTGCACTCTTTGTTTCTTTTTTTTACTTTTTCCAGCTTCGGGAACTCTTTCCAAACCTAATCCTCTCACTAAGAAAGCATGTGCTTTAAGGACAGCCAGTTAAAGCTATATTGTAAATCTTTTTATAGCGCAAAATCTTTTATGATATATAAAAAAAACAATTTGAAAAGAAATATCTCAAAAACTTTGTGGAGTAGAATAAAACTGAAATTAATTTTGTTAGGATTTTGCTCAAAGTGCCAGAAGCATTTAAAATTTTTGGAAATCACTAGTCCATGTATGCGCGTTTTATAGAAATTTTCCATAGATTAAAAGATTTACACGCACACGTATGATTTTGTGCATTCTTGCCGCCAGTGGATGGGCCACATACCAACATTTTTTTTTGTGCACATTAATGAAACAGCACCCTTCGTATGATATAAGTCCCATTTCTCTCATTTGATGATATATACTGAAACGATGTACCATAAGTTTCGAAGCTCACGATTTTTCATGTAGATTATTAGTGAACAATTCTAGAGAATTTCTGGGAGAAAACCATGCCAATTACCTGGCAACATTGAAGTACGTAATTTTGGCCTGGCAGCATTGATAAAATATCAAAGGTTAAAATCATATGACATTTCACTTGAATAAAAAGCGCGCAGTTTTTGATTTTTTTGAATTTCGCGTAAACGAAAAGATAAATTGGCTGAAAATTAAAATCTTGTGGAAATGGCTTCAAAACGCAAGAGAAAGGGATCTGCTCCAGAAAGTGAAGTAAGATATACAAGAGTCATAAATACCTAATTAAATCTTAAATCTTTACTCAGGAAGCGACTTCATCAAAGAAGTCGCGTAGTGCTTCATCGGGTCAAATATCTGGTGAAGAGCAGCAGCTGAACTCAAACACTCCAATAATGTACATTGAACACTGCCGCAGCTGATCTGTATTTAAAAAGCGTGCAATAACCTTGCACGCTGAAATTGTCCAGAATCTACGTCGAATTGACAAAAACGTTAATTTGCAGTTAGCACTCAATGCTGATGGCATACCGCGCCGTGGTTCATTTGAAATTGCTATTTCGCTGAATCCAACCAGTAACTTAAAAGAGCGTAATGCAGTTTGGTCAGGTCTAAAACGCGGTCCGCCTCGTGCAGATAAATTCCCCAAAATTCCTCCACTTCTAGAGAATGTCAAACGAATACTTAATATAAAAGAGGCTGCAACGGATAATAACTAAAGCTATGCAGTAGGAAGAATATGTAGAATCTGCCTCTGTGGTAAAAACTACTGCAAAAAATATAAGAGCCGCAGCGAAGAAACGCATCAATAGGTATTGCCTTAGAATCTTTATGTGGCACGCATGACCTGCGTTGCGTAAAACCTGTTAAAGGAGCCCAACTTAGCGAAATTTCAAGCCCATAAAGTTTAAAGACCATACCTTCAGCATTTCACAAGACGCTTTTGTTTTAAAAACAGTTTAATTTTCAATCTGCTTTGCGAATATTTGCCCGGATGACACGCATGACCAATGCTGAGTAAAACCCAAGCGGGAGCTCTGTTTTGCGATTTTATTTTGTCGACGATCAAATATTTACAAAGTGTTGCAAGTAAACAGTTGCGGTACACATATTGAACCTTTTTTTTACTGAGAAAAAGCATGTATATTTCTGAACTACTTAACTTTTTTGAAACTCTTATTTTTTAAGACATGAAAATTTTTAAACATGTATTTTTTTGTAATTGAAAGTTAATACATCATGATTTAATGAAATAATACATTAAGTTTGCATTTATTTATTCGCTATGATAAAACAACATTTCGCAATGCGTAATGTCTCCCCCCAACGAAGTACTATGTATTAAATACACTGAACTGTTGAAACATCTGTTAGTCTGCTGAGTAGTAGTTTCCGATTTTCTTAAATATTGGTATGTTGTAGAGTTCTGTATGCTGATCAAGAATATATGTATGCTGATCAAGAATATATTGGAATCGGAAACACATTGCATTCTCCACTAGGTTGAACTCAAAATATATACTACCCAATAGGTACGATGACCACACATCCTTTATTACAAAGGACAGGTCTTTATATTTTATCCCCTTCATATAGGGTATATTCATTTTGTCATCTTTGTAAGAGTAAAAAAAGGACATACATGTATGGGACGCTCTTCGCCAGATCGGACTCGACTACACATTATGTTTCAGAGTCCTCAAGTGTGGAGGTTTATTGAGAATGAAGAAATCTAAAATACTTATATATATACGAATTATAGAATTTTCACAAAATATTAACATTAAATTTTTTTTATAGTTTAAGACACGTTGCACAGTAAGTTTAAGTTTGATATTAAATCCTATGCTACTATCATTTATCATGCCTTTGCCTCTTTGATATGCAATTCAAAATGTTGACTTTACGTGTGTTATTACTTCGTTCTTCTTCACAAGCCTATTGTAATATGAAAGCGTCATGAGACACCACTACTAAAGTGTCGTCTCATGCCCTGTGCAATAAGGGCAACCAGTGTCAGTGACCTCCCCGTCTGCTGCATCTTTATCTTCAGCACTAGACTTATAGTCTGATATAATGCTTTGCAACTCTTCCTGTGCATCTGTAAACTCTGACTCCTCCATGCCTTCGCCTAGAAACCAATGCAAATGTGCCTTACGCTTAAACATCACTGTGCTAACGTCTAAAACACGCTGGAACAACTCATATACAGCTGAAGTGTTACCAATAAATGTGGCTGACATTTTGAGACCTTGAGGTGGTATATCGCAAATAGCTGTTTTAATGTTATTCGGAATCCACTCAACGAAATTGCTGATATTTTTATTGCGTACATTTGTCATAAGCTGGTCAACTTCGCGCGGTGACATTCGCCCCCGAAATATACCAGCTGCAGTTAGTAGTTTACCCTTACGAAGATCAACCGCACAAAGCATATTATTCGATTGGAATATCTGTTGCACCAATTCGTTTACGGTACCTTGGGAGAAGTGCTTCTGAGTGCAGCTAAGCAGCGGTGCGAAACCGGGTATGAGAAAGTGTAAGCGCGGAAATGGTACCATATTAACGTAAATTTTACGTAACCCAGAATTCAATTGACCCGGAAAACGTAAACAGGTCGTTATGCCTGACATTGTGAGGGCAACAATATGATTGATATGTTCAAATCCGCTGAAGCTTATATTTAGCTTCTTATTGCAGATTTGAAAGAGCGCTTCATTATCTAACATAAATGTTAAATGCGAATGGTTAATCATTGATGAAATGCTGAGTAGAGCATTATATGGTTCCACAACTGATTGTGATATAGTTTGTGATGGTACAACAACATAATTCGATATTAAATTGTCTGGATATTCTTGTGTAAGTGATGCCATCAGTAATGCAGTCAGACCAGAGCCTGTGCCCCCACCGATAGAATGTAGCAATTGGAAACCTTGCAAGGAATCAACACTTTCCGCTTCGCGTCGTGTGGCATTTAGCACTTCTTCGAGTATTTCAGCACCGTCCGTGTGAAAACCTCGTGCGAAATTATTACCAGAACTTTCGGTTCCTCCAATAAAGTTTTCCGGATGATAGAGTGCACTTTTTGAATGCATGCGTTGTATAAATTGGGGATCTGTATCGATACAGATGGCGCGAGCATAAAACCGCTTATTGGCTGTTGCGTTAAAGAACACATTGATGCGCTCCAGTTGTAGACGACTTGTGCCGTTAAAGCGTCCAGTTGAGTAGTCAACACCGTGCTCGTGCGAAATTACGTGCCAGAACTGAAATATGGAGAGCTAAGTGAAGTTATTAAAGGAGGGGTGACAATAAAGTTTCCTTTAAGGCCAAATGGATTTCGCTCGCTCTTTCTCCGATAATTGGCTGTTCTTAAAGTCCATCGTGACCATGAAAGGTCTTCTTGACACCCTTCCGGTTCAATTGATTTATACTGACTGCATCGCCAATACTGTTGCCACAACCGCCGATTTGACATGTAATTATTTCACGCATTTTGAATTTTTTTCAAATTATTTGCTTAGAATTTAATTGCACTTAAAATTTTGTTGATTTTTATGTATTTCTTAACTGTAATTATTGCTATTTTTCATTGTTTTTTTGTGAGTTTTTACAAAAACTTATTTTTATTTAATTTGTTTGATTTTAATGAATAAAAAAAATATTCATTTCATTTTGCTTTTGACTTTTGTTATTTCGCAAAAAAAGTTTTTGGTTACTTGAAATAAAAATATCGAATTCCAGTAGAAAATAACATTTATAAACAAAATAAGAACGTAAATATATCAAAACATTGCAAAATAAGACCAAGTCTGTGAAAATAACTTTGCGTTTCACAAACGAAAATGTAAAATTTAATAATAAAAGTTTTGTTACAAAATATGGAATATTACTTTTATTCTACACCTACAATAAGCTGTTTTCTTATATCGATTTCATTTGCGCCATCAGATCATCCAAATCTACCTCAGCCGCACTAGCAGCAGTTATAGCCGCTGAAGCATCATCTTCTGCCGTAGATTTACTGGGTGCATCATAGGCCAAACGTAATCCCTCAGATACTGCAACCCCAGTAAATTCCGCCGTTTCCGGTTCAGGCTGTGAATCATTTACAAGCTCAATACCATACTCATTGGTTTCATGTAAAGGTTCATCAGCGTCTGTAGCAACTTCCGTAACAATTTCTTTTTTTGGACGTAACTGATACTCTTTCTGACGTACAATACAATGTCGATCATCACATTCTGTATTTGGCTTGAGCCTCATTTTTGGAAAGAAATCATTCAGGGCGTTGTATCCTAAATAATCAGACACTTCACCGAAGCTAAGCAAATATTTGAGTGTATTTTGCACTAGCAAGCCAGCAGTGATACCCATTGTTGTGGGCAATGATGCTGCGCAAACGCCTTCACGTTTCAATGTCTTCTCATCGATATTTTCAGCGACAACAAGTGGTGGTGCACAAGCGAAACAGGCTGTCTCGCCGGGACGTATAAATTGTATATGACCTGAGACAGCATTTTCAGAAACACCAGACTCAAACCAATTCAATGACAACTCATTGCATGCAGTATTGATAGCCATGCGGGCTTCGAAATTATCAACACAGCTGAGAACTAAATCAACCGGTGTATTCGCTTGTGTACCACCATTTGAAATCGTATTCAGGAATTTGTCAAAGGTCTCCATAGTAGTGATGTTATAGTTATGCGTCTCTATGTTCACATCCGGATTTATGAAAGTGAGAGTACGTGCGGCAGCTTCAACTTTTGAGAGTCCCGCTTGGTCGGGTGTAAAGAACAGACGATTCATATTAGCCAATTCAACTTTGTCATAGTCAAAAAGTATTAGTTTACCAATGCCGCATCTGTAAATGTTTTTATTAGTTTCAAAGTGCAAATTAACTCTCAGTGCAGATTTACCTGGTCAGCATATCTGCAGTTACGCTGCCAACTCCTCCTATACCCACAACCGCCACTGCCTTATCACGTATGCGTTCGTAATCTTTGACGATACCCATGCGTTGCAATGCCATAAGGCGGCTGTAGGGATTTGAATCTATTACCTCAGCGGACATTTTTTCAATCCGTTGACGAGACGCTTTTGATTCCTGCTTGTGCTGCTCCAGTTCTGCCTGCAGCTCAGCCATTTTTAATTGTAGTTCTTCAAATACGGACATATTTATTTTTGTTTTTAATATTTAGTGAATTATAAATTAATAAGAATTTTAAGTTACAGGTTTCTTTTACAAAGTGCAAAAGCTGCTTTAAAAATGTCACAATTTGTTGTCGTGTCATCTGCTGTCAAGTTTTGTGTTGAGCAGCTTCCTTTCCAATTGGCGTAATGACAATCAGCTGGTTGTGACACATTTGGCTGGGTGCTGCCATATGTAGAGAAATTTAAATATTTCGTTATGGGTGATTTACCATTTTAGCCCAGAGCATGCTCAGAGTTATGTAGATATGTAAGGTTCAAGTTGGGTTACTTTTTATGATCGGATCACACTTTATGTGCTCAAAATTAACAGACACAGAACAAGTGAAATTGTACATATGGTGTAATCAGGGCGTTGCTCAATCTGTCTGAGTTCAACTCTGCTCAGAAACTTGAGCTAAAAAAGATACATATATATATATCAATTTATGTTATCGTTTTGTATATGAAGTAATTGCTTAAGTGCTTCTGTGTCAATAAAATAAAAGTCAGTAATAAAAGTACCAAAAAAATGTGTCCGTGATTAAGGAGCTTTTTGTATTTTCGTGATTTTAATTCAACTGTATAATTTTCCACGTGAGTATTCTGAAGAACTTGTTAATTATTTAAGGGTATATATGCATACATATGTCCGTTACTTCTCAAGTTACTTCAATCGTTTTGTTAAAAATTATTAAAATTTTGACGTTATCAAATATAAATTAAGGCCTGTATATCCTATTACCGAGCACTTTCTTATTTCATTTATTTTTCTTACATGAGATCTATCAAACTTACAAAAAGATGTGAACATGCTCTATTTCATCATGAGGTTTTAAGAAACAATAGATTTAACTAAAAACTGATGGTTCGACTTTCCGCAAGAAGATTGTCTATTATTTCCCATATCTATATATATGTTAACAGCTTTTTTCAGCAATATTTTAAATTTCTCCAACGTTCGTGATATAATAAACAAAAGAGCTTGAGTCTATGTGGCAGGTTATACTGAGCCAAAATAAAAATAGGTTAACGTTTAGAGTTTTTTCAGCAGAAACAGAGATATATCCAGAGTTGAAAATTCCCGGCTATGACCCGGCCAAGTCTGGAACTTCATGTCAAAGCCAGGGCTCTATACAAATTGAAAAATTTCTAAAGACGGGAATCGAATGATTTTTGTTCATGTCAAGTTTTTCCGACACAAAAATTTAATTTTTCAATATTGGTGTGTAAAAAAAATGTCCCCAGACAAAAATAAAAAAAAAACTTATAACCTTTTTTCCAAAGAATTTAATTTTTCCACAAAAAATTTAACTTTTTACCATTTTAAAGAACGATTATTTTATTTTAAGAAGGCCGGGAATTCTCTATCTTTAACTTGGCAACCCTGAATGTGTCTATGAAATTTTGCTGAAGTTTAAACAAAGTTTAACGATGAGTCCAAACTGCTACGACACTTTCACATTTTTGAACCATCTATTACATCACATGATAAAACGTTAATTCAAAATAATAAACACAAATGCTTTTTTATTTACTAATCTAAATATAAAGATAATTTACATGCAAAATTTACAGCGCTTCTATTCTAAGGGAAAATTTTGTTTTTTAAGTTTTTTAATACATAGTAAAATCGTATTCTAAACATATTTGTGTGCTTCCCAAACCGAAACAGCTTATGTGTCTTTTCCCGAAGCCATTGGACTTCTGGGTTGCAAACGCACACGGAAGCCTTCTTCACGCTTGAGTATTATATCAGCTTGTAATTTGAAATCCGCTTCTGTCATATCCGAGTAAACACGATAGTTTCTTAGAATTGTTGAAAGCAAAATCTTTAGTTTAAGCATGGCATATTTGCGACCTAGAAAAGCAAAATAACATTATTTCACTTATGTAGAAGTCAGAAAATGAGAATTTGTCTCAATAAAAAATAAAAATGTTCTGAACTTACCCACACAACTTCTGGGCCCTGCCGAAAACGGAACAAATGCATAGTAATGACGTTCAGCTTGACGTTCGGGTAGAAAATTATCAGGATCAAAAACATCTGGATTTGCGTATACCTTAGGATTGCGATGTAGTTTAATTGTGGCCACAGTAACAGTTGCACCTTGGGGTATTACATAATTACCCGAAGCCAACTTTAAATCTTCTTGCAATTCACGTGCAATTAGTGGTACTGGTGGGAACATGCGCAACGTTTCCATCAAGCACCGTTCCATATACTTCATTTCTAATGTATCCTGAAATGTAGCTGGTCTGTCGGAATCGCCAAATATACCATCCAATTCTGCAAGTACACGATCTTGTATTTTTTGATGTATGCCCATTAGCGATAGGAAAAATGAAGAACCAGCAGCGGTAGTATCATGACCCTCAAACATTATCGTATCAACCTGCTCCTTTATTTCTGTATCTGATATAAGCGCACCATTTTGTGCACTCTCCAAAAGCAAATCCAAGAAGGCTAGACGTTTTTTCTCACCTACATCATTATCTTCTACATCGAGATCATCTTTCAGAGCTTCTGATTGACCAAAAGATAAACCTTCAACACTAGTGGTTTTGATATTTTTTTCGGTTAATTTTTCGGTATCGTTATTGTATTTCTTGTGCAAATAAAGTGCCAGCGAACCACGTGTTCCCTTTTCAAATGCTTCTTTTTTGCTCTTGATGACTTTAGTTGTCAGACCATGAATAATATTCAGTAGCCTTCCCTGCTCCTTATAGTATTTAGTTAGGGTAAAAATGAATTCATTCCGTAGAAAAAGACTTCGATGGCGCTGATGAAGTATGTCGCACATTTTCATAACAGCCAGTGCATATTCATATCCGGACTTGTCTTGCGTTTCTCTGGAGACACCCATGGCGGTTTCTAAAATGATGGCAAAATGTGATAATTTATTAGTAACCGATCAAAACTTAAATAAATCCTCAAAAGATGAATTATATGTATAGCTATAAATATTGGCTTTTTAAACGTAATTGGTTCCAGACAATTATAATTTGTGGTTAAGAAACCAATACTTCGTTACCACACCGAAAATATTTGAAAGTTTCAGCACCAAAAGGGGTTAGCTAAGTTTTTCAGAATTTCGAGATAAATGAAACTTTATGTAAGCATGAAAGTTGGAATAAGCCCCTTTTATCACGTATGTCTTTATTTCTGTTAATACCTTTTAATTGAGTAGGCAAATTTAACTAAATACTATTCGGTTCCTGGTTGCGGCTACCTTTAAACTTGCTTATTAGGGCAATGAAAATACACTCTTCCCAAAAAAGCTATATAATGAAAATAGAGTACATCGCAGCTAACTTGAGGCTACCAAGAACGACTAGCTGAACGACTCGCATATATGCCTGTAGGTATTCGGAAAAATTGAAAACCTCCAAAAGTACATTCCGACTCCAAGCTTATAACATTTTTAAAAACTCCAAATGTCATCAATGATATTAAACTTGTAGTCTTTATCATCGGTAGATATTCATGTGAATTTGCAAATCGTTCAATGCTTGAAACATTTCCGCGACATCAACCAAAGCGTTCCGATGTGCCTATCTTGTTATAGGTGAAACACGGTATCAACGTCAATATGTTGTTGTTGTTTCTCTGTTATCATATTCATTAAATTCATTAAACATTGAATCGATTTCTTAATTTACATAAATATCGATCGCTGCCAATGACTGCAAGTTCAGTATAAAATTGTTTCTAACTGATATATATAAGCGATTACTTAAAATAAACAACTAAAAATCAATCGTCATTTAACTTAGAAGTGTGCTAAGGCTCCATATATTCTACAAGGGGTGCAAGACTTGACGTGAATGCTCTAAGTACTCCGTGTCTAATCCTGTCGACAATTTTTTCGGTGCTTAATACAAAATTTATACATCAATGTATAAAATTATACAACTATAGCTCCGTTTTTAGTGTTTGTGATCTTGCTCGATTCCGCCGACATTTTGTAGGGTGCTTGCAACAAAGATTCCACAACTAAGGCTTTTAAAGATGCCAAGATCAAATGTTTAAAAAGGGCAAAGTTTAAAAATAATTCTATTAGAAAATCCTTTATTATGATATAAGACCAAGAATGAACATAAACATGAATATAATGTTCAAACCAAAGTTCATTGCACGGGTTTCTAACAATAGAAAATATTTAAAATTTTAAATGATGTCAATAAAAAATTATGTTAATGACATTGTCTAAATTGTTTGATCGTGTGTTATTGATTTATAAAGCTATGGGGACACATTTCAGCATTCACTTTTGAAAACGTGCCAAAAATCAAGTGATGTTGGAAATTTATAAGTAATGGAAGCAATTGCAAATTGACAATAAAATGCATATAATGGAGACACTTGACTTTTTTCTAAATACCTGAATTATAGGTTATGGCATAGTATATATTAATTATTTTGTTTGTTTTTGTGTTTGAATTATTAATTTGTGATATTTGCATGCAATGCATAATACAAAATTGCAATTAATAGAAATGAAAAATCAATTGTTTGATCATAAAGACAAAACGCCTATGCAGTCAGTGTTGCAAATTTTGTCAAAGAGCCACTGAAAATTGCATAATCGCAGTTAGTCAGCACTAAACCGATAGATATATCGCTATATTTGCCATAATTTCCTCGCATGCTATAACAAGTTTTAATGTTATCACATTTTTTGTGTTTCTTTCTTCTATTGGCTTGTATCATAACAGCTGGTAGCGTTACTGCAGGTGTTGTTGTTGCCTGATCACCAGTACATATAATGAAGTAGGCCAAAGAAAATCAAATAAGTTGCAATGTTGCTTACATAATTGCTTCTTTTTCACCCCTTTGCTTACTGCCATGTATCGTATCGTATCGTCTACGTTTTTATTGCACTGCTATTGCTGATGTTGCTGAATGACGATTTTTAAACTTGGGAGTTGTGGGAAGGATAGGCTTGATGGATTTGTTGCAATTTCATTGATTGAGGTTATAATTGCTTATGCTACACTTAATGATCAATTGATATTGCGTAAGAGTTTGGGTGCTTAGGATATTAAAATCTTTATTCGTTCCTGTTCGACCCAAACAAGAGCAACTCTTTGTCTGGTATCGGAATTGGCAATGAAATTTGATTAGACCGAGGCCATCAATGTTTTTGCGTCGCCCAAAACAAGAAAAACATGTATTGCTGAGATCAAAATTTTTAGTTTATGTATAGTACTAACTGAAATTGCATATGAATGAAGTTTTCTTTAAGGGCGGGTAGGGTTTTTAAATAATTTTATTTTCATTTTTTTTTAAATTTTTTTTCTGAATGAACAATATGTCGAGAATATTATGTACAAATTTTAAGTTAATCC
Source organism: Meiosimyza decipiens (assembly GCA_963680825.1). NCBI lineage: Eukaryota > Metazoa > Arthropoda > Insecta > Diptera > Lauxaniidae > Meiosimyza > Meiosimyza decipiens. Next base: position 131,504,389 of record OY804258.1, on the reverse strand, counting down.
GAGTAAATTTAACGGAGTTACAGCGTTTCAAATGGCCGGTCGTGGTACCTGATAACACCACGTGTAAAAAACTTTAATCGATTTTCCCAAAAACGTAATTTTTGAAGTTCGTGAACATCAGAACTCAAAATCTACTGTACCGATCCTTTTGAAAATTTGAACATTACTTCTTCACATAAATCAACAGGTAATCGGGAAGATTTTTTTTTTTTTTTCATCTTTTTCTATTTTTTAATAACAAGTTAACCGCGATTTTTTGAGCTAAAATCGCGTTTTTCACTCTGAAGTGTTGTAAAAAATATAAAAAAAAAATAGGGAAAAAAAACTCTTCCTGATTACCTCGAGAAATACATCACCTTTAAAATGCATATCAATTTTTTTGTTTCATATAATCCGGTAACGAGTTATAATGTTCACCGCAAGACCACTTTTTTTCGAGGCGCCTCTGGAGATTCACCGTCACCGGCTTATTTATCAATATTTTACTTTGAGAATTTTTTCTGACATACTTTAAAAGTTGTACAATAAGATGTTATAAAATTTAATAAGATTATATTATTGATGTCACCGCAAAAAAATCATAAAATGCGTTTTTCTCGCCTTTAAAACCCTACCCCGCCCTTAAGCTATTTTACATTTTTTTAATTGTTTTGCGGTTGTACATTGGGGCCCTGATTTCCTATGGATGGCCCTGAATACTCGCTATAAAGTGGTTAACTTTTCCTAAACGAACAATCGCTCGACGTCAGGAAAACATAATTTGTGTGATAAAAATCATTGCCTCGGCGAGTAATATAGGATTCTTCTGTGAGTAAGAACGGATTTCTGTCCAGCTTTCGGCTCTATAAGAAGGGTATATCTTCTTAAACAGATATTTTTTGCATAATGCACTGAGGCTCGAGGAGACATCACCTTCAGTATACTGAGAAAAAAAAAATTTCATGAACTGGTTAGAAAATGCAATGTTCGGCACCAAGCTAAAATTTTGTTATTTTCATCTGAAAATGATTTTTCAAACAGTTAATTCAAACCGTTATCCTGTTTACAATAAATAAATCTTTATTCATACTGGCTCGTATAACTACCAGATTTCAAGCGTGTGGCTTAGCTAGCGCGCTAAGAAGCTCACTACCTACAAAGGCCGAAATCGACTTAAGTAGATGCATCATACCTTACCGAAAGATCATTCACTGTCTCAATGAGTGGACCCAACCGCTCTTGACTGCGTGTTTGACTCTGTTATGTCTCACAAATTTTTATTACAATTTATATAAATATATGTGTAAATATTGAGAAGGTTGAAAGATTCCTATTTTTTAAGTAAAAAACAAAAATTTGCAATAGAAAAAAATGTATGCTCTTTGCAATAGAGTTTTTATGCAGAGTAACGTTTTTCAGAAGCACAGAAATAAAAACTGTAAGTTGGTCTGAATAAGGCAAAAAACTTAGCCGGTAGTTATGAAGTATGTTTTTGACATTTTCTTATCACACAAGAATTTTATCACAAAATGCACCATACTCACCTAATAATATCTCGACTGTCGCCTCACTCATGTAGTCATGACAATCAAATGTTTTGCCACCCTCTGCTTGCAATTTACGCACCACGTTGCGTGAATTCTCGTTGAATAAGTCAATGAAACTCTTCAACACATTCAAATGGAATGTCGGAGCAATCAACTTACGATGTGCACGCCACTTAGCACCTAAGACAAATTAGAGAACAAATAAAGATTTATAGCAATGAATTATTTAGAAATTAAAATTACATGATACATAAAGTAGAAACACTGCGCACATTTAAGGCGTTGACCTAATTTGCATTAAAATATAAAACTTAACGAAGCAGGATGTTTTAATGAAATTCGATACTCCGGTTATTTCTCAAACTGTAAGTTGTGAGCGAATTTGATCAATGAACACGCCTGCCGCACCTACAAATCGAATTCTTCCGGTGTTACATTAGAATTCACTAATCAAAAGAAGAAGTGGGCGAATTTGAACAACAGGGCTTCGTACCTCTCACACAAAAATGTTTAAAATTCTATTTGAGAGAGATATTTAAGCCAATATAACCAAATCTCGCACAAGCACTGGTAAAAGTTAAAATCAGCATATGCAAATAGGTTTCAATTTTAAAAAGAGGGCGTGAGAACTTACTTACAAATAAATAGCTTAAAATACTATACTTAGAAAGTGTTTTAAGGCATTGTAATCAAGCAACTTCCTTAGCGCGCACTTTCATTGTTAATGCATTTTAAAGTATTAATTTTTTGGCGAGGCCAAATATAATACCTTTTCTAATTTTATTTTAATGCTCTGATTTATTGTAGCTTTCTACTTCTGAGGCGCCTGGAAACTCATTTATCTGCTTGGCCTTTGAGTAAACGTTATGGCACTAAAAAATATCAATCAATTTCCATTATTCCTTCTGCATGACCAAGGATTAAATATCGCTAATATTTGGCCTTGTGGAAAAAATAGCTCAGGAATAAAAAATACGGGAACATTTTTTTTTCGTACAGACTAATATTTCAATATCTCAAAATTATAAAAATGGTTTACAGTTTCAAAATGTAAATTTCAACCGGAATAGCCGGTTGTACTTCGGCCAGTGTTTCTTAATTGGTTAGTGATGGAGAATTTCATATGAAGTTGTGGAAATTTTCAAGGTCATCTAAAAATGTTGGCACCTGGTGTAATCAAAATTTCTCAAAAAATACTCGTCAAAAAACAAAAGCGCTCCTTATCTAAAACAAAGTGCTTGATTTCTCTGTGGAATAGTGTTTTGAGCGAATTCTCTCCAGTGCAGACTCTTTCACGCACACTAGTAAAGATGTCCAAGCTAAAAGCATGTCAAAACAGCCCAGAAAATGACGAATGTTGACTATAACAGCTCTGAATTTGATGCCCATTTTCATGTATACTATAAATCTAAGGCACTGTTGCAAAAAATGTGCTATAAATATGCTTTTGGAAACCTTTAATATTTACTCTAAAGTTATCACATCAAATTTATCCAAACAACAAGAATCAATTCAGCTTATCAAGCAGTTTATCCGTATTTATAAGCCCTGAATTAAATTTTGAGTTACAGCCAAAATTGTTATATTTTCAATGAAAGCAATAACTCACACGAATTTATTAACCTCTCAGTATCAAATGTTTTGAATACAATAAAATGTTTATTAATTAATAGCAATAAATTTTATTTCTAATTAACATATTGCAACAATTAATTTAACATGAAATAAAATGGATTTTTTGATTGATGAAATTTTAATTTAAAACAATTAACCCACGCTTTGGCTATAAATACGAAAAATGCTACATAAAAAATATACATTCGTGTGAAAAATTTTGATTTTGCGTGAAAATTTGTCTTTTATCACCCACAGACTATCAAAATATTTCATGACATATATTTCGTTTGTTATGCTTACCAGTTGACATTTTGCATGGAAAACAAACAGATTTAAAAAATAAATAATTATCTCATGACAACATCTGCAAAATGTCACTATCGGACTGAATTATGGGCTGATAAATTTTTGAAAAAAAAAAAACCATAGTGTAAGTAGAAATAAACATATCCTACGAATAGTTGCGGTCGATGAAATGCTCTACACAATTAACTTTAGCGTAAAAAAAATTTTATTTTCTTTTAGCGTAGGCGTATACATTTTCACATTCTAAATTGTGGTATCTTGACTGTCTAGGAATGTTCTTAGATCTATAATACTTTTATTTCACCTCAGTGCTATCAAATGTGTCACACAGCATTAATAAAATAAAAATATTTCATTTCACAATTATCTACTTTTCTTTTTGATTTCCATAGCAAAACAAATGTATAAAGATATCATTGGTGAGATCTCATTTGGGAATAGTTTTGAAAAATAAAAATCACTTTGCAAAAGATTTATGAAATTATAACTTCTTGGAAGTATTTAGTTTAGGTTTTAAGAAAAATATTCTGAATGTGTAATATAGTTTTCATTAAATTTGCGATTAATAATCATTATACTAGAAGTGGTTACACTTAGTATGAAATATCAACACATTTGTTTATATTAAAAGTTTTTTTTAAATTCACTTACCTGTGCTTATGAGTAAGCCATTGCCCAACCATGGCTTGAAAAACTTATACTCTGACGCTTTGTCAATATAAACTGAGCTGCTTAGTAAAATTTCCACATCTCGTGGGTCGTAAATGAATACTACTAATTTCGGACCAATCCACATTTTGGCGATGTGTTCGAACTCTTTACTTTTGCGTATGACAGTTTTGAAAACAGCTGAAAAGTTATGTAAATAATAAGTTTGAAATAATTTGAGAAATATGCATGAAATATCTGAAAATGATATGATGTATGATCTGATGTAAACATATGCTACAAGGGGACGAAAATGGTATTTGTATTATGAAGTTAAAATTTGATTTTCATCAATGTCTCCGAGCCACTGACATATATCTAGCTTTGTTTATGAAATAGTTTTCATTTTAAAGGACCTTTAGCGTAAAATTCTTGCATTTTCTATCTACATTCGAAGGAATAATATTCACACCAAAATAACTTAAGTAAAAGATCAATATTACTTTTATAGTTTCCAAAACCTGCCGTGCAAAAGAATTCGATAGAAACACGGTTTTTTCAAACTATACTGGACTATTCTAGATAATTTTTTACTTTGTTCGTCTTAGATATCTTAGGCGATTTTTAATTTTTATTAAATCCCACATTCCTTTTGAATGTTTTTTTTTGACTTTTTTTTGTTTTTCGACTATTTGTCTAAATACTAAGGAACAATAAATAATATTTTTTAATACAAAGTAACACCTACACGAAGCTGGTCCAACAACATCAAACAAATGACCAACTATTGGTAATCCTTTTGGTCCTGGCAGCTTGTCAGCCAACTGATAAAGATGCCGCCTAGAGAGACGCCAATATATGAATCCCAACAAAACTGTAGGCAGAAACAGGAAATAGAAAACACTTGAAGGTGACGCAAGTGAGGGATCCTTTAAAACTTCCAAAGCCATTTTTAATCAAAAATCAATTCTCACAAATTCACTAATTGCACGCTGTACAGCGTTATTTATTTTTATTAATATTACAATTCCTTCGTTGAGGATAATGTACAATGGGGGCTTATTATTCTTTTGTCACTATTTTTATCCTCACTACACTTTTCTTTTTTTTTTTTTTATCAAACGAATTATTTGTTTTTTCGTTTACCGGAAAGTCAAATTCGAATTCAACCGATAACCACAAACCGACGACTCACTATAAGCCTGTAACCGGGTGTAAAGCGCTTTTATAGCCTATGTATGGTGCATGTGTTGGTCCGCGGCAACAACACAACAGTCAGGGTATGACAAGTGCAAAATTATGCATTTCTACTTTACACTTGCTGCTGTTGTTGCATTTTTAATTTTTTATTTTTGTTGTTGTTGAAGCTGTCGTTTTGTTTTTGCAAAGTCGCTTTGAGAGCTGAGTAATGAGAGTGAAACCAAGTGCTTCAACGGCTTTGTTGAAAAAAATCGTTAAACCTCACTTACCATTAGTGGGGTCAGTGGAAAACTTCGGAAAGCATTTCTCTCCCTCTCTCTCTCTTAATTTTTTTTTTGGACAACTCTTCGTTTGTATTTTATATTGTAGTAAAAGTGCAATTGGGGTCGTTTTGCAACCATGACTCGCAGTGGTTTGTGGTTTGAATAGAAAATAAAAAATGAAGTTGTAATTTTGCAAAATGCATCACCAAAAGTTATTTAATAAGCTATGACTTGGGATATTAAAGAACATCCAAAAACATAGCTTTGAATATTTCATTGTAATAATTTGTAAGCGTGTTAGTGTTTGTGTAAATAATAAATAGATATTCCGCAATATGAAAGACTTCTTAGATTAGCATAAAAAAATGTATGTACATATAACAACTAAGTGTAAGTGTTCGGACTGAGCGCGTGTTGAAAGAGGAGTCTAATGCAAAGCTGATTTTTTTAATGCCACAGTGAATGCAAGAAACAGCACTGGTATTCTGCTTTTCGATCGGTTTTTTTTGTTAAGAATCTACTTTTCAATCTCGTTATTCATTTGTATCTATGAAAGTGCAATGATGAATAAATATTTCTTATGTGTTTTGTTTCTTTTAGTATTTCGCATTTTTATTTTAAAATATGGAATTTGAATCCAATAATTTTAAAAAGAAACAAATATGGTGATTATCATTAGGGGCCATCCATAAATTACGTGACCGATTTGAGGGAATGGAGGGGTCATGACAAATACTACGAAAAGTAACGACGGGGGGCGGGGGTTTCGCGATTTCAAATTGTAAAAATATAAATTAGTTTTCAAATTCAACGCCCAGATTAAGTAGTAAATTTAGAAGCTCCACGTATCATTCAAGCGTATAGAGGATTTTCACAGCAATATATATTTAATGTATACAAACAAATAATTGATCCACAGGAATATACAATGACATGGTATGATAGTCATGTGCGGACAAGTCAATATTGCTTGCAGGTGAATTTATGTTCCACTTTATTTAACTTTTGCATATAAACATTCAATCTACCATATAATATGATTAATAATATTTTTAAATTTTTTTTAAAATTTGTAGATAGTTAAATGTGATGATTTAAATTGTTGCTCTCCTCTTAGAAGCAATAAACGCGGTAGTTTTTCCTTTTTCTCAGGAATCTTTTACGATTCCACCTCCACCTTCAGATTTTAAAAAGAAACAAACTTTTCCATCATTTGTTTTATGACAAGCTTTAACGTTACGCCCTGATTATTCTCGATATAAGGAAATAGCATATGACTTATACTGCCCTTCTATACAAAATAAGATTGATAAAAGAATTTGCAGTAATTGTGGGTTATATTTTGCTTCATTTACAGTTTTGAAAGAGCATATGTAAGTAGATATTTTATTTCCAAAAAATGAATACATTTAATGTCATAACTTATTACAACCATTTAAACTTAATTTTAGAAAAGAAATACATAAATCTGAAGATAGCGTTTCTAGAGTTCGACCTTTGAGAATATTAAGTAAGCGATCAGGAGAACGTTTATGTATCATTTCAAATGACGATCCACCAGAGTGGATCGATGTAGAAGATATAGAAGATGTAGAAGCTGCTGAACTGGAAGACGAACAATTAAATATAGAGAAAAACATTACTTTAATTGAGGATATACCTTCTTGGATAGATGAGGGAATTCCTTTCTTGGAAGAAATTTAAATATTGAAAATTATTTATTCATTTTAAATATGTTATATCTATCAAAATATAAAATGTAATGTTTTATGTTTAATATTGTCAATAAACCATGTATTTTATTTTAAAATTCATTAGTAGAAAATATTTTTAAAAATCTTAGGGGTAAATTTTAGGGGTAAAAAAAAGGTTTTTTCGGTCACGTAGTTTATGGACGGCCCCTTACTTATATGAGAAGTTAAGGAAAGACCCTAAAAATAATAAAAATAGTCGATTATATAATCAATTCAAACTTTAAAACATAGATGGCAAAATTTTGGAAGAAGAAGTCACTTACAACAATTACAACAATAGAAAACCCCACCATCGATATCAACAGCAAAAAAGAATCTGCAATAAACACAAAAAAAAACACATTTTTTTCGGTATTTAACTTGAAATAAAATAACTTTAATTGTTTCTCAAGACTTGTACTCCGACAATTTATTGGCATTTTATAAGACTTTTATTTAATAAAATTAAATAATTGTTCATTTCCGACAGGATTCAGAATCGCTGTCTAGCGATTTTCCAAATGACATTAACAGTACCTATAAATTAAATTTAAGCCATTGATTTGTTATAAAAAATTGTAATTTCCCTTGTAATGCCATAGAAAAAACAAGAAAGCTGTATTTCTTAGCTTTAAATCGATATAAGTAAATTATTTTTCCGTTTAAGTTTACCAGAGATATGACAATTTGAATAAGATCATTGAACGTTCAAACTTCACAACTCAATAATTCTCAATATCTTCCGACACACGTGTGTAATGCGTCGGCCAGAAAGTGTTCGGTTTTTAAAAGAATATCTCATATACTAGATGTGTCCGAATATTTTTAAACATGTTTATTATGTATGTATATGGGATTCATTCACTCTACATACATACACATTAGAAAAACGATTCCGAAATAAGAAACATCATAGCCCAGCATATCGCAGAAGGTAAATAAGGCTTCAATTTTGAACAACTTTTTGTACAAACGAAAATTATGTGTAAAAATTTGTTTTCAAGAAAAGAATTGGACACTCTCGGGCTTGGTAAAAGATTTCCTTTAAAAAGATATTTGTTTCCATGGGTGCTGTTAAAAGTTAAAAGTGGCTTGAGCCAAATTTTTTTTTGATTATTGTTTCAAAACTAAAATAATCAAAAGTTGAATCCGACCACTTTTAATTATCACTGGTGTGTATAATTTAAAAATAAATTCGTTGTCAAGCAAGAAATTTTATCTATTCTACTGATATAATTTAAAATTTTTTAAAATTTAACATTTTATCCATGCATAAAACAGACAAAAGTTCAATCAATGGAAAGTCACTAGATTACAATGAAATAATTTTAAAAAAAACTTATTATGTAGGAAAAAAACAGATGATAAAAAATTAAAAACAAAATTAAAGTTTTTGATATTTTATTTTTAACATGCTCAGGTCAAAGTTTAGCAAAAAATGCAAAAAAAAATTACAGAAACAAAAACCTCAAGTGCTGCTTCACTGCACGACGCATTATGTTACAAGAATACTCGTACTCATTTGCATGTTTGCATGTTGGTGATTTGTTATGTCAATGAATTATCTGGCATATACATATGTCTGAACATACAGTCATCATTGAAATTAAACGAACAAATTATAAAAAAAACACAACAGAAATAAATTTCTCAAGCAGCAGTTTTGTGTTAAATTGCAAGTATTTTTGATTAAAAACTTTGCTAAAGAAATTTAGAAACCCAAAATATGGAATCAATATTTCATAAATATCAATACAAAAAAAATTTTAAATTTTAAAATATTCAAATAATCATTCCATTCAATAATACTCATTTATTTAAAAACTTAATAAATGTTGTTAAAATAGATATTTCTTGAGCTATCTGGCAAAATCAAAAAAAAAGTCCTCTCGTCTTTTGCCAAATTAAAAATATTGTCGATTTTTTTTGTAAACAAAACAGTTCCATTGTAACAGTGAGTAGACCAAAAATCATATGTAATATGTAAATTGTGTCATGCATTTTATTACAAGTTATAATTTGAAAATATAATTTGTTGACATATAATAAATTTATTTTATTGGACACCTTTTTTGTAGAATGATTTATTTAATTGCTCCGAAAATGCTTGTCCAAAATTTAATTCGACAATAAAAAACACACACCAGTTTCTGAGTGGTGACAAAAATGCGTGCCAATGGTAATTTTTATGATTAAAATTCACTTAAAACATAAGGCACACGCGGGCATATAAAACTGGCACTAAGAAGCACACGCACACACAGAAAAAACCTCAACTGCAGATTATAGTTTTTTTTTATTAATGTGAAGCTTATTCGTAATATGCCAATAATATTTTAAGCGCTCAGCTTATTAAAACTAAAGCACAGTAGTGGCTAAAAACATTAATTTATTCTATTGTGATTTAAATGAGACGAAGTTATTTGCAGAAAGTGAAGAAGTGCATGAATGTAGAAATTTTTAAATAAACATTTCTTATTGGAGCGACAATGAAAACGAAAAAGTTCTTGAAAACTTTTACGTTCAAATAGAAAATATATATTTTCCTATTTTTGGAAAGATAAGAAATTATTGAATAATTTCTATATGCATTGATATTGGAGTTTGATACTTATGTAGTTTTTTATAGGACGATATGAATTAAAATATATAGTTAAAGGCAAATAGTTAAATTAATAAAATGAAACAAGCTAAAAATTATTGTCATGACTAAAAATGGCAGTTAATGAAGTTTGCATAATCATATTCAGAATAAAATTAGTGCGATCATTTTGGTTCAGTTTCTAAGCGTTTCTTAAGAGTTTTTTTTTTGTAAATAAATGTTAAAATTGAACTAAATATTAATCTGTCCAAAACAACCTTTGTTCTCTTTACCAGAAAAGGAGACACCGATCTTATACAGAGTAGGTTTTCATATGAGATTAAGTTTTTAAACATAACAATAGACAAGAAACTCCTCTGAAATATGTGTAAGCCTACGAAGAGAAAATCATCAGTAAGGCAATACGCGCTGTGTATATCTTTCGATCCATGTGTGCACAGCGTGTTCCAGGACACATAGGTGTTAACGGCAATGATGGAGCTGATAAACTGGCAAGAAAAACTGCAACACCTCTCCTAACTTCAGACTCTCATTTTGGCAATAATTTTTGAAGGTATCTTATAAGATACCGAGAATTTCTCAAAATCATTTTTTGCTTTCTGTTAAACTCTTAAAAAGAAACAACTCTACAAACGCTTAAAACAAAGTCTTTTATTTTTGAATAAATTATAAATTACATTTAACTATTTAAATACAAAACTCTATTAATTATTATATATTTTTAGTTTTAGAAATCATAAATAACTAATAATAAATTATAACTAACATTTCTTTATTGAAATGTATTGTTTATATTTAGCTTAACTTATATTAAATATTTTGTTTATAGTAAAACTATAGTCCTACTTAAAATTTGTCAAAGCTCATAAAAAAATAATTGGGTAAAGAAAAATTTTATAGCTTTCAATCAATTCTATACCTATAACTTCATATCAAATTTATTTAGATAAACATTTTTTGTAAAAAGTGTTGAGTACTAGCGTTTCCAATTAAATATACAAAATCCAAAAAAAAAAAATAATAAATTAATCACGTCAATAAAACCCAATTGTAAGTTAGGCAGCATTTTTAGGCAAAGTTTAGTTACATGCTCATATTCAAATACATATGCGGCAGTGTGCGTGTGAAGAGAGCATATGCCGGTAATGTAGTTATGCTTGCGGCATTACTTTCTTAAACATATCTAATCAAATTGATTCATAAGAAACAAAAAATATGTATCTAAAGTTCCACATTTCGAGAAAACTGAATGAGAAGATGACTTTCATAATATTTTTCATATGCGTAATAAAAATGAAAAAGCGCATTTTATTAAACGGTAATAGTTTGAAAAATTATTAAGTAACTAAAAGTTGGTAGTAATAAAAGCCTACCATTTTAAAATGAAATTTGAGACTTTCGTTTAGTGTTAGTATTTTAATGGAAAAAATACATACGTCTTGCTTCCTTGAGCTACGTAAAAAATATCAATGAAAAATGTTCTGAAGACTTAAAAATTTTTTAAAATTTGGCTTTGGAGACTTTTGAAAATGTGGCAGCCTTATAGTAGGTAGATTTTAATGGGTTAAGCATATGTTATTGAAAAACTTAAGACTGACTTTCTTTTCTTGATTTCATCAATTAAAATATTATTTGAATGTCCTCCAGCATATGCTGGAGGACATTCTGCGGTGAGAAGGTAAATTTCCTTAATGGATTGTTTTGCTGTAGTACTTGCGGTTTTCTAACTAATTAATGTAACTTTTGGACCTGAATCATTTCACCACTTCACACTAGGTACTGACGTTCAGAAGTCTGTAAGACAAAGCTAAGGAACTTTGTTACTTTGATAATAAGTAGAACATACTTTATTTGGACATGGGGCTATCTGTTGATTAAATCTAAAAGATATTACTTGATTAGTTTTGGTCCCTAACAAATTACTGTCTAGAGCGTAAGATTTTGTGGCAAACAAATTTTTGAGACAAAAAAAAAAAATGAATGGCGCTAACGATGGTTCTAAAAGCCTCATATCACGTAAACTACTAACCGACATATGGGCTCTTCTCAAGAACGCTGTCATATATATGTAACTTTTAAATAAAAGGAGTATTTGAACAATGATGTAAATAACCATGAATAGAACCTATTCGTACAATGTGCAAATATCTTCAGTACATAAAAAAGTAAGCTAATATTAGATATAAGACTATGCTTAACATAAATACATTTGAATTTCAGTTCGTCAAAAAAAAAGATATTTTCTGCGGCAATGTATAAAATTCGAAAACTTACATCGTAAGTAGAACAAGAAAAAGTTGATGGTTGCTACCAACGTTTAAAAAATTGAATTCTTTATCAAAAATCGAATCAAAATGTAATTTTGTTACATTTTACCTATTGTACCCAAAATAATATGGACAAAATGTTTTCATTACTTTTTAAATTTCTATCGGTAAGTTACAATAAGAGCACCCTATTTAAAGGGTGTTCTGACCTTCACGCAAGATTTGAATTTTAAGCTATTTGTGCGAGAAAGTGTTTTTTAAAAAAGAAGAATTTCAGTTGCAGGAAAGTTTGTGAGCTCAGAATTTTCGTATAAAATATGGTATGATTTAATTTGTGAATAGATTAATGACAAAATTTAGCGAAACTGGATCAATAAGTGATCTTAGACAATTTGGCCGTCCTCCAACACGAAAAGCGAAAAGACTTTGCTGAATGGATTATCGAACAACAAAAAGTGGATGCTGACTTCTAAGACAAAATTATCTTCAAGAATGAAACTCATTTTCATCTTGATTGTTTTGTTAATCTTCAAAATTGTCGCATTTGTATTTCAGGAAATTCACAAGTGAATCCACAAAATGTCTCTCTTGATCAGGATTTTTGGCCTGAAGGCAAAATCCTTCCTTCTTCAAAAATACGGATAGCCAGATAATATCAGCTGATGGTGCTTGCTATCGCGGCATGACAATCCACTTTGTTGTGCCTTAGTTGCAAGAAATAGGTGTGAACGACATTTGGTTCCAACACATTTGGTTACTACACAGCCTGAAAAACAATTCCATTACTGCACGAGTCATTTACTTGCTGCATAATTTTCTGTGTTGGTGTTCAGAAATGGCCTCTCAAATCATGGGAATTAACACTGAACTTTTATCATTGTAGTTTTTGGAAGGCTAAGCCCAACAAGCCCACGACCACCCACGCCTTGTAGGAGGAACTTGAGAGCATATGACCAACTGTTCACAATGGAAACAGCTTCCTCAGATTTGTTGATTATCCTTTGAACTGTGGACTTATTTTGGGTAATGTTTCGGCTGAAAATTCTACGAAACTTAACCAATGATATTGTGTTGTTCTATCGTCTAATATTCTATATCTACTAAATGCAACATTGACAGATTTCATAAACACATTACATTTTTAAATGAGATAAAAAATTAAGGCACAATAATTCGAATCGGAAAGACGAAATGAAATTTAAATGAAAATAATATACTTTTCCATAATTTTTTGACTAAAAAAAGTATTAAAAAAATTCGTAGGAATATTCTTTTTAAGCTGTGAATTTTCGAAGCGTTGCCGAAAAATTAAGGAACATAATGTTTTTTTTTCTGACGAACTCTAATGTTCATATTATACACGTGTCATATGATTCATTAAGAAATTCTCGCATTTTCTATTTTACATTTTAAAAAATTTGTGCGTAGCCTAAAATTTAATAAAATTTAAGCTAAACTAAGCTTAAAACGGGCGGTATTTCTGTTCGCGTAAATCAATTATTTTATATATATGTATGAAAATATTTTACACCGATGATTCATAAATAACAATTTGTAAAACTTTTGGTTTGTTGCTTTGTGCCTCTTTCACTTCCTTAAGAATGGCATTTGTAATGGCTTCTAAAGCAGCAATATCACGATCGTGTTGATTCTTTTTTCCTGTATTCCATTTCGGCATTGATACCTAAACAAAAGTGATTTAAAATCAAAAATATATATTAGATATTTGTTAGATGATATTTGCTACAGATGATTTTTTAACTGCATGAAAAGTGTGTCACTCATACGCTCCCTCAAACATGCATATATACCGATTTTGTACAGAAAAAGAGTTCAGTGTTAATTTTGCCAGAATAAATCAAAAATTTATTTCCTGTTTTAAGCCATTGTTTGAATATGAGTATTGATTTTTCCTTATATTCATTTGCCCTAGATAGAAGTTCAGAGAAAAAAGTTTACCACATAGCAACACTGAAAGCATGAAGTCAATGTCAATTCTCATACCCATATCTGGGTCAAACAACAGACAGAACCCTGCAGCCAATATCCAGCAGCATAAATAAGATAATAAACTGTTAAATGTTTTGGCAAAAATTCAAAAATTGTTCAACGGAGTGCATGAGTGCTTGCAATTGTTTTGTAATTGAAAATTTAATATACGCCTGATTTCACTAAAAAGTGTCTTGTTGGGCACTATGTTTTCATATCTTTGATTATAAATAGGTGATAAATTTTGGCAGCAGCATGCAATTTCAAGCACAAGACTGTGATAATAAAGTTTAAATTGAATTCCATTTTGGGAAATTATTATCTTGTTGAAGTTTAATGATTCGAGAATGTGTACAAATTTATTTTGTGCAATGCAGCCAATGAGAAAATGACATGCGATTTTTAAAATGACAAGCTTTTACTTCAAGTTAGTACCTTTTTTTTAAATTTAAGCTTTTTGGTTATCGCAATATTTTCCTAAAAATAATATTCATAGCCATAATTAAATATTATTGATATAAGATATAACGATGATATGTGAGAGAGTTGTTGTTTTCGCCAATTTTTATAAATAACAGAAGCACAGAAAATTAATTTAATTGGCCTGGGCATAAGATAAGCGCTATCCCATGTATTTTAACCACGTTATGAAGTTGAATTCAGTGAATCAAGTGTGTAGTTTTGAGGGTTTTGCCTCTCCCACCCCACTTCAAATTTCACAGAATTATTATTATTGACTAGGTTAAGCAAACTCTGAACCACCACTTCTCTCATAAACTTTTATGTGCATTTGCTCCTGGGGAGTCGCTTTAATCGGTCTAATTTCAAAAGCGATTAGGTGCAAGCACTCGTCGTGTAATGTGTCAACTTAATAATGTTACATTATGTTAGTGCAGAGAAGCATCATGT
This sequence comes from Meiosimyza decipiens, assembly GCA_963680825.1. Lineage (NCBI taxonomy): Eukaryota > Metazoa > Arthropoda > Insecta > Diptera > Lauxaniidae > Meiosimyza > Meiosimyza decipiens. The sequence continues at coordinate 131,489,329 of OY804258.1, read as the reverse complement.
GACTTTAACTCCATAATGTTTGAAAATAAAACCGAATCAAAATCACAAGTTGTGGTGGCTTATCCATAAAGAAAAAATAATTTTTTTTGGAGGTGTTCCTCTACGGGTCGCATTTTAGTTCCGTCATAAAACTATACACACAGCGTATATTTACTTTGTAATTACGTTTGCACCGTATAGTATCGATTCAAGTATATTAAAATGAGACTATTTTAAGGAAATTTAAGTTCCCATTGGGTAATGGAAAAATTGGTACATTGTAATGCCCAGCACTTGAACACTGACTGGATTATGCCTTCTCTTTTGATATTGCTATACATTTCAATTAATATATTGAAAATAATATATAGCGTTAATAATAATAGCAGAAACTCACATATGACTTCCTATTACATTTCCTTTTTAGATCGAACTTTGAGCCAACGAATTCAAACTAATGAACACACAGGTGATTTTTTTTGCTACTTGTTTTTTTAGTGTACTTTTTTTGACACCTCACGCACGATTTGTAGCATGTGTAAGTGCTCCAAATGCTTAATAAGGTTTGCCATTTTAACATAAGTAGACTAACAAACGAACAGCGCTTGAAAATTTTACTATCAAAACTCGTGATCTGTGAGAAATGTGAAGATCCAATTTTATAGAAAAAATTTCTTCTGCGACTAATCTCATTTTTGGCTCAATGAGTACGTTAACAAACACAATTGCCGAATTTGCTCTGAAAACTAGCCAGAGATAGCTCAAGAGCTGCCAATGCACCCTGAAAAATGCACTATTTGGTGCGGTTTATGGGCGGGCGGCATCATTGGACCGTACTTTTTCAAAAATAATGAAAATCGCAACGTTACAGTCAATGGAGCTAGGTACCGTGCGATGATTATCGACTTTTTGTTCCCCGAAATGAAAGAATTGGACTTGGTAAACATGCGATTTCAACAAGACGGTTCAACATTCCACATGGCATGCGATGCCATGGACCTATCAAGAGGCGGGTTTGGTGAGCAATCAATCTTACTTTTTGGAGCAGTCCATTTGCCGCCAAGATCACTAAACTATTTTTTGTGGGGCTACGAGAAGTTTATCGTTTACAAGGACAAGCCATCCATAATTGCAGCCTTAGTAGACAACATTACAGCTGCCATTGGTGAGATACTGGCCGAAATGTTGCGAAAAGTATGCCAAAATTGAAGCTTACGGATGAACCAGCTCAGACGTAGCCACGGACAACATTTACATGAATTAATCATTTAAAAGTAAATAAAACGAATTGATGTATCGCTCAAAATAAATATTTCATTTACTTTTGTAAGCTTTCTGTCCTTTTTTCAATTTTCAAAAACGAAACGCTTAAGAAATCACCCATTACATATAGAACTACGCCTATCTCATCCTTCAGCCATCTGTAATAATTTGGAAACTATTTCATAGGAAATTTTTTTTAATTATTTGATATCAATAGTTCTTTTTAAAATCATAATTCGAATAATCTCTCCACATAATTATATGAAAAATAAATATAGTTTCCAAGGTAACGTCATATTCAAAAACTTTAAGTTCCGAAAAAAAGTTTTAGTTTGTCAAAATTTCGCAGGAACTCATATTATTAATTGATTAAAATTAAATTAAACAAACATGAGCCCAGATAACTCGGCATTAAAATAATTTCAAGTTTAATTCAATAGAAATACTCCTGAGGTCTTGATTGCAAAACAAAACTGCATTATTTCTTTCGGTAATCGTATTTTTAAATAATTGAAGTGCTTATAAAAACGCTACCTTCTGGGTTATTAGGAAACATCTAAAAATTTAATTTGAAAGCCAACATTTAAAACTGAATAAAAAATAAATACTACAATAAATTTACACAATGATTTCAATTATTTTTAAAGGAAACAACAATAAAATAATAAGAAAATGAACTTTTCTCGCTTGAACTTACCGTCAATACTTTTTGAAGTGTGGAATAATCCAGACCAGCACCAATGCCAGATTCACCTAGCCGACGCAAAGTTTCTGCCATGGGACCAGAAAGTTCCTAATTAAGACAAAAACAACCAACAGTGAGTAACAATTTTGAAATTTGAAAAAAGTTGCTTAAAATAAAAACAAACAATTTTCCGAAAGAGTTTAAAAACTAATTACTCTAATAGCAATGATGGATTTTACTTTTAAATGATGTAACAATAACTGACCTGCAACTTAGCCCAACTTGAGGCATACTGACGACGTACCAGCTCTATAATGGTTGAGGTGAGTGCCAAGCCAATAAGAATGTAAAGCGTACACAGCAGCATATAGTTGGGTTTTTCTGCAAAACACAATTCGTTCGGAATGCATATAAATAATTCATGCTGAATGAAAAAACATAAATTTCATTAAAGTCGACACGACTCAACTCACTTGGCACCAAATCGCCAAAACCAATTGTAGTCATTGTGATGAAGCAAAAATAGAAACCATCAAAAAACGTCCAATCCTCCTCCCACAAAAGCAATAAGCCAGCACCAATAGCCAGGTAAACGAATAGAAAACAAACGGCGAGTAGCGCATAAAACCACGTCTTACCAAGAAAATTTGTAAAGGATGGATTTTCTATTGGTTTAATTGCAATAATAATTTGTGAAAAAAAAACATATTACAGGATATTAAAAGTTTTTCTAACTTATAAAGCTTTTAAGACCTTACTTGGCATATTCTTGCCCAGCACTGAAACTGCTGTTGCAAATAACCGACCCCAATCGGCAATGACTGTTAATGTAAATGGTATACCAATGAGTGCGAAACATATGCAAAAGGCACGTCCGCCAATGGTTACAGGCACAATATTTCCATAACCTGAAAGAATATGTTTGCAGAGCACAAAGTATGAGATAAATAGTTTTACTTTATTGTAAACTACGAGCTTGCTGCAATTTAATCACGCTAATTACCTATTGTTGTTAACACAGTCGATGAGAAGAACACAGCTTGTAATATGCTCCAGCGCTCTATCGCTGGAAAGTCTTTTGCAGCTTTGATTAGAAGACCACCTTCAGCAGCTTCCTGCACTGCCTGTGAAAGAATGGAGGAAATAATTTTTTAAATGCATCTATATAACAAAATAGTTAGTGTTTGACAAAAGCGAATTATGGTATTCGAATAAAATAAAGTCAATTACAAAAATAACAAATTAAAAAATAGCTAATTAAAACGGTCTAAAATTCTGATATATTTATTCATTACAGGAAATTTTGATTTTGTTAAAAGAGTTGAGTTGCAAATGGAAAATGTAGAAGGAAATCAAAACTTTGATTTTCCACGGCTGCCGTACAGGGCTTTGTTTCAATATTTTTTAAAATCTTCATTCTTTTTACTCCGCATTCAATTTTACATATATGTACTCATAGTCCGGGAGGTTGCGTTGCATTTTTTGAGGCAATTTCTTCCCAATTAATTTCTTTTGAAAATGTTAGTTTTAATATAGCTGATACTCGAAATAAGCGTCAGTTGCCAGAATTGTGGTGGGTCTGGTGGTGAGAGGCCGACAAAAAATGTTTGCGCAATAACTCGAAAAGTAAGCCACAAGAAGAAAAATATGTTTTGATCAATGTTGTAGAGGAGATGAAAACACATTGATTTGATGCCGAAAAAATTTCCGTGCGAAATGATTTGACCCACTTTCATACTTTTGAAATTACTAATGGCCATCTCCATTTTCGAAAAAATAGGGTTTATATAGAAAGTCTTAAAACCTCAAATCTGAAAACCACATTTTTCGCCCAAAATAATTATTTTTGCTCAAAACTACAGTATTTATTGGAAACTTTAAAACGATGAAAAGTGGTTCAAACAATATTTTTTTTTTGATTTTCCGGACACGAATTCTTTTTTCTGTTCTACAACTTTCATCATAACATATTGTTCTCAACGCTACCTCCCGGACTATCATCTTATATTGCAACTCCAAATGCATGCGCAAAAACAAAATAGGTATAATATCTGTGGACATTTGACAAAACAACTTCTTTCAATCTACGGTAATAATTCACAATAGCGTAAGTCTTGCTTTGAAGCAAAAAGTTTATTATATTATTATATATTATATATATTATTAATATTACAAAATTGGGCTTAGAATTCGTATTTCGGCTTGCAATAAATCAGTTTCCGCAAAGTGAAATCTTTTCGATAGTTGGCTTATCTTTCGCCCGAATAAGATAATCATTCTACTGCTCAGTACATTAATCTATCGCACAATTTTTTTGCTTCAATTTCTTTCGTCAAGTGATAAGGAATATTTTGCAAATTTGCGACAACATAATTTGATTTTACCCACAGCAGCAACAGTTTATTGCAATCGAACTGTATGTGTGATATAGCGTTGGTGGTGTAATGGTCAGCATAGTTGCCTTCCAAGCAGTTGATCCGGGTTCGATTCCCGGCCAACGCACACTTTTTTTCTTATTGTTTTTTTTTTTAATTTAATTTTTATTTGTTTAAATTTATTTTTTTTTTTAATAAAATGCCATTTTTTTTTATTCATATAAAAGTGAACTGGCGTAAATGTAACTTTAATATCTAAGGGTTTTGGCTATGTGCTACCATTAAAAATTTAATTAAATCAATTGATAGAGAAAGGTCGAAAAAATGTTTGGGCAAAATTAGGATCTCTCTCGTTCCCATAGGGGTTGTCTTGATCCCATTTTTGTTGAAAGAATTTATTCAAGTAAAAATTTAAAACAAAGTTTTCGTCGTTAACAGACGAAAATGTTTAAATGGAAGAAAAACATTTTTGAGTGACAAAGTATTTAATGTAAAATAAGAAAGAGTTTTTTCAAAATGTAATTTGCATTATTATATGCGATTGAAGTTGTGTTCAAAACTTTTCAAATTCAAAATAAATTGAGAGTGGTTTGCATTAAAAATAAACACCTTCAAAATTTGTAGCCAACCTCCTTAAGAGGACGTTTTAACTCTTTTCATGTAAAAAAATTATATTATTTTACAGCTATTGATGGGGAGGAGAGTTCGAAAAAAATTATACTGCAAAACAATGTTTAGCACATTTTCGAATGTAAAATTAGGTGTTATTTCATGGCTCTGTCCTTGGTCCTTTTACTTTTTGATTTATATGAATTCAATATTTATTCAAAAATGTAATTACGTTTGCAGATGACATGGCCTGTATTTACTCAAACGATTCAGTTCAAAATCTAATTTCTAAATTTAAATTTTGAACTGAGTATTTTAAGGCTCACTAACTTGCTTAAAGTAACATATTGTTTGTACCTACTCGTGTATGTAGAAAATGTTGAAAAGTCAAAAATTATAAAGAAAAAAATCATGAAACTATTTTCAAAAAAGTGCAAAAGTTCATATCAGCATCATATCACGTTAGCTCATATCAAGATTAACAGAAGTTTAACATAATAGTAACAGTATTGTTAAAAAAAAACTAAGATAAGAGCATCATGATTTATTATTAAACCATTATGACTAAAAATTAAATTTGAACTGAACTCTGTAAGAGTTTTATTATATTCTTTTTTACTATATCTAATTCTAAGTCAAATTCTGTTCCACCGGATTAAGAGAGAAAAAAAAATAGAAAAATGGCTGCATAGCATTTAACTCACCTCTTCATATTTTGCCAATTCGAATGACAGCAGATGATCTAAATTATTTATATCTGTATTATTTAATATCGCACTAATGAATATTTCCCGCTGTGTCTTTACTACACCCTTTAGATATGTAATGCGTTCGACTTCCGCTGGACGTTCGAGTTGTCTAAATATCTGAAAGAAATTAAGAACGAAAAACAGATATCATGTTAATAAAGATGCTAAAAAGCGAAGATGAGAGAGAAAAAAATTCTAATTGAAAAACGTCTTAATGCAACGGAATAAAGACGATTTGATGTCAGAACTTTTGTATCTGTTAGTTTTCTTTCAAGCGTTTGCCAAGTAGCTCTTCATCTGCAATCATGTTTAAAAGTAAAAGTTGAAATCAATGAGAATTGATGGATTGATTTTGGCAATTAATTTTTTGTTTTTTTTTTTTGTTTTTTTTTTGTTTTGTCTACTGACACTAACAGTATTTGCTCCAATATTTTTTTTTAGAATTTTTGGCGTTTAATGAATTATTTCACAAAATGAATGAATTAAGAGAGAATGCTTTTAGCTGAAAAGCCATTTTTAATAAAAGTGTTTGTTTTTTTTATTGTAATGTCGGAAAATAGCGAAAATTATTGTAATTATTTAGTTCGCAAATAAGCTTAGAAAAACCAACATATTTTAAATTATTCCTTTGCGGACACTATTTTTCCATCCCGACGTAACTCTGTTTCGTCTACAAACTCAGACTCAATGTACTCAGCATAGTTTTTACTGAAATTTTCTTTTTTGTTTTGAATGAAATTTTTACTGGGTTACCAGATCATTAGTTCTGTTATCAGCGCAACAATGTTTTGATTACCTTTCCCAATATTAATAGCTAAGATTCAATAAAATCTTCACCGTAATTCGATATTGTTAAAGGTACTCTATTACCCTTAAGGACAATTTTATCTAAATGTATTGCGTTCTGTATTCTGATGAATTAAGCAAAGTCAGATAATCCATTTTTTTACAGAGTTTTTGGAACAAAATCATCAAATTAAATTACTCTGACAATTGGGCACCTAAGCAAAGTGAGGCCCATGGTCAGTTTTTGTCGTTATTTTTTCAAGAGTTAATTTTGTGCTAATTAAATTCGCAAATTCCGTCACGTCGAAGTCAAAGTTTAGTATTTTGTTTTTCATTAGGTACAAGAAAATATTACTCATTTGGTCCAAGGAAACTAATGTACAAAATTTCACGCAAATCGAACACTTCATGCCGGGCCGATTTTCCCTTTGACGTGAAATGAGCAACATGTTAAAAAATATATAGCACCACATTAAATACTATAACTCAATGAACCAAATATTTCATAACAAAGTTATGCAAAAAACAAAAAATCCTGCACAAATCGTAATATTATTTTTACACCCTACAGCTTATCAAAATACTACCGAACTCGAAAGTGGGCAGCACTCGTATGGAAGAAATTTTAATTTTATGACTTGAAATGAAAAATTTCACACAATTATCTTTTAAGTGCAAGTTAAACAAAATCAGAATCAAGGAAAACAAAAATACAAATTTAAAATCATTAAAATTATTATACAAACAACGAAGAAGAATGAATCGCAAGTGTTGCCGCGCATTAACAATTCCAAAAAGAAATCAAGCATAACTCAAAGTCTGTTAAGTTTAAAAGAAACAAAAACAAAGAATCAAAATAAATAAAAATTGTTGAAAGCTTCAATATTTGAAACGGTATTAAAAATAATATTTTATCTTAAGTTTTCCTTCAATGTGCTCCTTTGTAATTAGTTTATTACACCGAATATTTTACATATTTATCTATGTGGCGAATTGTTTATTTTATAATTTCTTCTGTTTGTTTACCAAAGTTTACATGATCTAAAATAAACATAATTAGCTATAAATTTATAAATGAGTTTTTGAATTATAACCAAACATACATACATACGTTTGATCAGTTTTCTTGAATTAAAATTTTAATTATCGAATATATATAAGTTAAATAATGTTTATTGGCATAACTAGGCAGGTTATATGCATAATGCATAGTTTTACTTTTGAAATAATTAAAATTAAAAAAAAATTTTATTAAAGAATTGTACACATAAAAATTTGATACTTTGGCGAACAGTATGACTCTCTTATTTTCTTCTTCTGTATCAATTTTTCTAGAAATCAGAGAGCAAGGCGCTCAAAATTGGTGTGAAAGCAGAATTGATACTCCACAGAGTGAAATAATCGAAATCACTATATCAGCGACTTTTAAAATGAGAGACTTAGTAGCGAAGTACTGCCCTTTTCATCTACGTATCAGCGATGATCTTGAAGCTGTTCGAAATTCTATCAAAATAGAGGAGTACCTCTTTCTCTTTCTTGTGTCTTTTTAATTTATGCATGAAAAACTTATTCCATAAACTCCAGTTGAATGGGGCAGAGCTTTTGAGGATATTTCTCACATTGCTCTACTAAAATGTTCCCTTTAGTATAAAATTATTTTGTAGTCATTTGAATTCATTCATCCTGATGAGGACTCAAACAGAGTCGAAATGCATTCAAATATAAAATTTAAAACGAAAATAATTGTTTAATTTTTTTTTAAAAAAGCGCGGTCATTTAAGGCGGTAAAAAGATTTAAATTTTAAATTTTTTTTATATTGCAAAAGAATAAATGCGAAAAGATTTTATTAAAAATTTTAAGTTTCTTCTTCTTACAATTTACTGAAATACTAAATTAAAAGCTTCTACAATTTATTTTCATTGAGTCTTTTCTAGTTTAAATTTATACTTCTTTACTATTTATATTAAATTGCTTACATAGAAATGGTTTGTAACGGTTTGGCGCAAGCAATACTGAAGCGATTTTAATAATTTATTTTTTAAAACAACGTACTTGTGTTATAGAAGGTTATTGCATACTTATTTATTTATCCTTTTTATAAGGATTAATTTTTTGAAAAAACTCACACAAAAATATCGTTTGAATTTTTGCTACTTATGCTCAAAGAAATGTATGCCGAAATGAAATTTCGTGCATAGTTCATGAACGCACACAATGATAATCAAATCCACAGTTATTTTTGTTCAAAATTTGAAATGGAAAAAGCAGAAGTAACTTCGATTTTATTTTCGTCGGTATTGTATTTTGTATTATATCTCGTATGCTGTATAGAAATTGCATTTTATATGCAATTCATGTTAAAAAATTATATTAAATTAATGGAGATTGCGTGAATTATGCATAATATAAATTTAAAAAATACCAATGACATTATGAATGCGTCTGCAAATGCAAAAATGTATATCGTATTTTTGATAAATTTGATATATGTATGCATTTATGTACAAATACTTTTTTTAAAATGTCAAATAAACGAAAAACGTTATAATGTTAAAAATTGCAAAAATTCTTGTGTTGAATTAAAAAATTTAAAGCCTTTAACAGTTTTAAGGGGATAAAAATTGCTCGTGTAAAATGTTCAATGTTTACGACAATTTTGTTCTCAAATGGTTCAAGGAAAACTAGCGCAAACACTACTCCAGCTGTTAATTTATCCCTCTTTCTTCAATCTTTTATCAGAGGGTGGACATTCGCTGGGAGTACTATAGAAGCAAACAAACTATAAGCTTTGGATATCGAACATGCATATCTGAAACCAAATAAATTTAAAATTCACATTTTTTTTTGCATTTTTTAAGCGTTGCAGAGACATAACAAAAACAGCTTATTAACACGCTGTTTAATAAAAGTTTATGGTGCTTGACACATAATAAATCTTTACGAGCAAAAATGCAAATTTTGTTACTTTTTAATTCGCAGTTGTGTTAATGTTTTTTGGCGTTTTGGCTTATGCTTGAACCATCTTAAGTGAAGGTTAAGCGTTTATGGCTTTTTTCAATAATAGAAAATGATTTATATATTGTCAGCATATACTTAAAATTTATTTTACATATTGGATTCACAGAAATTTATATAGAACCATGTGAAACATTAAAAAATTTCCATGAAATCGTTTCTAAAAAAAAAAGTCTAGTGAGTGCATTTTAGAATACCTTCTTTAACCGAAATAATTTAAAATATTCCGTTTTTTGATATATTCTTGATCAAAGTTTAAAATTCTCTAATTTTTATGCATAACGCAACGCTTGAAAAACATCAATATAGGACTAATTTGTGAGCAGTATTGAACCAAAATTAGGCAATATACATTTGCATACTCAATGAAACTATGCACGTCTACATTCACAAGATTTCATTAGACAATGACAAAATATTATTAAATAATTATGATGTCCATCAATCATTTTTGACAATTTTTAATAAATATCAATTACAATTTAACGTCTGCCACAGACATCAATCATGCAGTGCTATGTACATATCTTGTTGATTGATATGTCAAATAAAATATTGTATGAAGTGCTGGGAATATCACACTTGGAAAGTTTCCAAAAAATTTAAAATTTTCAAAAATTAAAATTTTAACAATCTCAGCATGGCAGCAATTAGAGCGGAAGGGTGACAAGGCAGGCGGCCAACAACGCATTTTTAATTTATTTTTTGAAACAACAAAGTGTTTCAACAATGTGTGAAAATTTTTAAGTGTCACTTTTAATAGCAAAGTGTTAAAAAAATGTTTGCTCAAAATATTATTAAACGTTAACTTAGTTTTAATTACTTCTAACAAAATATTTTTAAAATGGATTCTTAATTAATTGCATTTAACTGCAGTGTCAGGTACAAATACTGTTGTTGTATTAGAATTGTAGATGCAGGATTCTGTGGTCCTTTTCTAGATAGTTCTTGCCGACTTTCTATATTTATTTCATGCAGTTATTTTAGAAAAACCCATTTGTTCGAAATTTCTGACTCTTTAAAACCCATGTTAGTTGCTCCGCAATAAATTTGGACCACGAAATTAAAGGCATATCCACGGGAAAGACTATGAAACCTAAAGCCCCTCAAGTTGAGTAATTTTAACTAGGTGCTATGATGATATGACTGAACACACCAAACTTCTACATTGTCTTAATACTGTTTTGTGGAAATTATTTTGTTCCAAGTACATTGAATATTAAACTTTATAACTTTACGCCTCTTTCATCTCAAACCTGTGAAAAGCGTTCTTCATTTAATCTTTCAATTTGCTCTCGGTAACTAAAGTGTTATAATATTATTTTAAAGGAAGAACATTCTGTTGCTTAACACAAAATAGGATTTTATTTGTATATAATCTTTTTCAAAAATTCGGAAAAATTTGATCCCATTTTTATTTTTTACATTTCTATATCTTATTTGTGAAAATTCCAAAAAAAGATGAAAATCAAGCACAGGCCATTTCGCACTTTTAACTCAAGGCCTTAGTTTTTCCAAAGAAAATAAAAAATTTTTCAAAAGATCAACAAATTTTTAACATTTAAGGTTCTGAAAAACTATTTCGTTCAGTTGAAATTTGCAGAGGTAGGAAATAATTTTAAAAATGTTTTCTAATATATCTTAAGTTTGAAAAACGATTTCAGGCTATATATTGATTTAAGCGAAATTTCCGGTAAAATTTACTAATCCTGAAAAAATTATTTTCTCGCGAAAATATCCTTTACTAGTATAATACAATTTTGGAGTGTTTTTGACATTTAAATTTTATTTGCCATTCTCATGGTGAATCCGATTGTCCCACCCTTCAATTTAAAAAAAATAAATCTGGCTCAGTTTTACTTACTTAAAGCAAAAACGAAAATGTTCTATGACATTTTTCTTCAAAAGTGCTACATCAAACTAAGGCAACGTTTTAAATAAACGAATTTAAAAACGTTCTTTGAGAAAGATTTCCTGCTGTACCTAAACTAAACAATTTTTATGTAACTTTAAGAAAAAATAATATTTCAAAAAATAAATAAAAAACTATTTAAATTAATTTATAATCACATACATACATTGATTATAAAATATTATCATATTATTAAACTGATTTAGTTGCATATTTATAGTAAATAAAGCGACGCCTTGTCATAAAATATTTATTTCAAATGTAAACAATAATGTTTCACGTCATAAATATTTATAAAATGGTCCAACAGTTCATAGTGTATTTTTAGCAGCGAGATTTTTCTATGCTTTCACGCTTATCTGCTGAGACACGTTTGTTCTTGTTTATTTTTGTTTAAAATATAACACCTTCTGTGACGTAAAAACTTTATGTTTTCTATGATATAAACATAAATAAATCAAATAAATTTTGTGATGAAGGTGAAGGAATTGCAAATAAACTCAAAATATGTAGAAAATTGAATGGAAAAATTTTTAAAATTTAAAATAAAGAAGACATTTACAGGGTGATCTTTGTTACTTCAAAAATTTATTTGTCTATGAATCAAATACGAGCCAAAAATAATACAAATTTTCCAATTATTTCATTGATTATCATAAAATGTCGTGTATATGTTTCACCTTTAGATAAAATGGATTTTTTGATTTTTTGACCAGCCCAATTTTTAGATTGAATTTTGAAATTAGCAAAACGAAGTAATTTCTCACTTTATTCAAATATTTTTGTAATGATTTTTAAAATATATTTTTTTTTCAAAAATTGTATAGCTTGTTTTAACATCGTTGACTTTCAAAAATGGCGCTATCAAAAATTTTGAAAATACACCATTGATAGTCACGAAGTTTTAATATGTTTTCAAAAAATTTGTTTTGAGTTCCTTACAGATTATATATTTTTCTATGGCGTCATAAATTTTTTTGTCGAAAAGAGTGTTATCATAAAAAAGTTGCTAGGATTATAAGGTTTTAAGTTGATCAAAAAAACAAAACAATATTTTAGCTTTTATTAGGAAAAATTTTGTTACGCCACTGAGAGTTTGGTAAAGTATCTTAAAGTAAAAAAGTAATTTCACTAAGGAGATTAGCTAACTGCCAAATAAACCTTCATCTTCCAGCAAGCAGTGTTATCAATAGGTGTTGGTTTGATGCGCATAAAATTAAATGAAAATCATGAATCATGCTTGCACTACAAAGTATTGTTGTTCTTAGCATCCTGCCCCACTTAGCTCTAAAGTCTACTATTACAAATCTGTTTTTCTCAGTACATTTTTAATTCAATAAATGAAAAAAAAGCTACATAATCAATTCACCCAAGTGTTATAAGCCCAAACTTAAATTCCCACAAATTACATAAAAGCCTAGCCGCACTTCAATATCGATATCCTTTTAACAGAACAGTCCATATTGCAATGCGGATGCCCACAGTTGCTGTTATTGATCCCACAAGTCATATCATGACATACATCATAAATTAATAGATAAAAACAAAAAAGGCAAAAGTTGATAAGTGAGTTATAATAAGAAGACGAAGAAAAGGTCGTCTCTTGGATAAACCTTTCGTTATTTTAATGAAAACACAATACTCCTACGATGCGATGATGATGGTCAAGTTATAAAAATGAGAGGAAAAGGAAACAAAATGACATGGGCAGTGCCTATTGCTCGCATTTTTGTATGCTTCATACATTTTGTCACATTTTCTGCACTTAAGTAAGTTGTTGTCACACTTTTGTTACACATTTACAACACTCTGATTTTGTCAACAGCAACAAAATCAAAGAGTGAGTGAAGCAAGTACGCACTTACTTTGCGGCAGCTAAGAGATTGCATTGAGTATTTCAAAGAACCTTAATTGAATTTGGCAATAGGAAAATTTGTGTCATGTAAATATCATTCTGTGAATTTCCTAACATAAAATTATATACTGAGATATGCATACAAATCGATTGAAGACATGACAAACCTTTAGGAATGCGGAAAAGGCTGTGAAAATGGATGGAGTTTTTTGCTAGTTCGTATATTTAAGTAGCATTTAAATAGCTTTTACTTTTATGAATTCAAATACATACATCTTATTTTATACCTTTCATAAAAAATGCTTAAGTCCCGCATGCTTCAATCCTGCTTAGAATCAGGCTGGATGCTTGTTGCCCTCGATGTGTTGTACCACACACTAACTGAGAGCATTTTTTGTTATCTGAAGGACCTGGCTGATATAAAACCAATCTTAGAACACTTAGTGAACTGGCAGCCACTGTTGTTAAGCTTCGCAATATCTTTTGGAAAATTGAAGCAATACTAGCAAAAACGCTTTTCTTCAATTTTAAGGAAGCTTTCACTACTTAAGACAGCACCACAGAAGACATAGCATCAAGAAGTAACAAAATACAAGATTTCTTTACTCAAAGCAAATTACGATGACTTAAATCAGAGGTTCCAAAAGTCTTATTTGTCACGTCTCCCTACGGTCTAGAATAAAAATGTCCACGCCCCCTCGTCGCAAACAAGAGGAAGCCAGTGGGTTACTCATTTATTTTTAAAATACAACAAGAATAATTAATGAGTTCGAAAATCAACCTTCGCCACCTTCACCGAGAATTTGTGGACGGTTATGCAGACAAAATTACTAAAGATGGATTGCAGTGCCCTGCAGGCACAATTTATAACACATGGAATATCCATAACGTTATGGATCCACCAAAATTTGGTAGAATCAATACCGAATCGATTAAATGAGTTAATACAGAAAGCCATTGACTTAAATCAAATGTTCAATCAGTGTTACTTTATGCTTGTGTGTCAAGGTTAAAGAGGGCACCAGAGGTTAAGACCTTAAATTGCATAAAAAAGTCTTACAAAGTTTCAGAATGGGATGTGATATATAGTATCTAAGACCTATGTGAAGGCATATTTTGATTAATTTTCAAAATTAGATGACCAGCAGCTCAGGAGCTGTTGGATTTTTGCGTTTCACTTTTCACTGAAAAATTTAATTTGTGAACAATAGGTTAATGAAATGGAAATCCCTATTAATATCACAAGTGACGTTTATAAGTGAAATGGATATACGCAAAAATTCGATAATTCTTAAACTGGTAGTCATCCCATTTCTAAAATTTATCAAAAAATATTTTTACATAGGTCATAGGTACTATATATCACTTTTGAACCATTATGAAACTTGGTAAACAAAAGAGAACTATGTGATACATCATTTGTAAGATTCAAAAACTTAGTCTTTGAGTTGTCAGATAATGCCGATTGTGATATACCGTATCTAGTCGCAGTACTCGAAAACCCATAAATTTAGCTCAGACAAAAATTTATCATTGGCAACAGTGTCAAAAGACTCAGAATAATCAAAATGTATTATAAAAACGACCCTGTTTTCATGAAGGTCATGTCCGACTTTGGGACAATTAGATAAAATCACACTAAGACTTTACTAAACGCACCAAAACCCTTATTCAAGTTTCAGAAGTTACACCAAACATTATTGATAAAATTAATTCAAAAATTTTGCACAGCCATATGGCATTCTCTACAAGCTGGTACATTCGCTACTGCAAAATATTGTTTAGTTGAACTAAAAATAAATGAAAAGTCTTCCAATACCAAAATATACTTTATAGTTTGAAATTCATTTATTTATAGCGCATAAAAATAATAAATATTAATTTATTAAAACGATGTATTGCCGCAACAAAAAAAAATACCAACATCTTTTCTCCAGCAATTGACCAAACCAAAAAGAAAAAAGTTTAATTTAAAATTTTCTTTTAACGCGGAAAATTACGGACACAAATAAACCAAAACTCATTTATAATATCGCACCGCCACAATATATAAAAACATAATTTAATGAATCATCATCCTTTGTGTTAATAAGTGTTTTGTGGCGTAACAGACTGATGTTCTGTTTCAGGTGGGGGAAAGGTTGTCAAAATATTTAATACACTCAGCAGCATTAACAGACCGGCGGTGCGGCAACAACTGCAAACACGTTGTCGACACCACCAAACTCATTAATCATGAGAAATTCATCTACAAAAGCAAACCCCAAGTGAATCAAATGTACGCGTGTAAGTAAATAGTCGCCACACACAGCAACCCAAAAGTCTGACCAACAACCATGGTCAGCCGAAATTCGTTCGTTGGATGCGTCTCATTGACCGCAGTTAAAACAACATCGTAAATAAATAAACAACTAAATATCGTATAATAATTCAGCTACCAGTGGCATCAGTCGTAGCAGCAACATCGACAGGAACACATACAACTTGTGGCAATTGCGCCTGTTGAGGTATAGTAAAGTACATAAAAATGTGGTTTTGAGCAGAACAGCATCATGACAACCCTTCCTTACATGGTGTAGTAGTGACGTTAATAGTCTAGAACAAAATATTAAATGGTGACGTTAATGGCTTAGGAAGAACTATTAAATGGTTTTTGATTTTCATGGTTATGAGAAATAATTTAATATAAAAATATGAATGAACGAATTAATCAATCGAGCAAACTCTGTTCAGTATGGCGGTGGAAAACTTTCGATGGGAACATCGATGGTATGGATAGTTCACGATTATCACACAACACTATTGAACATTTTTCCTTTATTACCTATTTTTGTTGCTTGCAATTCAACATTTTTTAGAATTTTCAATTTCTTTCTAAAAATCTTGTGAGTAAAAAAGAAATGCAAAACAAAAGCAATCTAGCAATTGCTATTTTGTGTAAATTAATCAACTTATTTGAACTTTTTTTAGAAATGACGGCGAGAGTTTATATCAGCAATAAAGGTACATACATATCTCATTGCATCTATTGCTATTGGTAGTTCCAACAAATTGCATCTCATAAAAACCTCAGAAAGTGCGAAAGCTGTGCGAGTTCTTGCTTCAATCTTTAGTTCAAGTATTGGTGCCCTACAAAACAAGAACACCAACCAGATAAGGTTAAATACTCGGCCGAAGGTATAGAAAAACAGTTTTCAATCCGCAATATTGCTTATGAAGCAACGACGACACTTCAGCAAGAAGTTATTAGTAACTATACGCAACAGAGCAACCGGAAAGCTTTTCATTCCAAGGTAACTTGTTACATCGAGGAAGATAATATTTTGATGTTGTATTTTATTGAGAAAGATAAGGTATTCTAGGGTGTATGCAATTATTTCATTTATATTGACTGACGTTGATCCACTGCTTGTTTCAGTTTTCCCATTTATTACAAGCCTCAGCTTGTGAAGACTATTCCATTTTCTTTTTATTCACACGTATTGCAGGAAAAGGTTTCAAGCCCTATATTGAAAGCTTAGCGAAATATTGTTGTTGGAAAGGTTGTGAAGAGGAGCAATGCAGAATGTAATTTTTTGCCTTTAGTAGGTGGTACCACGCCTCTAACAGGAAAAATGTTTCAACTGCCTAGCTAATGGACTGGTTTTGATAAAATTTGGTTTTGGATAAGTAGATTAAACTCCAAGAAAAGTTATAAAAAAGTGACGTTCTTTAAGCGAGCAGGGCACCGCCCTTAATGAGTAAAAGCGGTGTTGGCGGCGTTTTTCAGTTTAACAAAAAAATTAATTATAGTTAAAATTTAATAATGGGGTTAAAAAGCAACAACTCTGCTATCAAATCGGGTTTCATCCATCAGTTTTTCAAAATGGAGAAAAGTTTCATTGAATGATCATATGTAATCCTTAATCTAATTTTAAGGGACAGAGAAATTTAGACCTAAAAAGCTAGTGGTATTCTGTATAAAAAAAAAACACACATGAAATATTTCCGGAATTGAATGAAAACTAATTTTCAAAACAAAAACATCTGAATACTGTTTATTGCTCCATTTAAACTTATAGATCTGGTTATTTGCGCTAAAAAAAAAATTGTTTAATATACCACATTGTTTTCGATATAGAAGCGTTAAACATTTGACTTTTTTGAAAGTAATTTTTTTGGAAATTTTAATTAAATCCCTTTACTCTTGTGTTTACATGGGTGATGACAGTCTCTTATAGTTGAAATGTCGAAGTTTGGAGACAGATATTTTGATATCGCCAAAATAGAGAATTGCACTTAATTGAAAAAATATTTACAATTTATGCAAAAAAAATGTGTTTAAAAAAATCAAAAATCACCATCAAAAAGCAATTTGAACATAAGAATTCAATGTTTGAAAAAAACTACAAAATTTTAAGATGGATGGCACTTTATTGCCTTTTTAAAGTGTCCTTTATTTTGTTAATAACGAACATAAATCTGCTTTGTTGAGGCGAAAATTGAATATGAACCTAAAAAAGTTAAAGGGCCAAATTTTTTTGTTATTTTAATAAATTTTGGGCAGAAATATCAATTTTGACACAAGTGTTAAGTAAATCCAGAAACGTCAATATTTTTGTCGTCCACAAAGTGTGGAACTCAATACTATGAAGACAGTAGCTGTAACCAAACTTGAAGCCAAAAAATCAAACTGTCTCCATACTGTATCATCTCGGAGGTAAAAACCAGTAGGCAACCATGAAAGGGTTCACATTTTTAAAAAGCCAGGATTTTTCTAATTTCCTCGAACTTTTTAAATTGAGTTGCTAACAAAGCACTTAGCTTAAGAATAAAAATTAATATTTTTTTTAACCAAGCGCACATATTTTCTGTTTGTGAATTTTTTGGTGTTTGGTAATCGAGGCAATAAAAATAAATTTTATAGCCAATACTTGATCAAAAATTACAAACAAAATTGCACATTTCGAAAATTTAAAACTTATTTACAATCCTATCCAACATATGTTCGTTGTCTTTGCGTAATTCTAATTAAATATTGATTGATTAATTGTAAGCAATTTATACACATTCCAATTAAACTGCAATAGCTCTTTGTATAAAAATGATCTCATCCTTAATAAAATCAAAAAAAAAAAAACAATTCGAAAAGTATGTAACTTAAGATAGAATCGTCAATTAAAAAAAAAAATTAGAATAATTCTTAAAAATATATTTAGTAAAAATTAAGACAGATTTTGTGTGTTACATGGAAATCATTAGAACAAATCGTCTTAAAATGCAGTTCCTTTTTATAGAAGATTTCATCGTAATTCAATTATTCGAACATGAATGAGCACTTTTCCTTCCCTCCATATTTTCATCACTTACGGTTTTTATAAACCGATCCAATAAAAAAGTTTTAAGGAAAATATCGAAAATTTCTCTTACATTCAAAATGACTTAAATTATTTAAATAATATAGCCAAAAATCAAGTCATTTGTACAATTTTTTTTTATTTATTTCAAACTCGTAACTACGAGAATCTTATAAAAAACACCCTTTAGTAGTCGTAAAAAGTACAAAACAATACTTTTTTCTCTATGAAACACTTTCAACAGTTACTTATGAATATTTATTACAAAGTGCAACAAGAACTTTGTATTCGCAGAAATTCACAAGAAATAAATTACATGGAATATAGCAAAGGATTTATTGTTATATGCAGCACCTATGTCTTTTGGCAAGTATTTTATAAGAGCAAAGTTTAGTAAATGATGACCGTAAAGAAATCACAATTGTTGATGAAATTTAGCAACGATTTAACGGTAAGAAAGCAAAAATGAAAAAAAGAATGTTGATGCCAAGGCTTAAAGTTTGCAAAAATTTAAAGAACATAAATTGCACTACTGAAAGTTTTAAAATTCAAGATTAACTTCATACAACACATCAAGTGATGTGGCATACCTTTACAAATCATGCTCACATCCGTTTGACCTAAATTTCAAATTAAAAAAATTAAGTACCACCACCAAAAGGCTGCAACATTTCGATCAAATAAATTTTATTCATTAAACGTAGCCGTTTCTAAAACGGAAACGTCAACAACGACCGGAAGTCGTCAGTGTTTTAAGCGTGCAAATAGTGTAAAAGTGTAATGAACAAGCTATTTACAGGATTGCGTTCATAACGACCGACTACAGAGGAAGTTTTTGTACCACCATTAATATCCTTTTATGGTTTGTTCTTTTATTTTTTTTTTGCGCACACAAAACTTCCTTGACGTGATTTCCATTTGATTGTGTAGAGTAATCCATATAAAAGACGATAACAAAATCAAAACTAATCTAAGGTTTGTCCACTTACAGCATGGGAATTGGTTGCCACACTCTTTGAACTCTGCAGGCATATTAGTTGTAACTTTAGCATGACCTGGAAAATGATTTCCACATAAGGAACAGCTTAATAAAAAGTAGAAAAACGCAAGAAATTCAAAGTCAAATCCCACATGTCTTTATTATAGCAGAGTTTAAGAGCCGTGCCTTTATTTTGGTATATTTATTGTTGTTATGTTTATTGTCGGTGGTAAAGTCAAATGTCGTAGATCTGTACGCATGTTTGTTGCTGGTTTATCAGATAAACGTCTATCACATGTCTACATAAAGATAAAGTGACTGAATGCGTGCTATTGTAGTTCACATTCCCATATCGGTGTAACGACTTAAAGGCAACCGCACAGTTTTAGATTTCTGCCATTCGTGTGCGGTTTTTCGTTTGGGGTTTTAAATCTCTTTTGTGATTTTTTTTCGCACTTTTCCACTTGATATATTTAACATTATCATGATTTTCTTGGCATTTCCTAAATTTTCCATTATTTGATTCTCTTTTTTTGGTTTTACATACTGATGATGTGGCAATTTTTCCTTAGATTTATTTACGCACGCAATCAATAATTTGTCTTTTATTAAAATACACAGAGAAAAATATGAGTTTGATTTCTAGCACTTGAGCATATATAATATGCATAATATAGTTAAAAAAAAGTCGTCACTTTTGATTTTCAAAAACCCCAGCAAAATGAGATATTTTTCACGACCGAAGCCCGGGGCGACCGCCCCCTAGGTACGCTACTGTGCTTAGGCGTATAATGATGTTTAATTAGTTGATGGTGATGACAGTGACTTTATAACACAAAACTATCAAAAACAAAGTATAGTGAACCGAAAAACTAATTCATAAACCCAATCTTAAACGTTTTCATTTTTTTTTTAATAAATTTTCGCAGTTTCGTTGTCATCTCAATGAGCAGTTTCTATCAAGCTAATTGAATTTAAAGTAATCTGTAGATATTAATTTTTATGACACGATAACTTTTCATATCGTT
This sequence comes from Meiosimyza decipiens, assembly GCA_963680825.1. NCBI lineage: Eukaryota > Metazoa > Arthropoda > Insecta > Diptera > Lauxaniidae > Meiosimyza > Meiosimyza decipiens. The sequence continues at coordinate 131,468,757 of OY804258.1, read as the reverse complement.
CAATAGTGCTAATTGAAATGTTTTTGTTTTTTCAAATTTGTAATTTTGCTGATTCCAGATGATAATATTAAAAATATTAAACTCATCTTTACGTTAAGGGTCGCTCATGAAAAACGATGACAATAAAAATTCATTCAGCTACTGCTGCCCTGCTGTTAAATTGAATATAAATTCCATTTAAATAGCTACTCTAAATTATAATCGCAAGCACCAAAAACAAAGACATTTAGGACATTGTTTTTATCTATGTTTTTGTTTTTGTTCTGTTTAAATTGAACACAACAAAATTTGTAAAAATCGGCATAGCAACATAATAAAATGAAACTTTTTTGGAAATGTTAAATGGAGACTTTAATGAATTTCCTTGATAGTATACGATATAGAAAATAATGAGTAACAATACGAATTTTATTTAAGAACTGTAGATGGAAAGTAATGACTTCATTTTCCTGCATTTGCGGAAACGTTATTTTAATAGGAAGCGATCAAATTATACAGCATTCAACGAACTTACTACATCCCTTACGTACTGAAGTTACATGCAATAATTTGGCACGATATTTTTTTTCTTAAAAAAACAGTTTCTTGTTTCTGGCCAATTACGTCGAGAGCTCACATTGGCAACGTAACATTTGAACAAAAGATATTATGTTACTTTTATGCAAATATTTAGCGTTAACATAAATTTTTGCACTCTTTTTATCAGATTTACCAGTAACAATGAAAATACACAGCAATATACGTTTGCTCCAATTTGACAACTCTGCTTGTGCAGATGGAGTATTTCAGGAGAAATTTTCATTTTGAAACGCTGCCTCTTAAGGTTTTTTTTTAAAGTTTTTATTCGAAAAAATTCTATACGGGAATTTTTCTTTTATATATTATTTCACTTTTTAAAAGTTTCTAAAATTTCCAGGTATAATGCAATTTTTAATTTAAAGTTGTGGTTGGGCTGGAAAGAGACCTTTCCCTACCACTCAATACTAAGACCATTGTACTAAGCCCCAATAATGGAAGCGGAAGTGAATAGGAATAGAAAAGATGTTGGAAAGGAAACTAAAGAAAACAGAGTACAAATAGCTATTTCTAAAACTTCTTTGTTTCTTTAAGAAATTTCAGAAACATTGGAAGAGAAAGATAATGAGCAGAATTCATTCCCAGAATAAAACTAAACCTTTTAAGTTCGGTATTTTATGAATTCTCAGAAAAAAAAAATAAAACCATGGAAAAAATTATATCTTGCCTGCAAGAAATTACTTTTCGGAAAAACTTTATTAATGATTTCTTTTGCTATGAAAATATTGATTTCAAAATCAAGTTGGGACGGTTTTTTTCTTAAAGTTGACTTTCAAATTTAAAACACAATAAATTAAATAGCAGGATTGGATCTGTATACAAGAAGTTGTCTTCTATATCTTCAATACGCATTTATCTCGTTTAAAAGTTATTCTCTAGGACTACAAATTTTACCGAAAAAAACGAAATTACATTCCGAAGAACTGATAGTTTTCAAGTAAATAGCGTTTACTATTCTGGAACCTTTGAAAAACGATAAAAATGTGCAATACCGTGAAATGTATAAAAACTGTAATACAATAAATTTCAAAAATAGAGCCAATGTTTCAGATTGAAAAATTCACCTGAAATACCTCATATTCTTTACAATATTTTGATTTTGCTTGCTTTCACATATTGTGGTGTGAACATTTTTTATGACTCTTTTTAGTGCAACTTAAAGCCAAGCAATGCTTTCCTTTGACTTGTGACATTAGTTGACCACAAAAGTCAAATAAACCAGGTGCTTTTCTGTGATAAGTGGTGTTTTTATTACAGAGTAAATAAGTAATCTACCAAAAATCTTAAGAGAAATGTAACTTTTCTTGTTAATTTATTCTTCAGCATTCTATAAAAATTACAATTTCTTTAGACAATGTTATATTGGAAAACATCAAATGCCAAGCACAGATCCACACAAGCGATGACTTTTCTCTAATTTGGCATAAAATTTAGCAGGTGTTAGATAGCCGAAAACACAAGTCTCGTAGCATTCATAATTATGACATTTAACTAATGAAGTTATCAACAAACTTTAACAGAAATGATTATTTGTCAACTTTTTTTTCAACTTCCATTATAAAAGTTAAAGAACTCAGATTACACCCTCTAATAAAATGTGCAATTATATAGTCGTATTTTTTGCTTTAGCACGCAAGAAAATCATTAATTGATAACGTGCTCAAAATAAAAATTTCCTTCTACTTATGTGATTGTATGGGTAAGTGCTCATGTTAAGAAAATCCATTTTTAAGCTTTAATCCTTCTCATTACAAAATTCTGCGAACTTTTTAGTTTCACCTTGAGTTTGTCTTTATTGCTCCCTAATAGTCAGCAATTAATTTAAATTCAGTCTTTATCTGTTTCGTTAAATTTTATTACTTTTTTTAGCCTTTCAGCAATTTCACGCTAACACTAAAAAATAACGAAATCAGTAGGAATTAATAATTAAATTAATAGCAGTTTTCTTCATACCCAAATGAATGGAATTAATAGATTGAGTTTTTTTACTATTATGGAATTACGATGGTTATGTTGAACTACTTAATTTCCGACTGTTTTAGCTGGTAGTGTGCATCACTATTCGAAGGCGGATTCGAAAAAAGATATGTTTTTCTATAAATAAACGTATGTGTACGTTAAGTATGCCAAGAGTATCGTTCTGAAATCGCTTACGATTTTCTAAATTATTTGAGAACTTCGATACCAAAGTAAGGCTATGTCCCAGATGGGAAATTGGCAACACTTTGGTTGTAATTTTTCCCAGGCCTACTTTACTCTTTTTTTTTTTGGAAACGATCACGACTGGCATTGATACCCAATGACCTCATGTTTGAAAAAGATATGAAAGAGTGAGATACAGCATGGCTAGTGGCACTCTAAAGGAGCAATTGCTTGATTATTGTGCACTAAAAAATATTTAAAAAAGCCACATTATATTCAGTATTTTTGGAAAACAAATTTTGAAATTTAGTTTTTATCTTAGAGTTTAACAAACAATAAATCTGAACTTAACACTTGGCTAGCAATAATGGTACTACCAAACAATATATGAGTTAATTATTAATGAAACTCGCCCATTTTATTGCTCTAGCTTTATTACTTAAGAACTTATGAGTTAATCTTTATTTGCAAGTACCACTAAAGGAACTTAGTCAAACATACCTTAACTTATATAGTGTACGAGATAGGCATAAGAATCTAATTTTTCCGTGTGGAAATCCGGATCTGGACCATTTTTCATATGATTAAAACATTTACTTAATTTGTTCTTTTAAAAAATACAAACATAAAAATGATTGCAAACTTGTATTTTATGCATGCCCAAAATTATTCTCTTTTTTTAACAAATTTATAAGCAGAGCGAGCTAAAGCAATGTTCATGACTTATAAACTCAAGGACAAAATCTCATCCCATTTAAGCAACTACTGAAAATTTCATATCATCGAGTGTTGCACGTATCAGTGAAAGCATTCATTTACCTCTTTTATATAAATCGATTAAAGTGATAATCTGAAATCACTAACTGGAATAATGATGATAATATGTTCAGTATAAATATGATAAATAATAGAAATTTCTACTTATTAATTATGCTTCATTATGTTGGTACAGAAAATTATCAAGTAGTGTCGGAAAGTCACTAAATTTTGAATATATCGATTGAAAACTTTGATGTATGATTACCGTTACTTTTCAGCCAATTCCTTGTCGTATCAACATCCTTCAATACCCACAAGTATAAGATGTTCACACATCAATAATTTAAGAGGGAAATTTTTAGGAAATAATTAAATAAAAGCGCCATTTCCTTTTCTATGCCCAGAATTAAACAAAATGCTCTCGTTGTTTTGCATAATCCTATACTAATTTAGGCAAAAAATGGAAAAACAAAAATTTGCCATATACAGAGTCTAATAAATTTACAAATAAAAGTACTAACAAAGCAAACAAATTGTTGCTGAAAAGCTACGTGTGTGGTGCAGGGAAAATCACATGCTAGGTATACGCATGGAAGCAATCCTCAACACATTATGAGCATAAAAAGGATGTCATACAAAGCAAAGAAGCTTAACATACCCCGGGAGTAAGTCAAATTAAGAAAAAGTACATCAAAATTTATGTATGCCGGAAATGTAACTTATTTACGTGACATTATAAAGAGGGTATTTACCAGAGGCTGATAGAAAACTCTTCAAATGAAGACAACGCACCATAAGCGTAGAGTTTGTTTATTATAGAAGCGCATTATATTAAAATCTAAATCTGATAAGAAACTGTTAAATAAAATTCACGTTCCAGTAAAAAAAAAAGAAACAATTCTATTTGGTAAAAGAATTATTTAAAAAAAAAGTCCATTTAAAAATATACAAAGCTCCACTTACTTTTAAACTAACATCATTGGGAAAATTACTAATTTTTCCCAAAAAGCTGTAACTCAGCAAAAACTTGTCGAAGGCATGTTAGAGGCAAGGACATATTTTGACTACCTTAGGTGCAGTATGTATTGCGGCAAATGTATTTAAGTGATGCAACATTGTGGGTCAAGCAGACACGAAAGAAACTTATCTCTCGGAATTTTAAAAAATTGTATTGATATTATAATAAGTATAAAATTTTAAAGTGAAACAAAAAAATCAAATAGCAAGAAGTAAAACTAAGTACAAGTGTTTGATTTTGGGATATTCTCAAAAGGCTCCATGTAAAAAATGCTTTTCAGGTAAATTTCCAATTTATTTTTATTATTCTTTGAGCAAACAAATGTTTTTCACTAATTGAGGCGTCCAGTTGCAAAATCGCCCAAAATCTAGATATTTTTACTATGTTTTAGATTAAAAATAAAAAAGCTTAGCAGAAATATTACATTGCTTAAATTTATTTCTAATGCATAGATTTCAATACCGGCCAAGTCCATGAACTTGCTTTCGAAGCCGGTTCAGTACATTGATATCAAAACCGGTCAATTCAAATTTTTTTCTGACAAAATTTGTTTGTTACTATGTCAAAACTTCCCAAGTTGATGTTCACAAGCCGCCAAGTCCAAATTGTTTTCTCAAAAACATAGGCAGATGAAACTCGAGCGTGTTTTGAGTACGAAATTTTATAAGCTCTTATGTGGGAAATACGTTTTAGTTTTTCAATAAAGATAAACGTTTTTCGTTGTTTTTCCAAAAATATGAAAAAGGAATTTGGCCAGTTTTGCAACTGAACGCCTCCAATGATTGTTATTTAAGATTTCTAAAAAATTTTAATAAATCAACATCAGTTTAAAAGCAACAAACTTTAATTTCATCACATTAAACTTTAACATAAGAGTTACGAAAAAACTACATAAAATCACAGCTAAAGTCAATTTTTCGTTCACTTTTTCATTCACAGCCAATATGCGCTCACGTGGGTCGAAGGACGAATAAAAATACACTAGACAAAATGAAGACCGACAAAAAGGCGCCAGCTACAAAATTGATTTTGCATTCTCCTCTACTTTGCGATAGATGTTTCGCTTCTGTTGTAATGAAATAAAGAAACAAAAATCAAATCGGCTGGTAACAACAGACATCACAGAAGGAGTTTGCTTCGGCTGTCTGCAAATGTTCAAAGGAAACAGGAAATAGCACAGTACGCGAGTCTTTGTTGTCGTTGTGGTTGACGAAATTTCAATATTATAAACGTCCTTGGCCTCAACACATTTAAAGTTGCAATGAGAAGTTCTGCAAAGCTATTTACTGCTCCATAGGCATCTGTGGTATTGTAGAGAATATGTGCAAGTCACTATCACTAGCATTTTGTGGTGGTGATGCGGCTTATTGTACTGGTAGACAGAGGCAAGATATTTTTTAATGAGAAAGTATGAGAAACGAATACATTTCGGAATATATTTTTTACTAAAAAACACATACTCCTCTTAATTTATAATTTCTTAGCTTAAGTAAAAAAGAGATTTCAATTTGAGGAAAATATATAGTATTGCTCTTTAAGTCATTAAATATTAGCGAAGACATGCAGCCATTAGCTGAATCGGTTAGTGCTTAGTTTAATGGCCGTAAGGTCGTGGTTGAGTGCTAAGTTTTAATAACTTAATATTATTTTCTGCTGAGACTCTTGTTCAGTAAGTACTGTAAGTGCAAAAATCAAAAAAATTACTGCGCAAAATGCATTAAGTGGAAAAAATGGGCAACCAACTGTTTATACTACGAGTAGTTTCAATCACCGCTATATGGTTTGTTAATAATTTTAATAGGCATTTAAACCTTGGAGCGTTAGTATAAGAGGCGAACACTCTTACTACTGAGCTTTTATGCTCAGTTTGAAATTTTCTACTATCGATACATAACAATAAGTTTATATTAGCGACAATGAATGAATTGCTGCCCTCAATTACATAATTTATAACTATCAACAAGTAATTCTTTGCTTTGAATAAATATTTGTTTGAAACAAAATATGAGTTGGTAACTATTACGAAACATGTAACTTATGTGACAGAATTAATTTAATTTTTATTTATATAAAAAAATTTATTTTGGGACCCATTTTTTTCGAAATTTAAAACAGTAGGACCACTTCAGCATTACTTTCATCTCAGTAAGCTTGATGCAAATTCGGATTTGGCAATTAATATTTCCGAAAAACCAAATATACTGTACATACTGAGATTGACAACTAATTTGAACGAAGAGTTTCAGAGTGAAAATCATAAAATTTACAAAGTGTTGCCTGCAGTCAAAAGCTATTTACTAATAGTAACACACAATTTTTTTTTGTACGAATTTATTTAAGAAAGTAATTTAAGCGATTTTGATATCAAACAAGACAGTATGATAAAGATATATAATGGATTTTCAGATGCTGATATAATATCAATTAAACAAAGCATTATGCAAAACTTTGTTCTGAAATTATAAAACGATTTGACTTTGCGGTTGAAACTTCAACTGAACTTCAAAAATGAGAAGCTTGGAGCCTGGTAGAGAATCTGATTCCCCAGGTAAATTTATTATTTGTGATGAAAAAGTGATATTCATCAAAAAAGTTTTGATAATACTTACTAATTTTGAAAGCTTATGCAATATTATTGTTTTATTACTAGAAAATCAAATGATAAAGAACTGTGCCTTATGTGACTGGTGTCGTTCGAGAGATTTATTAAGTAAATATAAACCTTGTCATTAAGATATAACGTAAATTTTCCATAAAACGTTCAATTAATTTTAATTGTATATCAAATATAGTATGCGACGTTAATTCACTTTAATATGTAGAATACTGGCTTAGGCGAGGTAGTTGTGGACTGTCTCGAATGATAATTTTAGGGGTAACATCCAGCCGTGGCTAGAAAAATGTTTGAAGGCATATTTTTAGTGATAAATTTAATATTATATGGAGTAGACTTCATCTTTCAGGAATTTGTTTAGAAAACCAGCATTTTCAAAACTAAAAATTTGGAAAATTCTCAGGGTTGACAGTCAATTTTTATATAACACCAATATTCTGATGCCAGTAATTTTACCTGAACACAAATTTTGATTTGGATATGGCACCAATTTTTAAAACAATTGGCACGTGACTCTTTTTAAATTCCGTAGCCCAGCGTATATCAGCCATTCTTTTATAACTGGAAATTTTTCGTTGTTATTTACTTTATTGAACATTTTATGAAACGAAATATCTCAAAAAATGGGAATAGGATAAAAAAGCACTGCATCATTTTTGTAAAAAAAAAATTTTATAAAAAAAAAATAGAAGATTTAAATTTATTTATTTAAATTTTGTCTTTTTGAATAAAATTGAGAGCATTTTTGCTATCACTGCGGATTTCAATTTAAACTTTTAAATTGCACATTTTGCACGTATTGAAGCAGCAGGATGCAAGCAAACAGCAGTATGGCGGCAAGTCACAGAAGCTCAACAAAGAGCAAAGAGAGACAGATAATAAACAGAAATAAAAAATAAATAAATGAATTGACACGTGTAACTAAAGAAAAATGCTTCTGAATTTTACGTAAGATATTCTGGCTATAAGTAAACAGTTACTTACAAGATATATATGCAAAATCACCAACGAATACTTCGATTTTTATAAGTTTCAAGCTAATGCCAAACATATGAAATAAATATTTTGATTATCTGTTAGACTTAAAATATTACAACTTTTTTAGTATTAATCCAATAAGGTCTTTTAGAGAAAATTAATTCAAGATCTTAAGCGATTTATGAAAACCAAAATAATATCTTTTTGGGCACCCTACCAATATTAACATAATTTGGAAAACGTTTCAATGTTATGGTACATATTTATATGAAAGTTAATACTTAAAGTACATAACTTGCAAGCGAAACTTTCATGTAGGGAATGAAGTCTTAAAAACATAACAAATATCTTTTGAACATTAAAAAATGCTAAAACTTTGACATTTCATTTAAAAAAATGACACTGTAAATGCAATGGCGCCAATATATGCGACATCTGTCAACTGACCCAGTAGGTAATTATGTTATCGCTTTCAAAGATATTGCGTTGAAAGTGATTTGAAAAAATTTTAATTTTTCATATCCCTGCATGGATGATATAGCTTACATTTACTCAGTGATGGCATTTGCGTTTCATGGAATTGCGCTGAATCGAGACATGAAATGTACTTTTTAGAGGACTAATGTTCTTTTTCATACGTCACAAAAACAAGCAACATTGTCACACTTCATTGAGATGTCTTTTTTCCAAATGGGTAACATCATTTCTGTTGTAAAAACAGAAGATGGATTTTTACTGTGTCCATGTGCAGTATGTGGTAAGTTACTGCCGCCAATGGCATGAGCTGGATACAAAGGATAATGTTTACTGTTGTTTTAGTTTATTTGACATGCGAAGTTGCACGTGATCGCGAATCTTTTGCGATGATAATTTGTATTCTTTCTTCGCTGTTTTTTGTCTTATTGCATTAACATAAAAAATTTAAAAGAGTCATTGGACAAAATGGAAGCATTGAGAAATGAAATAAGTGCAAGGATGCGAATAAAAAGTAAATAAATTAAATTCATGTCAATTATTGAAACGACAAGTTATCCGAGGGGAGTATAAATTAAGTGTAAATTTATTTTGTGATATAAGAAAAGTGTGTGTTTTGTAGAGAGCTGTGTGCAGAGTTATATGTTCAATAAATCTTTGCGTGTTTTTTACTAACTTTAAGCCAAATATTTTTGCGTAGAACAGAAAAAAAACTATATTATATGGAATATCTACGCACTATTAATACAGAGGCTTAAGAATTTGATTGCACTTTCACTTGAAATTTTGACATATGACTGCATGTTGCTTTATTTCTGAGATTTCACTCAAAATCAAATTAGATAATTCAATAAATATTTTGTTAAAAATTTCTCAGACTGAATTTTAATATATTGTTAACTTTAAATGCAATATCTGCTTGCAGCACAAAGATATATTAATCATAGCAAAGAGTTGGCAGTACCACTTTTTTTTTTAAGAAATCGATATTTTGCTTTAGCTTTAACGAGAAACTTCATAAAAATTTTTCCAAACAGTTGATTTTCGACCATGCCTATTGCCTATAATAACAACCAAGCATATAATATTATACACATAAAAATGTTGTTGATGATTTGTTTATAACAAAACTCACAACAAAAAGCAACAAAGCAAAATAAGCAAATCCACAATCCATCTAATAATCTGATAAATGATTGTTTTCATTCTATTTTTATTGACTAATTTGTTGATTACAAATAGCAAATTTAATAATATGAAACAAATGGCATCGAAGTGCTTGTGAGTGATAAATGCTGAGTACTTGATGCCAGAAATCATTTCTTCAAGATACCTCCCGCTAGTGCCACAATTAGACTAACATGATTCAATAACAAAGGCTTCCGGCTTTTTTTTTCATTCTGGAAATCTTTGGTTTTTATGAAAATATTCGTTATTTTCAACTATCAGCCGCCTTTTTCTTTTAATTTTCTCATATTCTTAAGAAATTATTTGGCTGAAGTTCGTTATTGGAAAAAATGAATTTGCAAAAAATTTTTATAATGATTTCACACCTCAAACAAATGGCTAAAAAGAATTTGTTGATTGAATTTTATACACATAAACAAGTGTTTTGGATTTTGTGTTTTCCATCAAATCTTTGCTGGAAATTAATTTCACATAATACCATGAGCAAAGTGGAGGGAAAGAGTTTAGTGTGGAAAAAATTAGAAATGGTTGTTAATTAAAAAACACAATGTGCTGAAAACGTAAAAACATCACAGGAAAAAGTGAATTTTCACGAACTAAAAATCTGGATCAAAGTATATTTTTCAAGGTTACTACAAAGCAGTAAAACAGCAAGTTTAGTAAAATTCTATAATTTGTACATGCATGAAGACTTTTATGTATGTATTATGCCTTATATAAAAATTAAGTAGGTTTTTTTTGCAATTTAAGTTTGAGATTGATTCTTTAATGTTAATACGCGTCCCAAAGAGATTGAAGTTTTCTTTGCTATTTTGCATGCAAAAACTAAAATTTCAATTTAAGCTCATATAACTTAGCTGAAGAGAATTGTAAAATTTTTTCAATCAAAATACCAAAAAGGCGATAGTTTTTTATTTGAAAACTCATTTTGCATGCTTCATAAGCTTCATATTTGCAATTGTTACGGCTTTTTTATAAAAGAACCTTTTCTGATTAAATAATTGATGTTACTCATACGACACGTTATCTAAAAGTATTACAAAGTAGTCAAACAGCTGTAATTTTTAGAAATTTAAGTTGTCAACATATGTCTTTATAAACTTTTTATCTGAGTTATGTGGGCTCAACTAAAATGTTTTATTTTCCATAAGAAATTCCAAAAAAAGTTCATCCACATGAGACATGTGTTTTCACGCTACCACCCTAAAATTTATATTATAATGATTTAATAGTGTTTTTTTACAATTCATACAAGAATTTGTTTATTTCCTTTGAGCAACTCCAAATGAACTTTAACGAGAACTCGCTCAACATACTCAGAAAAAATCACTGAAAAAATAGTAGATAAATTACTCTCTAACAAATAATTTATTATTTTAAAGTTCAAATACTGGATATTGGATTGTGATAATTTTTTTTTTGATAAATAAACATATACATATATGTACATAGCTATCTTTATTGGATTTCATTTCAAATTACTTTAATATTAGGCAGTGTGCAAAAAAGAACCCCAAGTATCAGCACATAATTTTCAAAATATTTGATATTTTATATAATATAGTTAAGTATATTAATTTTTGAATTTTGGCATCACACTTAAGTCAATTTGATTTTTGTTTTGCAAAAAATAAAATCGAAACAACATAACTTCATACTTGTTTCATGCATTGCTAAATGAAATCATCAGTGACCTTTAAATCAATGAATGAGAATTTTTAAACCTGATATGAATAATAATTTGCCTTAAGCCATATTTTAGAGACTCTTTTAACATTGAAGTCCAAAATATTGCAACCTTAAGAAACATCGTATTAAGCAAATATTTGTCTACAAAATTATTTAGCAAAACTTATTCCATAGTTTTATATCTATCAACATTTAAGAAAAAACGTAAATTAACAGCTAAAAATTAATGCAAATAATAGCTTTTACAGTTTTAAAGAACCTGAAATTCACATGAAAAAATTAGCTCGCTAATGTTTTATTTCCTAACAACATTAAGTTCTCACTTATAAAACTTCATATTGATGTGCACCCAAGTACCTACCCATAATAATTACACATTGCAATTGACGTCATGTCAACGTACCGCAAATAACAAAACCTGACCTAAAACAACCGTAGCTATCATTAACCTGCATGATATGTCCTGAATGGTCGTCAACACGCAAAATTCATTTGAAATTATAAAATGAAAAAAATCGCATAGCTAATTGGTTCAAAAATCATGTTATTTTCAAAATGATTGCATTGCAAGGAACAAAACATATGGTATCACATCACATCCGCCAAAAATAAAAACGCAAAGCCCAAAATAGACCATGTTTGCATCGAAAAGTTTTTCTCATAAATCTATATATAATAATCCAATTAATTACCACTATTGGAAAACTAAATGGTGCAAATTTAGATTGGCCTCCATGCAAAGTTTTTGTGGAGTAAAATTTTACTTTATTCATCAAAAGTAACAATAATACGATACAGCAAAGCATCAACATTCAGTCAAAATACAGTAGTTGAAATTCACATAAAGTCAATATATATTTTGTTTATAGTTGCGTTATTTTTGGTAAAAATATAAATTTTATTTCAGTAAGTATACATTTTTCAGTAAGAAAACATTTAATTGCAAATCATGAAAAATGCAAAAAGTTTGAATGGAATTTATCTGAAGAATAAAATCTGTAAGTGCAATCTTGATCATCTCCTTTCAATCATCTAAGTCTAAGATTGAAACTTTTTGGGCACACCTTCCTTAAGTTTTTGACATCTCAAACAGCTAAATCTTTATTGGAAACACACGACTTTTAACGATTTTTAAACTAAAAATATCTCCGAATAAAGCGGTTACACAGGCTTCTCATCTATTAAAATAATCTTAGTTTCGGAAATAATTTTAAAAAAAATGTTTAAGAACTTACAATGGCATCATGTTTCAATAGACGACTTAAATAAAAAAAAATTTTTTGGAAAATATCAAAAAATACGTTCAGACCTAAGATCCGTAATATTCAAGGACCTATCATTAGCGTTTTGAAAAAAAAAAAAAACATTTTCTTAAGATCACGTATATATTTGAAACATTAATTTTTGACCATTGTGCAATTCCAAATACATAGAAATCTATAAGAGAAGAAAATGGAAACATTAAAATTTGACTAAGCTATGTACCTAGAAATGCTTCACAGCTAATGTTGTCTATGGCATTAAAGCACAAAAATGGTCCAAATCGGTGTTTTTGAGTACATTCATCTCAAAATGCGGAAAACCAATTCAGAATCTGCGTCATAAATTATAAAGAAATTATAAAAAAACAATTATAAAAACTATGAGTCAAGCAGTTTGATAATAATTCTTTTAAAGCCAATTAAAGAATTTCAAATTTTAGTGAAACTCGATCTGTGCTTTCATATTTTCAACATTCTCCAAAAAAATCAAGTTCCATTTTGTTTCATTTAAGTCCACCATTTGAACACCTTGAGTGAACGTTTTACTCATTTTATCAAGTTTTTTAGTAAAGTTGAATATTCAAAAAATTCAATTCAATTCAATGTGATTGGTCAATTTGATAAAATAATCAAAATGAAATTTTGTGCAAAAATAACCCAATGATTTAAGGCATAAAAATTGAGGTTGTTCGAATATTCCCACTACTGTATCAAAGAAATAAAAATCAAATTGTTGAAAGGCTTGTTAACGAGATCATAAATAATTTTACTGGCAGCTTTATTTATTTTCTCAAGTGCATTAAAAAAATTTTTTCATTTCAACTTTTATGTAGAAATACTTAAAAAATATAAATTGGCAAATTTTATTGCAAAGTATGAAAATAAAAAAATTAAATTTAGCATAATTGGCAGTTTTTGAATTTAAAAGCTTATTATTATTGAGATAATGAAAAAAAATTAAATTGAATTGAAAAATTTGTGTTCCAAGAAACCTTGGAGATAGGCTCATACGAGTAATGAATTGAATCAAATTGAAATTTGTATTTAAAGTGAGAAAAGGATCTTAGAACGCACTGTTTTTTTTTTTTATCTGGTTTAATCTACGTCAATTTATCATTATATACGAACGTTTATTGTGCAAGCAGAATATTCAAATATTCTTACTTCAAAATTTATAAACATTGGCTATTTGCAGTCAAAAAGCAAGGAACAGTATTGAAAAAGTTGAGAAAATTTCGAAAAGTATTGACAAAATCGAATAGCACCAAATAAAAATATATGGTATTGAAAAATAACAAAAAATAGATATGTGTAAAAGTATCAATAAAATCAATAACCATTGAAAAATGCGACAAGTCTTAGGAACCATTCTCAGCACAGAAAGCTTCCAACGTGCAATGGTAGCACTTTTAAAGCTAAAACAACTTTACTACTGCACATTTATTTGCAATAATATCTACATCTGTGGAAAATTTTGATCTTGTTGGAGAACTACAAGTATTTAACTAGTTCCTAAAGAAAAATAAGCATCAAACTCCATTTGATGAATATACGATGCAATATACTTTTTGCCCTTCAAAGATAAGTTGAGTATAATAAACTTTCACCTCGTTAACGATTTAGAGTACAATCATTCTACTGGTAATCTTACGGCATTTCTTATAACTCACATATAGCGTCGGCAATAACTCTACTAGTTGGATACCGAGTTTGGTTAGCATAAGTTCTCTCCATTCATCTCTTGAGAATAGACGCAATATTGCTTGTCTAACCTTGTTGCACAAATTTATAATGAGATCTATTCTGTCTTTTGAATTCATATACTCTTTCAAAGCACCAGAGTTGGCATTGCATCGGTATATAATGAAACAATTCGTTATTCAGTTTTTGTTGTGGAGCAATTGCTCTGCGAACGTTTTTTCGTGCTATTAACATATCGGTAACTTCACAGCGAATATTAACTGCTAGATCTCGCTCCATCTTACTTCTCACTAGCCCTATAAGATTTGCTTATTTGAACCAACAAAGTGCTTTGCATTGATAGGGGTATCCACTGAGGTTAAGTCAAATGCCTTAAAAACTACGAAGATATTGCCACATTTGCTTATAGAATGGTATTAATTTGAAGGGCCTCTATGTTGTTCATAGAATTCCGTTTCGTAGGGGCTTAAAATATAAATGATTTGATGGCAAAGCACAATTGTGATTTTTGAAAAACTCAAAATAAATTGACATCAAATATTCCCAGAAGAGAATTAAAATTCTCTATCATTAAAGATAAAGTATTATAAAAAAATAAAGTTTTTATATATTATTTGCATAGAGATTTTAACGAATCTTTTAATATCTTTAGAAATTATTCGTGGCTGGTTAAAAAAGCTATAAAGTTCAATAATAAAATAAATGTTTTACATGTAGCGAAAATAGAAAACGATATGAAAATGATTTTTTATACAAGGTGTTTGTCTTATTTTATTGCTATTTTATGCAACTGATTTTGACATCAATCAGCAGAGTTCTTTCAGCGACTTTAGCCATTTCATGCAAATTAAGTTCTATTACACCATATAATATACAAACACCTGCACTTATGCACACTATCACACAAGTTTGCATGACAAACCGAAATATTTGGCGAATGAATTTTAAACATAACTGCGTTGAAAATCAATAAAAGAATCATGTTCAAGCTGTTAAACCATTTGCGGTCTCAATAGAATTATGTAAGGGCTTAAGCACACGACAAATATAATATCGCCAAAGAAAGCATATATATAAACATATGATTAACTGAGTATCTCGCTTGTCCCAGAGTTAGTTATATAGAGTAGATGCTGCCTTAGTGTAAAAAAAATAGTTTTTTTTCTCTTTTATGGCTAAATTTCATAAGATTTTCTAACGTCTTTTGAGAGCATATTCCCTTGTTTCAACGCTTAGTAGTTGCAAAATCAAACTACTTGTGCAACATATTGGGATTGCTGCTAAACATCGATAAATCGTTGCTCCGATATTTTATCGCCACTGTGCTGGGTCACTAAAATACAGTAACAAAAGCACGTGCAACACGCAATGCACACAATCTAGGCCAAACAAGCAAACATTCATGAAATCCTTTGTTAAGTAAAATGGGCTGTGATGGTGGCAGTCGTCCAATTCGTCCAACATAAAAAAAACTTTTAAAAGTTTTATTTGCAATTTTAATTTATATTTTCGTTTGTTGACTTAGCGCATTCTGTCAATTTTATAATGGAAGCAAAGTAACTTTTAGTTTCATCTCAAACTGACTAATTCGAATCTTCAATAAAGGAGGATTTCTAACTAAGTACAATGTAAACTAGTAATTCTACTGAATGATTTGAAAACTTTTCATTCTTCATTAAATTAAGTAATAGTCTGGCTCTTCAAGTAACCTAATGATCATTAACCATTATAATAAATGATTGAAGATTCTTATTCAATAAATTGGAATATAGGAAGAATATCTGATGGATTTGTAATCTAATGTTTTTGACGTTGAGTCATCATCTCGTCTATGTTATCACAAGCTATGGTACTCATTGTTGTGATATTGTGCACTGATGACGGATTGCAGGTACTACTGAAAAGGCCGAGCCTATAGTGAAAGATTTTAAGTTGCAACAACTCTATTTCAGATTCTTTTTAAAGATATCAACTTCTTAGTAATACGAAAATAATATCACTTAGTATAGCAACTAAATAATTTTGTAGCTATGAGTCCTTATTTGCTTGTCTGCTACTTTATCCAAGTAATTTTCGTTTCACCATTTCAACTTTTAAATATGATTGCACATTTTCAACTAAGTAACTATGCCAGAAGAAGTTTTAATTTTTTCTTTACTTCGAGAATAGTCAAAGCCCCTAGTACATCTAGATCTGCTAGTGATTGTCTGCATGATTTCACCTTACCAGATTAAATTATACTTTTTAACTAAATAGAAATAGCAGGAAAGAAGTTCTTTTAAAATTCAAAGCGTTTTGTGTTAATAATTCGTGCGAATCCATAGAACACTTTGTTGTTGTTGTTTGCTTTGCAGTCTTATCGCTTGTATGCTGTGCTCTTCGCAGAACTTTTCAAGTGCGCATAGCCGTAAGTCATTTTAACTTGTATGTGTTAATTAGCAACTACAATTCTTCTCATAAGTGTGTTTGTACATTAGGGTGTAGTAAAAAAAATAATCAATTTTTTATTTTGATTGTGATGTTCATAATCGAATTTTTGTTTCGTTAAAATTATTTTTTTTTGGTTTCTTTTTAATGATAAAATATTGAATTTTTTTTTTATTCACATAAATTGTTTGTACTTTTTCAAAAAGTCAGAGTTTTTGATCGCTGATAAATTGGGAATTATTGAATACCTGCACAAATTTTTCTTCAAGAAGTTAAAGTTTGTATATTTTCTAAACTTTTTAAATATATTTCAATTTAAGGGTGAAAATTCTTTATTTTTTCTCATTTGCTCATAAATAAAAAATTACAAAGCGAGTGTTTAATAACAAGAAGTAGAGTCGAACTTTACTTCATACATACAATTAATATGGAAAAAACCGACGTTTTTACTAAAACGACATTCGTTTTTCCTCCATGTCGCTTTTTCCATGTTTCCATTTTTAGAAGAACACTCTTTCTATAAAACCAAATTAAATAAAGGGTTGTTTGTTAGTAAAGACGATGAAAATACTTGAGGATTTAAAATATATAAGTTGGCAGCAACGTAATGTAGTCAGTTCCTACTTTTGACTGCTCTAAGGAAAAAGGTTTTTGAATATTTATTCGGAAAGTATTTACCTTAACTCAAAAAATATTGCAAATGAGTTGGTGTCGTGCACCATAATATTTCAAAAACCTTGTATAAATGTTTTTATTTATTTAATTTTATATGTTTAGAAATTGACACACAACATCAAAACAGTAGATGTAACTATTAAAAGTGGAGTCTTAATACATTTAACTTTTCTTAGTTTTTGAAAAAAAAAACTATATTCATTTTTCGATTTTGAAAAAAAAAAACTATATACATTTTTCGTTTTTCAAAAACTCAGTAAAAATTAGAAAGAATTCAGGTTCCATTTTATTTTTAAATAACTTACATACATGGTTTAATGTGCCAGTTTCTAAAAAAATACAGGTAAAAAATTAAAAATACTGAAATTCGGTTGTGGCAAATTTTCATTATTTCTAAGAAATTGCGTTTCTTAATGAAAGACATCACACTTAGGGAAAACAGCAATGATTTTCTGTTTGAATGAACCATAAATGTGTATGGCGCCAAGACAGAAAATTTTTAAATTGAAAAGAAACATTTTTGATTTGGATTCAAAAAGATTTCACATTGATTTAAAGTGATTTCATATATGAATCAAAGTGACAAAATTTTTCCCTGAGTGTAGACATATTTATTTAGACCATAAAAAATTTATAAGAAAATTACATTGTTTCCAAAAGAATTTTATAAAATTTTACCAAAGAAAAATGTGTCAGTCCCACACAAAGGAATCACGAAATTAAAATTTATGTTTATATTTACTCGAATCTGACACTGTCTCTTTTATTGAATTTAGGTCACAAAAACTGCAACAGACGAAGTGACATATATCACTAATTTAATTTATTATATCATACTTCATAGACTTTTACATTAAATAAGAACTCAAGCATGTAAACAATAACATTAAATTAAGTAAATTATTAAAAAAAAATATATGCAATAATAAGAATTTACTATATTATGAAAAACTATTATTTTTAAACGATTGTAGCAACACTCAACCTATATATTTTAAAATTCTTTATAAAGGCTTTCCCAAAAAATTCCAGAATCAACGTTTTCTAATACCGTCTGAGCACATTTAGCGAAATACTTAGCTAACATGCTCTCCAACACATCTTGTTAATGCCATAATCATTAAATTTCGACACAGAATATCATTTGGAAAGACCACTTCTTTAATGCAGATACCAAATCCAATATCATGTCTGAATTTTTGCATTCATTTTATTGTCGAATATAATTTCTCTGTGATATACGCAAAAAACTTTTTGGTTTTGTTATTTCGTAAATCACAGCAGCACGTCTAAAGAAAATAGAAAATATCCATGCATTTCAAGACGTGTCGAGTGATGAAGATGAATGTGCAACATTTACACATTGACGCACAATTGTTAGAAGCATCATGCAAATAGGGGTGCCGAAGGATATGACAGAGATAAAATTGTTCTACTAGAAAGCGAATGCGTATTTTTTTAAAGAAAAATTATCAAATGCAAAAATGAGTAAAATATGGAAAAAAAGTAAATTGCTAGATGTAACGCTTTTGCTAAAAACAGTAGTAATAGAGTATTGCAATGTGCGCTGCTTAAGTAAAACTATAATGCATTGGATCACTGATTGTTAAAAGGAATGCTATCTATTTATAGTCAAAAACAATCAACATTTTTCCAAAAATCTGCCAAGTATCAAAACATTTTTCAAGACCACTTACTTGGGTGCTTTTCAATGATCAGTAGATGAGACACGCGATAAACTGTTCGGTAATATTTTCGAATCACTTTCCCATTGTCTTTTTTTCTGAACTTCATATCGTAATATGAAATACCCGAGTTCAAGCCTTCTTCTTGGATAATTTCTACGCACAGACTTGATTTATAGCAATGTTGCTCGCTTACTTAGAAAATTTTATGAGCGTCACAAAGTCATTGAAACATACAGCAGACATTCTGGCAACTCTGAACAATATGTTGTTATGGTAGGTACAGACATAAAACAACTTACTTTACCAACTAATTGCATTAGATTGTAATGTCTGCTGTAGCTTTCACGGTCAATTCCTTATATCAAAGTTGCAAGCCAAACAAATTTTTCTAAAAGAAAACACTTTAATATTTACAATACATTTTAGCTTTTGTTGTGCATTAAATGATGTACGTTGTAAATACTAAACACATCAATGGGCAACTCTGTATTTATGGCCTTTACTTTTAAACTTGTTGTTTAAATATTTATTTTTAGCTTAAATTTTAGAGCGCAGCATTATATTTTTGTTTTGGTTTCTTTTTTTTTTTTGCTTTTTCGTTATTTTTGGAACTCTTTCTTTGAATGTTCGTTTAATTTTCTTTTCTTTATCTGTAAAACAGAATAAAATAAATTTTTATCTATTTAACTTTTTTGTTTTGTCGGCAAAGGTATTTTCGTTTTTCCTCGAAGTCTGATATAAAAATGTTTTCCTTTCTGCTGTCTCTTGGTTTTTTATGAAGACATTCTCATAAATAAAAGGTCTTTCATTAAAGTAATTAATTTTAATTTCCGCATTATTCTCATGCATAAGAACAGCAAAGATTATATTGTTGTTAAGTCTTCTTTTATAGAAAAAAATTTACGTTTAACGAATCTGGAGAACTTTTAGTATTTTTGGGTATGTTATGAACTTAAAAATTGGTAGATACATATGTGTACATACCTAGTAAAAAACGGAAATTTTAAAAATTTTTATTGTTGCTTTAGAAAAAATTTCGTAGGCAGTTATAGCAACGATTTTAAAAATTAAATAAAAATTGCATTTAAATTGTAGAAGGTGTTAAATTTTTCTAATCATTCCCAAAAAATTCAATTTTTTGAAACTTGAGAGCAAAATATCTCAATCAGATCAGCGAATCAGAAATATAAAACAATTTGTAGCCTCATAAGTCCCCAAGCCCACTAGTCTAGGGCGGAGAACAGGAATATGCACTTCCTAGTAATTCAAGAAAAATAATACTTAATTTGTTACAATTGGAGCAGTAGATTAAGCTCCTTAGCTAAACAAAACTTAAGTTATGGTTTTGCCTACAACGTCCTCTCTGATCAGATTTTTGAAGCTTTGATTCTACAGACAAACGTATGCTTAATGATCCCATAATAACGAAAAGTTAATTTGATGAATTTAGTACAACTAACGCAGTCTGCGAGCCATTAATCTAAATATATTTTGCATATATATGTATATACCGAATCGGCATTTAACGTTTCATAAGCCTTTCAGAAATCTTTCACATGAAATTTTATAAGGTTCTGTTTTCATTTTAAAAAAGCCTTCCACAATGTACTAATATCTGCATTTTGATCTCACTTGAAATGTTTCCGAAACGTCACAGAAATCTTGCAAGATTCAGAGAAAATCATATTTTTTCATTACATTATCGGAACTCTGAATTATTGTTTTAGCTGATCCGCGTAACTTGGAAATGTTATTTAAAAGAGTTTTACTCGTATTGTGACGATTTCATAATTTATAGTTGAAAATGATTACACAAAAAAAACTAAGCCTAACATAGCATCAGAAAGTTCTTTATTAACTATTTATATTTTTTTATACCTACACTTGATGTCGTATGTATGCAATGCATATAACCAAAAAGAGTCATTAAAAAATTGTCAGACTTTATTATAAAACTTTTGGAAACTTTAAGTCTAGAGCCTTTCAGAAACATTTCAGAATGATTACATGTGAAAGATTTCGTTTACAACATGTCAGAGCGATTTCATTTGAGATATTCAGGAAAATTTGAATATGGCATACTTTCAGTAACAGATCATTATGATTGCATATGAAAAATAACATTTCAAATATACATATAAGAAAAATTTATGTAACGTTCCGTTTCAAATGAAATATTTCTGATACATTGCAGACTATTTCTGATACTTTCTGAAAACTAACATGCCAAGTGAGCACGTACATCCATTTTATTATTTTTGTTCACATACATTTAACAAAACATCCACTTGAAAGTAAATTCATAGTTAAGAAAAATTTTTGAAAATCTTAACAATAATTTTTCATAATTTCTTAAATTTCTCACCGAAGCAAAAAATCATAAATAATTTACTTACCAGTCCACCAACACCGCAATATATCGACAACGACACCAGCAAGCCAATGTGATTTAAGGCTGATTTCCATTTCAACGATTTCCAACATCCTTTACGACACAGACCACCACTACTTTCAGCATTTTCCACACGCACATCCAAATGTTTGAGTTTCTCCAAAAGCTCTGTGTTGGCTTCATCCGAAGAATCAAACTCTACCATAGCTACGAGCTATTTAGAATTTTTCTGTTAATTTATACACTAACGCTGCTGCTGATTTTAGGCCCTCTTATAGCTGAGTTATGATATTGTTGTATTTGAGTAGTTTTGTTCCTTTTTCCAGAACTTTTTGTTACTTAAGAAATAATTAAGTTTCACTTTGTAATTTATGCCACCACCCTTTGCTGTGGTGGGCTTAGCTGTGACTTAATCCTTGCTTGCATGACGACGCATAAGTCATATGCATTCATTACGAAGGTTTTAACTTTTTATTATAAAATTTTTATTTTCACTACCTTTTTTTTTTTGAAATTACAAGAATTTGTTACTTATTCATTATTTATTCAGGTATTTATGTACTGTGATTTTTTTTCTGCTGTAGTATATATATAAAAGTAACTTTAACCTCGATTTTTAATTTTTTTTATTCAAAAGGAATTCAATTCAATAATTTAGAAAATTAATTTAAAAACAACATGAAACATGGCAGTTGCAGCCACAAAAATTTATAAGAAAAATTTTGTTTGGAAAAGGCAAGGCTATCCTCTACCCTTGGCGACGAAGCTTTGCACTTGCCAGACTAGAGCAATGACATAATATATGCACTGTGGCATTGCATCTGCTACCATAGATATTTGCATACAGTGACATCCAAATAAAATGAAATCTGCTTTTTATTACACAGCCTAAGGAGCTGAAGACACATCCTTACTAATGTTGGCGTGACTTAACATGAGTCTAGTGCGAAATTGGCCAAACTGCTGTTAGCGTATCGTACTGAAGAAAAAGTTTCCGGAATTAAGATTCCTTAGATTACTCCGGTGTGATGCACTCTAAATTTCTTACAGAAAGAGAAACCGCAAATAAGGAATATTCCTTAGGCGTCATGAAGGTTTTTCGTGGGAGTATACACTGAAAACGACGAGATTTGAGAAAGGACAACTCATAGATTTGGTTCACGACCAAGCACCATCGCATAACCCCAGCAATGAGCATGAGTTTCCACTAAAAATTAAACGAGTGCCATCGACTATTCATCTATCTTTTTCCTCTTCCAAAGGCAAAAATAGCCACTGCGAAGAGTTTGATTCGAGTTGGTTGGAGCAGGAGGCTATTATTTCTATATCAACCAATGAAAATTTTATGCAAGACTGGATCAAGCGGTGGTGCCTACTTTAAACGAAACAAAATAAATTTGTAGAAATAAATAATTCTGTTTCAATTTATGTAACAATTTCGGATACATTCAACACTTAGTGTATTGTATAGTTCAATATGACGTATGCATAACATTTATTAATATTTACGGTAAGTTTTTAAGAAAACTCAAAAATTAAACTTTATTAACTAATATTCATATGGTGTGTATATGGGTAAATCTATCATGCAGTGCATTTAAAATTAAAAATTAGTTTTATTTAAAATCTGATCTCACATTCAAGAAATTTGTTAAATAAGCTCTCATCATGAATAGAAACTTTAAACATACTTCACTTTACTCCACCCCTAATTTACGCATACAAGAGCCCAAATTATTAATGACAGAAAATTAGCAAATGATTTTTGAAAAAAATTCTTGTGAAAAACATTTCAAAATACGTAAAATATCTATGGAGAGGGTAAACAAAGCCATAAAATCCTATTCAAAAGTTTTTAATTGAAGTCAATATAAATAATTGACCTGTTTTGTAACAGTAAGGTAACTTATACACGAACAATGCAAAAAATTTTGCTGCATTAAAAAAAAAGGATTATATTAACTTTTTTAATAAATTTCGCGTATTAAATTAATCATACGCTTGACAACTTCGTAAATTCAGTGACGTTAACTTAAATATTATTGAGAACACAATGTCGCAACTCTAAGAATATAATACTTTAACATTCAAAGCATTGTGCATGTAAGAATTTTGTTTTAAGAAGATTTACTGTGAAAAGAAAAGTGCTAAATTGCAATATTTTTTACTTACGTAGCACGATATTTAAAACGTATGTAACTTTATTCTCATTGAGGTCACATTATTTTGCTTAAAATGTCTCTGTAGAATTTGACAATATATCATTATTTCAATGTAGCACGCAAGTACCTTAATTTACTAATCGTGTAAAGTTTAAATTTTATAGCTGTCACAACCCAAAAATTCCCATTTTTGCTTGAATGTTTATTCCTAGCCATACAATTTGAGGATATTGATACAAAAATACTACAACGTCAAAAATATTTGTAGATTTGAATTGCACTTTTATATTCACAGGCGATGTTGGCAACTTCAAAGTGTCGTTAATTTTGTTTGATTCACTTCTGCAAAACTGAGATATTCTTAATATTTTACACACACACACATGTTTCTAACAGGTGCAATCATTTTGCTATTGATCATTTAATTTCGAGAAATGTGATTTTTCGACTCACTCTTACAAGCAATAGTAAATGGAATGAAGCAGTATAGGCAAAGTTATTTCGGCTCCTCTTAAGAAAATGAATATTAAGTAATTAGGAATTTTGGAATCTTTAATAAAATTTTTTTCAAGAGAGAGAAATTGATATATTTACCTAAAGAAGATTGCGATCTATTTATAACTGTCTAAAGTAAGAGGAGATTTCTACCCAAAACTTTTGACCAACAATATAGAAAGAACCTGCGAAACGTAAAATTCATGCTTTACTAAATTTAATAAAGTTTTAATAAATTTACTAAAATATTTATGTAAGCAAATACTTCCAAAAATGTTCTTTCTTTAACAAGTTCATCAAAATTTGTGCAACTTTATTCAAGCAAACAATCAAATTCCAAATTTTTTAGCTGAGTTTAATTGTATTTGTACTTGAGAAAAATTATTTTAAACGATTTTTTCATACAGATTTGTTAAAGTCCCATGAGAATAAATTGAGATTGTAAGTACTGCTCTAAAAGAACTTGTCAAAACACACTGGTATTGAGATGGTACTCAAAGTAGACCTCCCCTCTCATACATTTTTTACTAAAAATTAATCAGTGAAACGTATCCTGGAGCGTGGCTCCTCATAACCGGAACATTTTGCACATATCGTCGCCCGAGTTCTCTTTTGCTTCATACGCCATTTTTTGATTTAAGACTTGTTCCATAGGTTTTGAAACATTATCTTTCTAAGGCTGTTGTCGCAATACATCTATCTGTTTTAGTTTCTGAGGTGTGTAGTATCCTATTTGCCACATAAGCAACATTCTTTCATTTTTTTATTTATTATTTGCTGCAAAATTCAAACTTTGGCTAATGGAGCAAGTTTTGTATGAAATAAACTGTTTTGTAATTAATTTATTCCACGCACTAAGAACTAAACAGTTATTATTTACCCCATTGCAATAATTCCTAAATGAAGGTTTGCTCCATATATAGTATTATATAGCAAAAGTAAGCGTGTTATTGATTTGTATTGTATGGAGCAAACTGTCCACTATGACAGGTAAAATCTGGTAAAATATCATATATCTCCAAAAGTACTTTGGTCCCATATAGCATATAACGATGTAACGAAATTCCATTTTAACGAACAGTTTTTCAATTTGGAATTTTCCCATTGATGTCTCTAAATAACGAACACTAAAAGTGTTCACTATTCCAAATAAAGATAACAATAACTGCTGAACTGGAATAACTTTTTTATTAATAGTAAAGCTGATCGCAAGTAAATATAGCATTCCTAAATCTAACTAAACTTTTATGACTAGATATGTATGTGTGTATATGAGTAAATAATTTTTCTTCGATAAAAAACTTTTCGATATAACGAATTTTACGATACTATGACTGACCCGTGAATTGATTAGTTTGATTCAAATTTCGATGGTACTTTTTCGGACCAATTTTTTTATTTTAAGGATTAATCTTTCTTTTTCGTTTTTCTCGGAATACATCTTCAGGCATATGGAACAAAAGAGAATTCTGACACGATATAAAAATAAATTTTTAAACAAAACATATTATGTTTTTAAATCACATAGGCCTTTTCTGCGACTGAAGAAAAATTTAATAATAATTTTTATTTCAGTTACTTTAAAATATTTCTTTTAATTTTCCGTCAAAAACAATTAGCACCATATTCATTGTACACTTTCTATTACATATTTTCCTTCCAGTTTTCGAGACGTATGAGCAACATTTAATTACAATTTTTATTTCACGCTGTTTTGAATTTCGTACTTTTTTGCAGCAATAAAAATTTTAGTTTCAAATATTTTCAGCTTCAATCAATTTACAATTTTTTTCTTTTTAATTCTAAACAGAAATGCAATTAGCAACGGGCTTAATTCATTTGCAATTTTCACACTTTTATAATAAAAATCACTAAAGTTTCGACAACACCTCGACCATTGCACTAGCACTCGAACTGCGCCTATGTTATTAATTGCACCGACAATTCACACAAAAAACTTTGTCGCCATTGCAGTTCTTTTTTACTGCCGGACACAATCAACTTTTTGCAAAACACTTCCGTTCGCAACGATGTCAACGCGTCGACTGAAGGATTTTGCGCTCAAAAAATCATTTTCATCCGTATATTTTGGAAATTTTGCTGCTTCTTTACTCCATTGAATTCACATGCGAAGCGATAAATTCTACTACCCCCTCCCAACACTTGTGCATTTCACCACCACCCACATCCGCACAACTTTCAACGTGCTAGGCATGACGTCGTGTGGGAAAGCGTAAAATCAGCGCGCACACTGTGAACGTATGAATTTTCTTTTGTTTATTTTTATTTTTTATTTTATTTTTTCACCGTTTTGTTCTGTGCAATCAGCTGTTCGGCATTTGTTTTGTTTTATTTGTAAACACAACATGTTTGATGTTGCATCCACGTGTTGATATAGTTCGTTGACAACATTTTGCATGTGCGTGAGACATGCTCTTTCAGAATGAATTTTTTTTTTTTGTTTTTGGGATGGATGTTAGACATCGTATAGAAATTGGTATATCAGGTGATATACCACTTTTGTTAAATATCGTCGCCAAAAAATTATAATAAATCGATGAAAAATTTCCAATTTCTTCATTTCCATAATTTTCACATTTTAGTTTTTAGTTTATTTTCCACAACTCACCCATGAGCAAACATTTATTAAAAGTCAATTTAATCAAATTCGGAATCAAAATATAAGTTTTATTAAATAAATAAACTGGATATAATATAATGTTATATAAATAAACGATACAAATATATGCGAAACATAGTAAATATGAAAGAATTGTTATAAAAATTCACGTTCAGGTAGCTTAGGGTTAATTCTTCAACAGGAATAAGAAAATTCGTGTAGTAAACAGTGCAATGACTCTTGACTATCATTAGCAATAAAACTTAATTCTAACCATTTTTTATAGTCCGGCATACGGCGTTTCCTGTTAATCTTTTCAATGTACGATGGCATTACCCTAAGTATACTTCTGTTGGGATCTACAAAATGATCTGCAGACTGTTCTTTCTTAATTGTTTCCTCTATCTCGATTGTTTTCTCTTTCTGTACTGCTTTTATTTCTCTAACTTGATATTTATCTTCTTCGTTTAGTTCATCACTATCTTCTTCTATTACTTCTAATGTCTTTGCCGATATTGCCGATACAGCTTTTGTAATTTCCTTAAATACCATCGATGAGGTCATGCTTTTATTGCTTTTCATTATTTTCTCCGTGATTTTGTATTCTTGTTTTAATTCATCTCTTATAACCGAAGACCATTGTTTTTCTAGAAGCTCTAATTTTTCAGAACACCAAAATGGTACACAACGACTTTTCCATCTTAACAAATTCATACGATCACAGTAATTATCTGATTTCATTAAGACTACAAGTTTTGGAAAGATTTGAGCTGCTTTACATTTGGCTTTTAAGTAATTGACCTTTTTTAAATTGTTGGAATCGCGCATTTCTATGAACAGCAACTTAGCTGCTTCATAGGCTGCATGTGCATAATCCTGTTCCTCTGGATTCTTGGCATGAACTTTTGCCATGCGCAGTTGAATTTCAGCCTCTAAGGTACGTATGTAATAATAATGACTTATGGCAAAGGCATTTTGTAGACAAATCATAGCTTTATCGTTGAATTCAAGGCTGAAATAAAGCAAGAGGCAAGGGATTATATACGATGAAAGAGCATTAAACTTACTTACTCGTAATAGGCTCGTCCTTTGTATAGGTAAAGCTTGCACTTGGCTTGCTGAAATTCGTTTTGTTTTTCATTTAGAATTTGAACTTGAATTTTTTTTATTTCTTTCAGAGCCCGCTTCGGACTTTTCATATCCAAATTGAATTTGATTTTTGTCAGGTGTGCTTCAAAGATTTGTAACTTGTTTCGCTCAAAGTCAACTAGAGAATGATAATGAAATGTGATGCGATGTTATTAAAAAAATAAAAATTTTACTTCTATTTTAAATATTTCAATAAAATATGCTTAGTTTTCGAGATATGATGAGAAGTATAAAGTTCTCATTTGTCTGTGTAATCGTTGTATCAGAATAAGTATCCTTTTTCTAAGGATATGATATGTTGTCTGAATCTAGTGATGTTTCGACTATCGAAAAGACACAAAACACCGCACTTCCTCACAATCTCTTTGAATACTTACTTGACCTATTGAAAAACAAGTTTCACCTGAACTTACTTGTCTTTAAGGTAATAATGGCCTTGTGTGCAAAGTCTACCGCTTGCTGTTCGTTAACATTAAACACTACATTGGCCTGCTGCAAAAGGATATTAGATAACTTGACAGCAGTTGCTTCATGCATTGTCTGAAATTGATACATTTCGGGAGAAGCATCAGGAACAAAGTTCTGGCCAATAGCAATGGCTAAGGCCATTTCCAAATATTTTATGGCACTCATAAGTCGTGAACCTTGGAAAAAGTAATTCAATTGATTAAAAGGTGAAAGCAACTTTTTGTTATTAACATTTTCAATTGGCTTACTATGCTTTGACAATAGACAGCCATGCCTATAGTAGATTCGCATTTTGATCTCATTGTTAATCAGCTCATCCATTTTAAATTGACGAATAACTTTTGCCACAATAGCGTAGAGATCTTCAGCAAGCCATTGGAATGTTGAGCCTGCATTTTCGGCAATCAATAGACCCTGATAGAAACACTTCATAGTTGCCGCAGAACATTTATTTTTTACCAAATTTGCAGAAATCTCAGCCAACTTGAAGTACTTGAAGAGAGCATACAACAAATCGGTATTTTCACTCACAGTTATGGAGATATTCTCGCCTTGCAACAGCAATTGCTCCTTTTCAACTAAACACTGAAAATATTTCGCTGTTGTCATACAGCCCTCCTCAAAAAGTTCTGCTATGAGCACATCATAAATGGGTCCGTTGAGGCGTCGTGCTTCGTTATATGGTAACTTTTTTACCTTTGCCTTGAGTCGTTCACGATCATACCTAAATCTAAAAGATTTTCTTGGCTCTGAATCAGGCATAGATTGACAAAAAGGCTAACGTTGCAGAAGAAGTTGCTGAATATATAGTTTAAAAGAACTTTATAGTATCTTGCAAAAAAATTTTTTTTTGTTCTGAAGTAACATATGTATATTTTTAATTTCAAAAATAAAGCTGAAAACTAGATTAAAATCAAAGAAGTTCAAATACCCATATAGTAGCCAAGGTATTTTAATATAAATAAATGTTGTTAGATTCATATTGATTTCACTAAAACGCACAGCGACCTAACAAAGTAAGATGGCAGACGACAAACTCAGACAAAATCGGTCAGTCAAACCAAAAACTGAAGCCTATAAACTACTACAGATATTGCCAGATAATTCGTAGAAAACAATATTTCGGAGCCCATCAATCATCCACCTACACCCGTTAGCGAATGGTCTCAAGCCCGCCTTGATTAATGGAGATAACAAAGGCTGCGTTTTCACAACAGAGTAGCGGGCTTATATCGTATAGTTGCCGAAATCTTGCAAGTTTTCCCGAAGTTAACCGCTAATATACGCTGTTTTTTATACAAATTCGGAAAGAAAAACGAATATATGGAGACTGGCTCATAGTAAATTTAGAAAAAAAAAATAGTAAAAAATGGAACTTATCGCTATGCCAGAACTACATATTCTCAATTCCATCCAAGGTCTCAACAAAAATCCTCGTCACTTATCCAGAAACAACCGCAGCAGGTTCGCCCAAACAGAACGTATAATGCCACATTCATACTAATCCCATTAGTGGAACAGAATAATGAGTGGCTGGCGTTATTACATTGAACAGAAGAAGTGCTGCAGCCGAAATCATACACCTCAACAAGGCTTCATATGAAGGATTCAGATGTAGCGTATCAGATAACGAGAAAATTTCTGATCCTTTTGAATCCGATTCAGGTGTGCGCCAAGGCATTGTACTCAGATGATCATGAACTAGCTAACAAAGCACTCCCGAACTATTTGTCATTATAACATCTGCGGCTTTCTGCCTGGTCATGTACTGTGTAAGCCTAAAAAAGTATTTGTAAAATGTGTTTTTATCAATCAAAATATTTGAAACTTTTCAAAAAGTTCTTTATTCAGTTTCTTTCTTTAGAAACTGCTAATTTCTTTTGTACATAATTACATATATACATACATATTTTTACATATATACATACATCAAATATCCATTTGCATATAAGTCTTCTGATTACATTATCAAAAAGATGCCTGATCCCAAGGAAGAATATCCTCGTAAGCGCCGCATATTTGGTAATAAAAAACCAAGTAAGTCGGTCGATGACACTCAGAAAACCATCTCTGAAGCCCCATTGACCTTCATTGAGGCACGTCGTCGCAAAGGCAATTCACGTGATATCTACGAAACGCTCATACAAGAACTTTACGAAGAAGGTTGCGTTAAAGCAGCTCGACATTTTCGCTGCTTAGTCGATAGAGAATCTGAGCTTCATTTACATGGATCTATACGTGATCGAGTTAAAGACGATATTGATTTGCTTATGGCTCTCTATGAAAATGCTTTAAATGCTGAAAAGGCCGCTTTTTTCCAGAACTGCGCGGGACTGTCGACTTCGTATCGTCTTCTGTACCAAATAATTGTATTGCTTGAAGCAAATAGCAACAGCTTTGAATGGCTGCTTGAAAAAGCTTACAGAATCATAGTGCGTATTGTAGAGAAGAAGGACACAGCTAATGCTAGCTCATCAGATGTAGAAGCACGTATTTTTCTCAAGTATGGAATCTATTTGGGCGAATTAGGTAATTTAAATTCTCTCTAACTTTTTTAAGAGAAACCTGAATTAAGTCAAATAATTTTCATTGTAGGTGAAGATTTAAAAACCGCTATATTTTATCTTCAAAAAGCCATGGAACTTAGCAAAGGTCAAACGTGGTATGAAGATAGCTCAATGTATATAAGAGGAAGCACCGACATAAGCGATAGACCACTACGTACACTATCCGAAGTAGCTGCATTTTACTTGGCCAAAAAAAGTTTGAAATATGCGCAACGAATTTCATTGAAAAGGCCACAAAAAGCAGTCGAATTAGCTCAAAGGGCTAGAAAAATAATTGCTCAAGGTAAATGAAGAAATCGTCCAGAATCGTGACTTTAATGAGAAACACTGTTCCTTTTTTACAGTTGGTATTGAATCTAACAAAGGAATATTTTATGCATCGTGTATTGCAAGTGCAACTTATCTCAAAGAAAGTAAATTGTATCAAAAAGCGCTCAAAATGCTCTCAACAATTGAACACTTTTTCCCCAATGAAGATTTCGAAAGCGATGAAACGCTTCTTATGATGAAATGTGAGCTTCTGATAATTAGAGGTTCTTGCCATTCAAGGTAAGTAAAGCGACAAAAAGATACAAGACAAAATTATCGTTTGCGAATGAGCTTTTATTAAAAGTCCTTGCGACTGTACTTTTCTTTGGGGGAGCTCTAATGTTTATTATGTACATTATAAATTAGGGTGGTCGCTAAGAAATAGATTTCTTGCAGACGCCCCCTGCAATGAAAGTACTCGTAATCGACAGATTAAATGCTAATCTAAGCATTCCAAGTAAATTGTTTTTTATTTGAGATTTTTTCTTTTAAACTTGGCAACCCTGCATCGAGCTGACCTTTTTTCCGTGCAATACGAACCGGCCCGGTTCAGTACAGTGTGTGACAACACCAAAAAAAATTACAATAGTCAC
Source organism: Meiosimyza decipiens (assembly GCA_963680825.1). Taxonomy (NCBI): domain Eukaryota; kingdom Metazoa; phylum Arthropoda; class Insecta; order Diptera; family Lauxaniidae; genus Meiosimyza; species Meiosimyza decipiens. The sequence continues at coordinate 131,436,811 of OY804258.1, read as the reverse complement.
ATTAGTTTCATTCATTGCCAAATGAAATCATCTGTGACCTTTGAGCCGATGTCATGAGAATATATAGGCCTGATATTTCCTTTTTCCATAAATTTGTTGAGAGCCCAAGCAAAAACTGAAACAACAGAAAGTAAATAAATGTATTATATAACTACATACATATATGTACACTTGCACATATACTAGTATGCTAATATTTAGTATGTTAAGATTTTAAAATATTTCTTTGGATATTTCAGCTTAAATCAAATGCGCGAAGCTAAAGCAGAACATCAAGAGGCTATAAAAATTGCCAAAGCAAATGGATTTATATTTCATGAAGCCGAATCACAGCTTAGTATTGGAAAGTTCTATTCAAAAAATAAACAACCCTTACAAGCGAAGTATGCTTATCAGGCTGCCAAGAAACTTTTTGATAAAGTACATAATAAAAAAAGCGCCAAGAAAACACTATATTTGTTGGCAAAATTACAAGCTGATGAGCTTTTTCCTTTCTTTTTGGATTTACTAAAAGACGACTCCAAGTGTGGTTTCTATAAGCTGCGTCAGTGGAAAAACATTTGCAAACCATTTTGGATAGATATGATAGCAGGAAATATCTTAGAGGAAAAGGATGATATTCATTGTTTATTAGCGCCAGATGCTCAAACGAATCGCCTTACTTTTCAAGGAGGCCATGTACCTAATGCCGCTAGCATTTTTAGGCATAGAAATTCTAAATTTGTAGTCTTAGAAGATAGGTTTGTGTGAAGAGTTCCTTAAACTATCATTTTACTAAAAAATAAATGACAAATTTAAATAATAAACAACATTGTTTTATTATAATTTCAAGGCCTGAGGTAGTATTTACGGTTTTTTTTTTGCCCAAGGCTTCATAGCTCATGCCGCCAGTTTTATAAAGCAAAAAGAACTTGAGCATCGAGAAAATTTAAGAAGTTAAAAGTTATTAATTAATAATAAGTTATTGGGATAATGGAGCAACGTTTCATCCTGATTAAGCAATTACGATCAGTCTTTAAATTCACCAGCAGGAATAATGACGCAACAATGGCACACGGTGGCAGGGTTGCCAAGTGGCCGATTTCAGCCCGGCCTGCTCCGGAATTGCAGGTAAAAGCCGGAAGTCCTGTAAGAATTGAAAAGTTTGTGAAAAAGCCACGGTAATTGGATGATTTTTGTTTTTAATGAACAAAAAAAAAAGATCCTTAATATTTTCCAACACAATGGCGAATTATTTTTAAAATTTCTGACCAAAAAATAAGAAAAAATGTTAACTTTTTTCTCAAAAAAAGTTGTACTTATCACCATTTGGAGAAAAAATTATTTAACTATGGAAAAGCCGGGAGTTCCTTTGTTTACTTTCTGAAGACCAATCACACAAAAATCAAATGAGTCCCAGTCAACTTCTGACACTTATAGTTTTTCTTGATATTAATGTTTCAAATCAGTTTTCAAATCCATCTTTAAAAAGGTGTTGTGTTTCACTCTTTTTTTAGATGCTATTTAAACTAAGTATTTTAAGCAGTGGCGCCAATTCGGTAGGGCTAGGGAGGGCACTCCCCCGCCCCAAGTCAGATTCTTGTTATTATTCAATATATAAATTCCATACAACCATCTAATAGTGGTGAAATTATAATTCTACCCCCCTCCCCCCACCCCCTAATGTTTTGGTGAAGTTACACCACTGACTTTAAGGTACTTTGATAGATCCTTAATAAAATACATTTTTTATTGACTACCTGTCAACACTATTGTGAGCGGTGACTGCTGTGTACGAGACTACACGATGCGCATTTGACTGCGCTCAAGGAAAATTTGTTTTTGCTTCCTATAGGAAAAAAAAAAGAAAACAACAGCCGGAGAGAATTAACTTTTTGACGCTCTTTAGGCGCTTGCTCGTTCGTATTTTTACGGTCTTTGAGCGCCTGCTTGTTCTCTGGACACCGCTGGCCATAAGTGTCACAATATTCCACATGAATAGCTAAGCATATAAATCGTAACCGTAATTCAATAGCATCAGATTTAGATAAAGACTTCTCTAGACGCCACCAGTAGCCGAATCTCATGTTACAGTGATCTGATAATGAGAAATTGACTCCTTGGTATCGTTAATTTATGGTATGGGATTGTTTTTAGGGCATATTTTTAACTTTTTTTTCTTTTTATTCAGAAATTTTTCCTCCTTCAGAAGTAGTTCAAAATTTGGCGCCCTATTCTGGAAGCCTGTTATAAATTACCCTACTATTGGGTTTCGAAAAATACCTTTGCATGAATAATGAAATGTCCTTGATTAACGTAAAAACTTTTTTCAAACAAAAACAAAGTGTGTTTGAAGTTTTTTTTTTTTTTCATTAATTCATTTTTTTTTTTTTTGTAAAAGCTTTACATACAAGCGTTTTGTATTTTTATATAATTTTTTTTATTTTTTTGTTGTTTTTTTATAATAAATATTTTTTTGCATTGCCTTTTTTTGCAAACAAGTCATACTTTAGGGTTTCAAAATCAAAAATGAGTCGCAAAAAAACACATATCGTTGTGAATTTGGATAGAAGTGCAGTTCGCGCTGAAATTCCATACCTGGACTATCACACAGCACGCCGAATGCAGGGACCCATTTACGATGTTCTCGTCCAGGAACTTAATGAACACGGTTGCAAGGCATCAGCTAAATATTTTCGCTGCTTATCCACTAAAGAAGATAGCCTTTACAATCTAAAAATTATAGGACGACGCGTGGAAGATGATCGTGAGCTCTTATACCAACTCTTCGATTATTGTGCTGCTGCTGAAAAAGCTTATGACTTTCGAGAATGCGGTGGTTTGACAGCTTCATTTTATATAATGTATCAGTTATTGGAGTTAATTCAGAAGAGTGGTACACTATACCAATGGCTGCTTACAGATGTTTTTAAAATCGTCATGAAGATTATACGACACATAAATCCTAATGGACAACAGCCCAATGAGATGATCACGAGACTTTATTACATGTACGGACTATATTTAAGTCATTTGCGTAAGTAGAGAAGTCGCAGCAACTAAGCTCAACAATATAGAGCACAATGTGGTTCTTTTTTTTCAATGTAGAGGATACAAATTCTATAAAATATTTACGAAATGCATTAGAGTTATGCCGAGGTCAAAAGTGGTGGTCGGATTGTAATAAAATGCTGGACGAAGCTCCTTGTACTGCAGCATCAAGCGATACCGATGGAATTAAAACTTTACAAGAAGTTGTTACTCATTCCTTGGCTGAAGTAAAATTAAAGCTTGCCGAAACGTTTGGAAAATTTGGCAAACATTCTGATGTTGCAACTGAATTGTCAAAAGAAGCAATGCTGTTAGTTGCCGAACGTAAGCAATATAAATTACAGCTCATGATGGAATACCTCTAAATGGTTATTCTGTAGACTAACCGATTAAAATGATTGATGAAATTGTTTTAATTGAGGAATAGTATTGTAATCAATCTTTTTTTTTTGTGCTTTTCGCAAGCAATTATTTTTGAGAGAAGAAACATCATCATACTTCATCCTTTTGATGACCTATGACTTTCCCTATCTTATCTCAAGTTTCGTTATTTTTTTAAAATAGATTCTATGACACATAGAAATACTTTGCTATCGTGTCAAGCTCACTTATTCGAGAACGACAATTTTTTGCCCAATAGCGATTTGTCTTGCATGCCAACTTTCCTCGCCTTCTCTTCAATGGTTGCCTTTCATATTGGCTTAGGCGTATAGGGGTCATCAAATTCCTAAGACCATGGTTTAATAAATTCAAGCAAACCAGCTGTTTTGTTCGCCATTAGACAAATATGATCCACTGACTATACAAAATACTCAACCTTTTGCAGTTTTAAACCGTTTATGGAGTAAGAAATTTCAAATTATTTCTTGCGAACATTATATGTTTGCACTTTTTGTAGCTTAAGATCATCAGGTTTCATATCATATCATTTCACAAGTTCATTCAATTAGGTTGAAGAGTTTTATGAAAGTTAGGTTTGCGCAGACCCTCAACGAATCCGCGATCAGAAATGCTCCATCATGTCAGGTTTTCGAAGCATCCTAACTTAGAAAAAATGCAAAAAACATGTTTTTCAAAAAAAATATGTTAGATGTGATGGTGCAATTCCGATTCCGGACTCGTTTTCAGCAAATCAAAAAAAATTTGATGTCTCATCTTCCAACTTCATGACTTTTTTGTGGGCCTGTGTTATTAAAAGAATGTTATGAAACGAATTGTGAGCTGAGAGTAGGTCATATATATGAAGGAATTATGAACACGTTTAGAAAACGTGTTGTTGCTATATCATTTCCGTATGTAGTAGAACTAGATATATTGGGAAAGCTGATAAATAGGTGGATTTGATAAGCTTACATATAAATTGGATATTACATTGCACTATAGAACTTTTACCGAGGATACACAAAAACAAAACTTTCCGATCACGTGGGTTTCCCGGAAAATCACATACATTTTTGAAAATATTTTGAATGGGCGTACTTTTTTACTACTTTTTTTTTAAGAGCTTTCCCTCGATTTATAGTACGATGATATTTTACTTAAATCTGGCGGTTCTGTCAATTTTCCCCTCTCAAATTTTAAGAACATAATATCAAAGAATCGCTCAGCTACGTTTGGAATACGCGAATACGCAAACATGTTAAAAACACATATTCTTTGATGTCTTTATTTTTTTCTTTTCTTTTCTTTTCTTTTCTTTTCTTTTCTTTTCTCAAGTGGGTGTTGGTAACAACAAATTCGAATTTTACAGCGCTTTCATAACATACGCTAAGTTTCTCGCAGAGAGCTCTAAATTCAAAGCTGCATTGAAGTTATTAAAAAGAGGCAACCAGTATTTTAATCAAGACGATATAAAGCAACACAGCAGATTTTATTGTAAACAATTAATAATAAAAGGTTGCTGTCACGCAGGGTATCGTATTTAATTAAAATTATTATAAATAAAAATACTTCTTCATTGTGTCTTATCCTTTTAGCTTAAAAGACATTAAGCAAGCAAAGAAGGATCATCAACAAGCAATAAAAATTGCACGTTATAGCAAGTACAGAGATCTAGAAGCCCAAGCACTTGTTTATTTGGGTATGCTCTATGCCTTAAAGAAGGTAGAATATAATATAGGTAAAGCTCACTACGAAGATGCAAGACTTATTTTCTTAGAGTTGGGAGATAGAGAAAATGAAACAAAAACTCACTACCTTTTGGCTAAACTAAGGGCAGACGAAATGTTTCCCTTCTTTATGGATATTCTCAAATATACGGCTAGTTCACCATGTAATATGTATAAATTAAGGCGTTGGAAGAATGTTTGCGAGCCATTTTGGGTAAATTTCAGTGAATACTTACAAAAAGTGACGGAGGATCCGTTATCATGCTTACTGGATGTAGAGTCTGAGATGTTAATTGATGTGGACAGAAAGATAAAATCAGTTAGTCGACAATCTGTTCATCATAAACTATTAGCAGATTCGTTAAGCATCCGTTCGATTTCATCGAAAGGTTCTGGTGCGCGCTATCGACGTGGCACACCTTCAAGGGCGTTTAAAAATAGTACAGTACAAAGTACCTTTAGAAGTATCAGTTCCAGATAGTTCTTTAGATGTTGCTGCAAACTGCGATACATTGAACGCATTACATGCACTATAATAAATTCAAATGAAAGTGATGTAAGAAAATATGTTTAAGACCCAAAATTGTAAGTGTAGATGATTAACCAAAATAGGAACTAAAAAATAAACTATCAAAAACTAAAATATGATTAATACGCTCTTATTGTTTTCTCTGAAATTGAAAAAGTTGGTATTAGTAGAGGTTTAATTGCCATAAAATAATCCACTTTTGCTCAACCATACATCTTCCCAATTATTTTTCATACAAAACGAAATCATACTCTGGCGAAATTTTCTCAAAACAATTATAGGTTTTAATGGAAGAACTGTGTTTGGAGAAGAGCCTCCTCCTCAAATGCTTTTTTAATTTTATATTTCTTATGCCAGATGTGTGTCTTGCTCTACAAACGCAATGATATTATTAATTACGATACTAAGATATTTAAAAGACATCACTATTTTGTAAGCCAGATTTTTGTATTGATAACTTTCCCTTATGCTCCTAGGGCAATCCTTATATTTGTAGGCAGTTTGGATCATAGATAATTCGGCTAACGTAGTGTTTTAAAAGCTTTGCTTGTATGAGATATGCCGCGTCCTCTTGTCGAAATTCATCCGATTTCTGTTCAGAGCTTATCCGAATTATTCCAAGTACATATAGCTGTGGAAACACATTCAGTGTAACGTTTTAAAGTTTTTACTTACATAGTAAGTGCCACGTCCTATAGTCGAATGTACCCGCTTTTATTCTGGCCCTAGGCTGAAGCATTTCAGGTATTTGTGTGAAACTTTGTTCCGTTACCTCTACCGTTAAATAATTCTCTCAACACAGTTTTGAGGTTTTTTGTTTTTATGCGAAGTGTCACGCCCCCTGTTGACGAAATTCACAAACTTTTTCGTTCAAAACTTGTTAAGGCTATTCCTACTTTTTGTTAGAAATTTGGTTATACTACATCAAATAACTCGCTCAGTACGTTTTGAATGTTTTATTTGAAAAGACGGTAGGCGTGTCCATGTACCGATTTCGCACATTTCTAATCCATAGAGCCTTGTTGAATTATTTAGTCTATGTAGCAAATTTCTTGATTCCCACAAACAGGACAGACATACGGGCACGGCCAAACAGACTTAGGTGGTACCCCTACAGGGAATATATATACTTTTCTATACGTGTCACTTCACCTTCTATGCGTTACAATGTGCGTGTAGGGTATACAAATTGTTAAAATTGATACGCTAACGTATGTAGCACCTGAAAAATTTTACAAAAAAATTTAGTAAGAAAACTAATTTCTAATAAATCATTCATTTAAAATACCATACAAAATAGCTAAACATCAAATTTAATGCATTAAATTTGATCTTTATCACTTAATATTTTAGTCTTAATCCTGTGCTGAATAGGAAGAATTATCTTTGGTGGCATATTTTATACCATCCATGACAGCACTTGATATAATGGAACCACAGCAAGAAAAACATTGCCAAACACTATAATACCTTTATTGTGCCACGTTGCATTGTGACATCCCTTCCCTCATGCTGAACTCTTTAAATTCAAGTAATCGTTGTTACCGTTTAAACAGCCTCTGAAAAATCGTTCAGGGTCGTCGATAGCCGTACCGAAATGACAGAATTTGACCACCTTCATGAAATTAACGACCAATGATACCATAAAATGCAACGAATTTTCAACAAAATGTTATTAAAAAATTTTAATTTTAATGAGTACGGTTTTTTTCTTAAAATTTAAAGAATTTTCCTTTTTTTTTGTTCAATAAATAAAGCAGATTGATATTCTTATAATATAGTGCACCGCACAGTTTCACAATTCTGCATGTGATTATGCTAAAACTTATTGAGAACATAATCATAAGCCACACCTTATGTTTTTGATTCTATGTAAAAAGTAATATCTAGTCACTGCTATCGAAATCGTAAGTGTTGGTTGCCATTATTTTCGCCATAGCTGCACTTATTCGATATTCTCTTTATGCTCGAAGATTATATTTAACAAGATGACTTTCTTTTTAAATGTTTTGCAATTTTATTTGCATATTCAATTTAAGGTTCAAAGAATGTTAAGCAAATACTTGGATGTTATGAATACTTATTAAAAACAAAAATAAAACCTCCAAGTCTAAACCAAGACCATAAAAGAATATTTTGCAATAGAGTGGAAAATTTATTTTATATCTAATAAATTTTTCGTGGTCTCCAAAGATTTACAAATTTCCATAGTGACTTTATTTTACAAAATAAACATTTTCTTTTTATGCTTTAAGATTAACTTCAAATTTTCCTCTTCAAATAACTAAATTTATGTATTTATATGCTAAAAAACATATTGATTAAATATAGTATGTTTATAGCGTGTGTCAAATGAGAATAAACAACAATTTTATGTTCTAATGGGACAACAAATGTAACTAAATTCTAATTTTAATTAAATGATGCTCTCATTTAGGGCATATGCTTAATTTTTGTTTTTTAATCGTTAATAACAATTATGACAACAGAATAATAGTTGATGATTTTTTTCTTTTTTTTTTTTGTACAGAACGATTTTCCAATAACATTGATAATTTAAATGTAATTATTAATAGACAAGTTTATATATAAAAAAAAAATTACATGAGACTAAAAGTAAAAATAGACAAAAAATAAGTGTTAGTGAAATATATCTCTATTTGTTTTCGTAGTTTTATTGTTGAAGCATAGAGAAACTGCAATAGAAAGATGGAATAAAGTTTTTTTAAGAAAACAGTTGGAAATTATGTGGATTTACTCATTTATTCTTCAATTGCATTTGAGAGGGATACAGTTTTTGTCAGAGCTTCTACATTGTTTGACTCTTTAACAGTTGCAGCAGTGTCATCTTGACTGCTGCTGTCGTTCATATCAACATCTTTCACAATTTCATCAATGCGCTCCTTTAAAATATTTTCAATAATATCTTCATCGGCTTTTGTGTATAAAAATAAGAAAAATAAGCAAAATTTTATAATATTTATTTTTATTTAGGTTACCTTCAACAAACATTGTCAATGATATATCTTGTTCATTAACGGGATTGCTCCCATCAGCAGCAACTGAACCATTTTCCTCGTTTCCATTTGTATTTGTTGCAACAATCGAATCTGCTTTCAATTGTTTTTGTTCATCGACATCCTCGTCTTTTTCGTTTGTTGATGTATCATCTCCCTTTGTTTTGATGGTAGATTCATCATTTTCATCCAAATTTTGTGCCTCTGCATTATCTTGATCGTCTAATCCTTCTGAAGTATCAGATACTTCAGACACTACCAATGCTGCCATGGATTGCTCTTTCGCTGCCTCCGCTGATGTATCTTCATTCATAGGTGGTGTTGCTGCACATTCATTTAGAATTGGCGTGAATATTGGTGTGTTGTCAATATTTGAATCAACTCCTTCATCAGCACCAGCTTTTCCATTTCCGGTCAATGAAACTCGACTTGAAGTTTCATCTTCAGCACTTAACATCATATCAATGCCCTCTGGTGTCGGTGCGTCGAGTTCCAGGTTGTCAGGTGTCGGTGCGTCAAGTCTCAGATCGTCAGGTCTCGCTGCGTCTGCTGCTATTTCATTAGATTTGTCTAAAGCAGTAAGGGTACCGGGGCTATTTGTGTTTGGGAAATCTATTGCGGATGTAAAACTCGATGAAGATTCTGCGGCACTGTTTGAATTTGTGTGGGAGGTACGACGATGTGGAATATCAATTGGAACTACAAAAGAAAACGTATTTATACATTTTTAATTAATAATGATGACACATTATCTGTTAAATTTACAGCATATGCTTACCTATATATTCGCAATCATCATCCTCGTCATCTTCATCATCTACATCGTCAATATTTAAGCGTCTTAAGCCACTTGGTGGCATCTTTTCATTAGCCAGTTTAAACTGCTCTTTGCGTGGGCTTGATGTAGCATCACCTTTAAGTGGACTAAATGACTTTTTTTCTCGCTTTTTACGACCAGACGAATGCCCATATGGAGTGCTACTACTACCAATACTACTAGCAACCACACTGGGATCCAGAAACAACGCAGGATCAAGCTCAATATCATCGATAACTTTGCCATTTTCAACTTTCTTAAGACGCGCTGGTGTAGCTGGCAGTGACGTCAACGGCGCTGATGCGTTAACACTTTTATTTGTAGCTGCATTGAAAGAGGACGCCTTACGGACGTTGGTACTTTTCGGCGTGTACGGAACATCAGAGTCAGAGTCGCTAGAATCATAGTCTTCAGAATCAGTACATCCAAAGATTTCTACCTGTTCCTTAAAAGAAACCGATAAGTTTTTACTTTTATTGCGTTTTGTTTGCAATTTACGCGCACGCGCATTGGATTCAAAAATAAGCATCAGCGGATGATTGCATTTTTCAATTTTGACGTGAGACTTAAAAAATCGTTTTCCAAATGCTTTTATAAGCTGTGTGCGTGTAAATTTGGTAGGCTTCGTTGTACTTGACGATGACTTGTAGTTGTTGTAGGCCGATCCAGGTTTGCTAGTTTTGTGATTCAGAATTAGACGATGTTTCAATTCTGTTTTCTTTGCCATTTGCTTTTTATTCTGAGCTTTCAATGTTGATGGTGAACTTAGTTTGATAAAAAATCCAGTCGCCTCTTTTTTATTGGATTCCTTGGCTCGCTTTGGAGTTGACGGTGAATTTTTATCGGACGACTTGCGCTTAGTTCCTTCTGATGTACTAGATTTTGGACCAGGAATTTTGCGAATTTTTGAATTTATCTTGAGGAATTTTTTTTGTAGCTTCTTTAAATTTTGACGACGTAAGCGCACCATGCAGCGTTTGATTTTATATGACATTTTTTGCTTTCCTGGTCGCTGCTGGAAATTAAAAGATTCATATAACGGCACCGCGTCACTAGGGGCAAATTGCTTTTTCTGAGCCTTGGTCGGTGTCAACTTTTTTGGACTGCTATTACTGCTGCTGGTGCTCTTGCTGCTGTTGCTGGAGGATGGTTTCTTCGGTGAAGGTGTTTTGTCTACTATTTTATCCACTTTAAGCGTTTTATCTCCTTTGAACGTTTTATGCACTTTAACCGTCTTATCTTCCTTAGTTGGTGAATTAATCAATGCATCCACTGTTTTCATCGGTTTTTCGGCTTTATTCGGCGATTTAATTGATTTATCTACTTCAATTAATTTATCCACTTTAGGATATTTATCCCCTTTAATGGATTTATCCACCTTAAAGCATTTATCTACTTTAATAGATTTGTCCACGTCAAGTGCTTTTTCTGTCTTTGTTGGTGATTTAATGGATTTATCCGCTTTCACCGGTTTATCTTCTTTTGTTGGTGATTTAACGAGTTTTTCTGCTTTTGTTGGTGAATTATCTATCTTGTCCGTTTTATGCTCTTTTGCTGATATATACGCTTTAGCAGGTGATTTAACCGTTTTATCTGGGATACCCGGTTTCTTAAACAACTCTCTATATGCATCAGCTATTGTTTTTGAAGCCGACTTTTTCTGTTTTTCTTTATTTTTCTTCATAATATCCTCAACTTTTTTTCGCTCAACCAGCACTTTGAATGGTTTAACGCAGTGTTTAGGCGGTGACAAACTGCGGCTTTTGTGAGAGTTTAATTTCTTTGAAATCGATGAAGCACTATGTGATGGCATAGATTCGCGACGTGATGATTTTGCTGAAACATTTATTTCAAAATCGTCTGATGGCGTTGGTGAGAGGAATTTGCGTGCTGGTGGAGCCTTAATATTTTTATTTACAGCTGGTGCCTTTTTAAGTTGCTCAAAAAGATCATCCATATTTTATAGGTTAGTTTAAATTTTATTTATTTTAAGTGTAGTTTTTAGTTGAATAAAATCTGAAAAATAAATATAGTTGAGTATTATTTCATAAATGTATACATTAAACTACGGCAAAAGTAAAAATTATAGCGTTGAGTATTTGAAGTTGAAGCCTAATGAAGAAGTGTCATCACCTATGTTTAATCTGTGGCAACTGGTATTCTTTGCCTTAAGCTTTCAAAAATAAATGGAATGAATTACTTTTAAACTAAACAAAAATAACGATGAAATTATGACAGAAATAATGTAGCTTAGCATAATCAGACAAAGGTTTGTACTTTTTTAGGAGTGAACTTATTGAGATGCAGTTTTTTGCAAACAACTCCTAAGTGTGTGTAGAAACTAGTTAGAGTGTTATGTTTGATTCTTTGATTCTAATAAAGAACATATGAAGCATTTCTAAAATATCAATTTACAACTCATTCCTGCAAAATTTTACGCAATTTAAATTCAAACTCAAAATATTGAAAAAAGAACTTTTTCAACGTCATACCCGTTACGCACTTTAAACATTTTTCAGATTTAATTACACATGGTTATCAAATTTTTATATTTTTAATAAATATCGGAAGGTACCATAGTACTTGCTGCAAGAGATGAAATTGTATTCTCGCACTTCCCTGAAAAGATATGAATGTCTATATGTAACTAGAACGAACAAAAATTTCGACTTCATAATGCAACGGGAAGGTTATGCTCACAGTGCTCAAAAAATACTCCACGTTCACATGAAATATATATTGGAAATCACTACATATTTCTATTCAAATTAGGTATTACTTTTATTGACCATAACTCTGGTCTCATGCCAGAATGATGGAAAAAGTGATGGAAAATCTTTTTTCTTTAACAATATTTCTTTATTGTTAAATATGTATTTACACAATTTTTTTAATAAGTATTTATTGAAGGTACGTCTAAATCAAAATAAATCAAAAATACGTTTACTCATCACCGATACACCAAAATTTCTGCGATACCCACGGAACTTGCATTTATGTGTAGGAAATCACTTATACCCTTTTCTTTGGCAGTGCGGTAAGAGGTGTAGCAATTTCAGACCAATGACAACTGACCTTTTTTTTAGAAAATCCAGTAAGCCCTAAAAGTCTACGCACTTCGCTCACATTTTTCAAAGAGAAATTATGTCACACTCGTGAATTAGTTAAATTAACGTTTTCAAAATAAAATCCAAATTTCGACAAACAAATAGGGCAGTATTTATTTAATTTTGTAGCCAAATAAATTTTTTTATTTTAATTTTTCTGATTTTGATGTGATCAGTTAACATAGCTATAAATAAATTTGCAATAATAAAATTAATTAGCTACAGTGGGGTAATGTTCTTTGAACATATAAAGGATATATCGATTTTTTTATGCTACTTCTTTTACTTTATACTTATACATATAAGTCAATAATTTATTATTGATATTCAAAAGACTGTAAAGTTACTTTAAGAGATTTTTAAGCTTAGTTGTGCTAGCATTTTCTCAAATAAAAAAAATCAACGTGATGGTTTCTCGATGTATCGTTTGTATAGTCTTCCATAAATGCAAACCATTCATCAAAGCTCTCTGATCCAACACACTTTCTGTAAAAACGTCATTTCTCGAAATCAATGGCACAGATGTACCAATAGCTTATTAAATATCTTTCATATTACACCCAATTTGAAAATCTACATGTTGGGAATCCCAACATATAACGCATTTTTAAAAAGCTACATCCGCGACTTCCAATGGCCACACCCCAGAACCTAGGTGCGTTCTCCAAATTTTAATTCAATATTCGTTATCGGTATTAAAAGCCTCATTAGGAAAATAGGGTTTAATTAAAAGACGGTTGGAGATTCCAAACTAAACTAATGTCAATTTTGTTGTGCTACATTTAAGTTCAAGGTTTTTAATAGTCTTTTCATAGACACATACATACAAATTTCATTACAACTCCTGATCAGGCCAGAGTTATATCCATAAATATTAATTTTACTAAGCAACTTGGACTCAATCAGCCGTGAAATTTCAAAAAGCGTTTGAAAAAAATCGCCAGCTTACCGTTCGAATTTGTTTTCAAAATATACAATAAGGAAATACGTAGTCGCCACAAAACAATAGGAGCCCTCCGCAGCACTTGTCCAATTATAGTTGATTTGTTGTTCGAAGGAACAACAACTGCAACAGCATTCGCAAATGGTCACACTAAATAAGATTATTTTATTTAGCGTCACCTAGTTGATGCATATCTTTACGACTAATGCAATTTCCAAAATTATCACTTATGTCCGCGCTGCGGCAACACCAGGCGTTTGTGGCCACAAGAATCTTTCCTTTTTTTTCACAGTTAAAAATAGAAATTTCAAATGTCACAAAATGTGTTGAAATGCACTTTTAATATGATAATTTTGTGGCCCTTGCAATAAAGTGATATTTGATCTTATGCTTTCACTAAATTTATTTAAATATTTTGCACAATTTATGGCAAAAATCTTTAAATTTCTCTAAACAGAAACAGACGCCGCCATTTCAGCTCTTCTCTATTTTACTTTGTGCTGTTTTCCGACAATTTTTCGATTTTATTTTGACAGTTCGTAACCGGTTTCACAGTAGATGGCGCAAACCGTTACCCCAAGGTAGAGTACACAGTCTTCAAAAACTACAGTGACTCTAATGAAACGTAGCAGTAGTCACTAAATCGCAGAGTTGCGCGAGGAACACCTCCAAGCAAACTTTAACCTTTTCTAAACGTCAAGTTTATTTGTTTAATATTTGTGAAAAAACAATTTAATTAAATGAAAAATTAACTGTCAACGCCCTGTCAAAATCGGACCATCGAACGGACTGACGTTAGCGGATTGCTTCATATAAGATGTATATGCATGATGAGTAATTTGACAGATGCACAACGCCAACGCTCAATATTAGGGAGCATAGTAAGTTTTCAAAGAACTTTGCACTAGCTGCTCATATAATTCGTTCAAATCTAGAGAGCTATTCACATAATACATAATGCAACTAGAAAGGCATACATAAACTCCTCACAAATCCTTGTCTCATTGGGAGAAAAGTCTGTCTGTATGCTGTATTCAAGTCAAAATTTTTAATAAAAGTGATTTCAAATTTATTTGATACTAATCTCAAAAAATTATTGCAATTTACTACAATTTACACTCTGATTTGCTACGCCATCCGACCTACAACGATGTAAAAAATTTTAGACACACATCAGTTTGATGTAATTAGAAAAAAAAAAAAAACAGTTTGACTTGACTCGGAAAACACTGCTTTCACATTGAATGATTTATATCTGCACTGTACATGGAACAGATGTATTCTTTCTCATTGTCTCTCGGGGTAAAACCTATGTATGTTGTTGTTTTCCTATGCCATAGCGGTCCGGGTTACCAAGTCGTATAAAATTGATTTAGGACATGATCTACTAAAGAAGTGCAGCCGAATTATCTGACAAATCTTTGATCGCGTGAACTGGCACTTTGTAATCCTTAACGAATTTTTCTCCAAAATTTAAACCAAAGCAGAATTGCTAAACTTGAAGTTTGACAGGCGAGAAGAATAGCTGCTGCATTTGTTTACAGAGTTAAATGAAATATTAGGAAAGAAGAAATAATCGTGCATTAACTTTAAATAAACTAAACAAATAATTATTGTGATATAGTAGAGTTTGAAGCAGTAGTATTGTGGGAGCAGCAATATATAAGGTAAGAAAAATTGTGAAGCCAAATTTCTCAGGAAAATGACGCGGGCGAAGTACCCAAATGACCAAAACAATTACACTAAGTCAAAGAAGAAAATTGATTTTCCGCCTGTGGTTATAAAGTTATTGTTTGATATAAATCTAATAAAAAGCATAAACTTAAGTGCTGGAAAAAATGTGCAGCGCGCTGATAAGCGTTAATGCCGGAATAAAATATAATGGACGTAATGTGGAGGGTATTTCAAAGTCACACGTCCAGTGTGTCAACAATGGCAATCGAAATAGAGCAAGATTCCGCGACACTTAAAACGTGAAATAAAAAAGTTAAAAAATTAGAATTTCTAACTGAAACATTATTAAATATATATTTAGATAATGTAATGAAGGCCTTTCTGTGCAAGGCGACCGGCATTTAGATCTATAATACAAAAAATGGACAAGTTAGCAGATTTATTTTCTAAATAATACGTTAATTTCTTATTCTGCTTGTAAAATTATAGGGTTATTCCATTTTATCTTTAAATAACTGTTTTTAAAAAAAAATGCTTATAACTTTAACTGAAAATCTATCAGTTTGTGTACATTATTATAGTCCTTAAAACTACCATTCAAATAGCACTAATTTTGTACATATCAGTGCAAGTATTTCTTAAAAAATAAATATCCGCAGTTTCCAATGGATATATTGCTATAACTAACAGATTGCACGCCCAACTTCCGCACATGAAATGACAAGGTAGAGTAATAATAATTTCACATTAGATACTTCATACGTAAAGTGGATGGATGGGATACTTTTCATTTGACGTAAAACAAAGAGTATATTGAGCTGCTATTTCTTAAGTGCCTGGTGTAGTTTCGAAACCCATATCATTTGAGTGCTAAGAAAGTATGTCTCTTTATATATACCAATGCAAAAAGCATAAGTCGCCCAAGAAATTCGAGATATAGTCCTGTGTACACATGTAATTTTTATTTGTAATATTTTTTCATGTTTTTGAATATAGCCACAGTAATTTTACTGAATCTAACACAACATTTTTAAAAACTATGGTATGTACTAAGAAAAAAGAATCCAATCAATTATTGTATCGTCTCATTCTTTGGAGTTTTTATTTTCCCTAATCAAATAAATATTTTTCTGCGAATGCATTTTGCGGTCTTGACACTTAAAAAATCATATTTTCGAAAAAAAAGTCAATAAGTATTTTGATATTAATCATTAAAAAAAAAAATTTTCGCAAAATTCTATAAATTTAATACAAAAACAATAAAAAATAACACGTATATGTTAAACCAGATTTAGTACTGCTGACTAGGAATGGTCGCTGCCCGTATTGACATATGCAAATTTAAGTTTTCCTTTTAGAATGTGTTTTAAAATTGGTGGTATGGCGGGGTTGCTCACTGTACCAATATTTTTGACTTTGCAATATTTTGCGTCGTGACCAACTCTCGAACATCGTTTGCACTTTAGACGTCGTCAAGGTAGAGTTGACTTCATTGGTTGTGGTTTTCCTTTAGCATTCTACATATTCATCACTAATAATTTCCTGCATATGTCTTTGAGTCCATTAATGGCACATAAATTTATTGATACGTTGTCTAAACACTTGCGAAACTTTCTGCAAACTCGGTAAATGTCGCAAATATCGATTGCTTATCAAGTCTTGGCTAACTCTTTAAACTTTGGTTGAACGCAAAGCAGATTACTTCCTACCTCTAGAGATATGCATGCTTAAACTGATACATTATTTACAAAAACTAATGTTATGTGCACTTCCTCTTCATTGCATCGAATGCTGGTAGAAATTCTTCCACTTTGCTATTTGGTACAACAATCTTGGTACATATATTGCTACAGTGTAAAGAAGCCACTGCTGTCGTTAATTCTGCCACTATATTTCGTTTAGAATACCATGTACTACCCGCTTTGCACGATCATTAATAACGGATCAGATTCGAACATTCTATCGTTGACAAAGGCATTTTATTTTTTCGATCTTGCTTAAAATAAGCCCAAAGGTTTTTTGATTTAATTTAAATTTTTGGTTCCTCAGAATACCAAGGGTACAGCATAGATATTTGTTCATGTAAACAAAACGGAAATAATTATTTTATCTTAGTTTATATACAATTTTATTTTAAATTTTTTAATTTCCTAACAATTTCATTTATAAAATTTTGCTAACGATTACTGGGCGTGTTATATGTGGGTTTTTACAAAATATTGACGTTAATCATTGATATTTTTTAGAATTTTTCCAAATTTATAAACCAAACTAAATTTTAAAATTTTAATTTAGTTGCACGCCCATTATCAATGCTAAAATCGTTTCTAAACACTTTACAAAATGAATAATTTCAAAAGAAAAAAAAATTATATTTTGCGCAAAGTTATGTTTCATTAATATTTGGACTCTCCCTTGATTTTATTTGCTGGTTTTCTGTTTGTTGCTGCTGTTTTCTGTGGTGTCATCAGCAACATTTGCTGCAGTTTGTTGTTTTTTCTTTTGTTGGCTTTTAAATTTTTTCTGTGCTCGCCGTGCAAATGTTGTTGTCTCTAATGCTATTTGGAAATTGTTAGAAATCGTTGAAAACTTGGGAGGCAATGGAGGTATTACTTTATCCGTTGGCGGTGGCAGTTTCGAGTTGTTACTACCTAGAGCAATGCGTTTTTTAGATTTACTGCGGGATACATTTGGTTGTGCAGCCGTTGCAACAATGCCACCTGTGCGAAATCGATTGGATTGCTTGTTGGACTGTTGTACTGCTTTTGCTGTCCCCGCTGCCGTTGTGGTGCTGTTGAGTTTGCTACGTTGTGTAGTGGCGGATATAGCCGCGGCTGTATTTTTTTCTCTGGAAAAGTTTTTTATAATTTGTGTTGTCTCTGCGGCTTTTGAGAGTGGAATTCTATTAGACGAAACAGTTTTTTTTTATTAGCATTCTAAGAAATTTTACTAGCAATAAATAAATAATTTCTTACTCACTTTTTCTTTCTAGTTGGTTTACCTTCGGCCCCATGATCCATTTTAACAGCACCAATTTTTTGTAGACGCTTCGTTTTACTGAACTGATGAAAGAGGCGCAAAGTTTTCTCCTCATTGTGCATTTCAGGTACTACGAGGTTTAACATCAGCTTGCTCCGTACTACCGGTATGTTGCTATTATTACTGTTGGTTTGCCAAGCCAATAGTTTTTGTGAGCATGCGCTACGGAAGAAGTTGAAGTTCAAAGAAAAATTTAATAAATTTTTGAATTTCTGTTTCGCGCTCTAACGTGGAGAAAATAAATGTGAAAAATCTGACGTGATGGTGCAAACGAAAACTGGCTAAGAGACCCAAAATTCACAAAACTCGAGTAAAAAAAGAAATTGCGTTGCTACTAGAGAGTTTCAGTAAAGTTTTTTAAAAAAACTTTTAACTCAGTGCAGTTTAACAACTAAATTTGAAAGTTCTTACTTGAGCAACATTTCGTTCTCATCCTTTTTCTTATTTGAGCGTGCCGACGTATGTTCTTTATCAGGCTTTGGAAGAGCTTTCGACACCGGTGGTATACCCCACGATAATGGCCGATTGCGTTCTACATAGTTTGACTGATCCTGATTAACGCCTGTCCATGGTTTCTTCTTGAGCAACAATTTTAATTGCAACTCTTCGCTACTACTGGTACCAACTTCTGTATAGGGATTTTGTATTCTGAAAAGTTAGAGAAGAATTTCACGTAATTTTTAAACTTCAGACAGATTAAATTCTACTCACTTTATTTTTGGCACACATTTGCCACTGTTGTGCAAATTGTGCCAGGAATTAGTACGTCTTGCCATCGTTGTTAAACAACTACCTCCCATTCCAATCATTGGAAATTCTTTTAGCATTCGCTTGTCACTTGCTGGTGCTGTTTTAGGTGCTGCAGTCGGTGCTATCCTGTATGTAATATTCTGTATATTTGATTTTTTCGGAGAGGTTACAATCAATTCTGGTGGCATGCGTCTTAAGATTTCTGAACCATCACCGATTTCTTCAATATAACGCCGTTGCAGTTCACTTTGCAGAAGAATCTTACGTGTTCGTGATACTGTACCAAGGCATACGCCATATTCGTTATTACCAAACGGAATATTTCCATCGCCACACAATTCATCATCTGTTGAAAAATGTATGTCTGAACCAGGATCTGTGGTGGGCATATCGAGTGGGGTGCGTTGCGTCTCCTTGCTGTGACGACGTCGTTGCTTGGATTTAGTGCGTAACTTTGTTTTGCGATTCTGCAAAAATTTTGAAAGAAATCGTATGATGCAGTAAAATTAATAATAAATCATAGCAAACAAGTTTGTATTTTTCTATATAGTTTTGTTGACTATTACTCGCCTTTTGGAATCACAACTGATTGTCAATATTAAAAATTGTATCGGTAAAAAAACGGAATATAAAAAATATTAGAAGTCTCCTTCGAGCCGGATTTGAACCAGCGACCTATGGATTTCTATTTATTTGTTGCACTCTACAGTCCACCGCTCTACCAACTGAGCTATCGAAGGTATTTAAATTTAATGTGCCAAGTACTTATAAAAGAAAAGCGATTGCTTGGCTCAGTGATGTATTAATTTAACTTTCAAACAATCGCATTCTTTGTTACTTTCATGTGCAGGGCTGCCACGGGCTTCAATTAATGCAGTAAATAAATATTTTTCCCAAAAAAATATTGCAAATTAAAAAAGCTGCAACGTTGTCAGAAATCATGGAATAACAAATTAAAACAATATTTAAATCATTTATGAGTTTTGCTTTGGCTTAAATTGGATCGTACAAAATGTTGCTTTGAAAAATAAGGTGCCTAAGAAACTCTGCTGTTTTAGTTTTGAGTTATATTCAGCGCAATTCTAAATATTTTGTTCCATTAAAAATGTCTTATTTTTGTTCCATTCTCCTGCTATATTTCATTTCTAAATTAATTGTTTGGAAAACAAATAAGAAACATAATACATTTTACAATTTATTTAATCATCATGGCATTCCTTAGTTATTTGTACGAAAGTTACGCACGCCACAATCTGTTGTGATTATAACTCATTCAAATATAACCATTGATATATTACCTAGTCCCCGCGCTATGTCTTGAAAATAAATTTTTCAATAAGGTTTCTGCCAGTAGAACCTTGGAATCACGAAAGAAAGATCCTCCTTTAATGTATGTACATGTCGAATGTAATATTTTTTTGGTAAAAAATTTAGCTATTAGTAAAGTATTATACTGTGAAACATTTCAAGAACGTGAAATTCACTTTTACTTTTTAAAAGGTTTAAACTCTAAACAAATAAAATTAAAAACACTACTGGAAGCTCGTAGCACCTGAATTGAATATAACAACGTCTAGCTCCTATGAGTACCATGTTATTGCAATAGAATAAGAAATGAAGACGCAGACGAATTGGCCAAAGGAGCTTGGTCCGAAAGTGAACCAATACTCTTGGCACCGTTTCAGCGCTACTACATTTAGAAAGACAAACAATTAATCTTGAAAGCAACAGATCATCTATTAAGAACTTAAAATATACCATCTCTCTTAATCGAAGGGTTATACAGACAGTGTAATATCTTTTATGTTTTATATTATATATAAATTTTTTTTTTTATATGACGCCGTATATTAATTGCCTTGCATTATACAATTTCTTATATCGTAACGCCCTGTGTGAAGCTAAAATTTAATTTTTTTATACATTATATACCGTAACGGTGTAAAATGTTTTCGTTTTTTTGTAGGCACCATATTTTATTTCTTATAAAATAATTTCAATTCAATTTAAAAATAAAAAAAAATTTTTGGAAAATTTTCATCTACTCTAATAAGGTTATAATTGCTCCAACTAGCAGCCTTGGCTTTATCTATTGCTATTATTAGCTAATGGTTGCTGTATTGGCTAAAGTGAAGTGAAAAGTTTTTCACCACGCTGTTGGCAAATCTGCACTTTGTCTTTATTCCACCACAACCTTCGATAGCTCAGTTGGTAGAGCGGTGGACTGTAGAAATGAAAATTGAATGTAGAAATCCATAGGTCGCTGGTTCAACTCCGGCTCGAAGGAATTTGTAAATTTTTTTTATTGTATTTTAAACTTTCAAAACATTCCACATAAATATGGCATGTTTGAAAAGTTAATTTTAACAAAAACTTTTTCCTAATTACTTGGTACATTAAACATAATATCAAGTGCACTTGCTTACGAACTTTTACGGATGACCCCAGAGCTGATTTTTCTAAACAAAACTGTGTATTTCAAAGTTTTTTTACGCATTTTCGTACAAAATGCCTTCCAATATAAATTAGAATTGTTCTTGTATGAAGTGAGATGATTGCTCTTTTTGAAAATATTTGAAGTGATCGTAAACAACTGAAAATTGCTTATCTCAAAATTTATACCATTTGATGACACAAATTGAAATGAACTTAATAATTTTCTGTTACCTTAACATGACTTCAAAAATGTTCAAAAAAGCGTTCATCGCGCTTCATGCAAAGCATAACTAAAAATCCTGTTTGTTTTTATTTTTGTTTGGAATAATCAAATTATTAAGAAAAACCATGTCTGGCCTCATTCACAGAAAATGTTTGTAGTACTGCAGGCTAGTGCTGTGTTATTTACCAAATTTCGTAACACAATTTGTATTTTTCTATAGTGCGGCGCAATTCATTTTCACTTTCTTAGATAAAAACAAGATTCCTTAAATTTCTCAAATGCCAGAAATACAAAAATCAATGTCAAGGACAACAAATCGTTTTCTTGTGTTTTGACTTTTAAATTGTCGCGATGTCTCTTGCTCAGTAGTTGCTCATGGCATAAAAGTAAATTATTCATGCAACAACAATGGAGACGGTTCATTGCTTGCCATTACCAAAACAATGCCAAAAGTCTCCAACTGCCTGCTATTGCCAACATTTTTAACTACAAAAAATTATATAATATCATTTCTTAAACATGTCTATTTAGAGAAGGAGAAAAACATTCCTTAATTTGTTGGGCCTTTTAAATTTAGAGTGATAAATGAAATGCTCACACAAAAATTGGCTTCTTGTGCAGCAAATTGTTGTCTGAATTTTACTCTTTTTTTTTTTGAAATGAGTGCATTTGCCTTTGATATTCTTATACGCTTTTTAACTTCCGTTTGGCATTGATTTTTGTATTTGCGTAAAAAAAAAATTTTAGTTTTTTTCTATCTTTCGTCTGTGCCAATTTTAGTTTCGATGCTTTTGTAGGTTTATGTGTGAAGGATGGTCTTTGTCATGGGTTTTTCTATAGACCTTCTTTGTTTTGCTATTCTTTAAGTAGCTTTACAATTATGAACAAGTGTGTTTTCAATTACATACTGAATTTTTATTTTGTGCTTAACCGTTTTAAAACTTTTTTTTGTTTTGCAATGACTTATTTAAATTTCGACGACTGACAAGAATACAAATACATTCCAACCAAGATTTACTATCAAATATTATCACATTACAAAATTTTTCGATTTCGTATCGTTTTCTCAATATCCATACTTAAGTTTTAAAGGAGACTTTTTTAACTTGGCTATCTGAAACAAAATCGAAGAACAAGTACGCATAGGCAAAAAAATATATAGATTATGAATCTAACACATATGAGGCGTCCAGTTGCAAAATCGGCCAAGTCCAAAAAAACAAATTTTGAGATATTCTCATATGTCAAAATCTAGACCATGCTTTATTTTCTACAATGTTTTTTGATGAAAAAATATTTTTTTGACAGAAATATTACATTTTTTAAGTTTATTTTTGATGCATGTATTTCAAAACCGGCCAAGTCCATGAACTTGCTTTCAAAACCGGCCAGCACATTGATATCAAAACCGGCCAAGTCCACTTTTTTTTCAAACAAAACTTGTTGATTACCATGTCAAAACCAGCCAAGTTCATGTTCAATGGATCCTAAAAGTCTGATCTGATGTGTTTTGAGTAAGAAATTGTGTAAGCTTTTATGTTGGATATGCGTTTTAATTTTACAATGAACATATATGAAGATAAACGTTTTTCGTTGGTTTTTTTCAAAAGTATGAAATATATTGAATATATTTCTTAAACACTTTTTTAAAGTTCCTCATACATATTTGAAACCATGTTTTTATAAAGTAACTCACAACGCTATCTAAAAAGACATTCATTAAAAAAAATCATACAAATGCTAAAAAAATAGAATGCAGTCAATAAAATTTGTGTCTTGTTGTTCTCAACTGCGACAACTGTTGTGACAGACGACCAGCGTTGCCAACGCTTTTTTGTTGAGGGCAGCTAAAATCACCAGAATATTTATGTTTGTAAAATTTATCTTTGCCTATTTTTATTACAGGGTGTGCCAAAAAGAAATGTCAAGTAGTAGCAGGCTGTAAGAATACCTAAAAACTATTTAATTCACCGCCATTTGTATTCTTCTATTTTCCATAGCTTACAGGTTATGATTTTTTCATTTTTTTACACTGCTCACATTTCGATGATTTTATTTTATAATATGAATTACAATGTAAATAATTGATTTCATTTCTGACCAATCTGGTCAAAAACAATTAAGTTAGAGCATGACGCTACAAATAAATCGATAGTAAAAATATGAAAAAGTAACTAGAAGCTAAAAACAATAATGGTAACTAAATTTGCGAAAAGCTGCTAAATTTAACTGAACTGGCAACACTTCCCACGACAATGAATTGTTTTTTAATTGTGTCATTGGCAATGATTTTTAGCAATGCATGTCCGTGATATATTTGTGAGACTGTATATGTACTCGGTTGTTTTAAAAATAAATGGCTAAGCCGATTAGTGATAAAACAAAGTATAATCAGCAAATTAGTATAAATAAAAAATGTACTAATTTTCATTCTTCTAGGCGATATTTTTGTTGCCCTATCTATCTACATTATTGTTGCTGCATTTATAGTAGATTATAGTATTTTTACAAATACGTAATATCTCTTTATTCTCTCAGAATAAATTACTTTAATGAAAAATTATCAGATATATAAAAAGCATCGCATTTGTATAAATAATTAAATTTTGAAAATTCAGTGGAATGATAAGACCGCTCTCACATTTTCTCTTAAAAAATATTTTGACTGATGGGAACGAATCTAATGTAACCGACGCAAGAATTTTTCATTTGATTAAGACTGCATAGTTTTCAGTTTTAATATCATGAATCACTTATTTGTAAGCTTGGTCAACTAATGCGCTGACGGGCCCTGAGTGCGATCGTCAGCGTTGTTAGTGTGTCAAATTGAAAAAAGTTATAGTAGCGCCTTTCGCATTTCACTGTACATTCAAAAAACAAGCTATATCTATGTTTAAACTTTTCTCAAGGAGTTGTGTCATTATATATGCATGCATTCTCCAGAAATAAGAAAGCTAACGAATATGCCAAACTATGGTCAGAACAACCGGATAATCATCAAGTGGTAGACCGCTGGCGAAACTACACTATCGATTAAAGGACACCATAAATAAACGAGAACAGAAGGCAGAACTGCCGGATGTCGAATACCATAAACTCTCTTAATGTTTAGCAGAGGAGAAGAGAGTTAAGAACTGTTGTAGGAGTGTCACTGTGTCATTGGCCCTATGACTGCCAGATATGGTACCCCTTTCAGAGACTTTTACAGAAGCTGTGGAGACGAAAAAGAGGATGAGATGGTTAAAAACATCTACTCTACTCTACAACCCAAATATTTTAGTTCTGCGCTTTTGCTGGTATTGAAGTACTAGCAGAGTTGTAGCTCACCAGCATCCTCGACTGCATCAAGACTTCAAGGAGGTTCGCCCTTATTGAAAGAGAGAACTTCAGGAGGAGGCAGGGGACTATTTACATACATACATACATATATATTGTAGGGTATCATAATAGAAAAACTGCCTCTGAGCCAAATTTTCTATATGCAAGCAATCCTTTTAACCTAATTTATGATAGAAACGGTATAAATTTTACTCGTAGGTATTTTGGAGAAATGAAAAAAGTTCATCTCTCTAAAACAAAGCTGTTGTCTTTTTCTTTAAGAAATAAGATGAGAAATTTACTTCAAAATCGAGAAATTTTCCTTTAAAAACTTGAAAATTTGGGAAAAATTTAATTCAAAGGAAATAATATATTAATATTATCTGTATCGATAGCAAAATATTTAAAAAATATTTTATTAATATTTTATGTGTACATTGTTCGCGTATGTGCTGTATTTATGATCGAAACAATTTCAATAATATCAATCACTCTCCTCTATTGGAGATGATTGCTAAAAAATCAAAATTTACCTTATATCTTTTGCGGAAAATCATTATTTTACGTTTTGCCAGAAATAAACGAAGTTTCCGTGAAACTCTAGGTCTTCGATTTCCTTCGTTTAATTCAAGTTCTGTTCCCTTCTTTTTACGTTTCAATTTCTTTTGACTTTTTTTGTCCGTCCCATTGGGATCATTTTCATCATTAGTTTTGGAACTACTTGCTACAGTTAACTCTTGAACTTGAGCTTGATTTTTATTTCCATTTATTGCATTTTCTAAATTTACAGTTTTCGTATTTTCTTCAATTGTCGCCAGTTTTGCACTGCGTGGCGTCGTTGTGTGACGTTTTTTCTGTTTCTTTTTCTTGCATTTCATAAGTTGTTGATATTTCTTATGAAATAATGGTGTAAAATAAATGCGATCTAATTCGTGCATTACCTTGCGCATGCGCCTATATTTAAACTGTGCAATTTTCTTTGTTTTATAATTTAGAAATTCAATCGAATGTGAATAATAAAAATAATTTCTCTTCAGCTTACCTTACGTATTTCAGGTGCTTCCGGTGAACTTGGTGGTGCTCTAAGTGGTGCACAGCAGGGTCCCTCTAAATCAGAATATTTATGAGATGATTTGCCTTCGTTATCAGAGCTAGAGCTGCTTTGACCTTCATCACTGAAAACAGAAATAAAAAAAGGATGTTTTCTGTTTTTTTCTTTGTGTTTTACAATTTGCGGCTTTAAGTCCAAATAAAATTTTCAAATTTGCAATGCCATTTTTCCCTGAGCGCAGATGTCGAAAAATGTCAAAATAGATTTTCACAATTTTCTTTTCATGGGTCAAAATATGTGTCCAGAAAAAATGTCTCCCTCGTGACTTTATCGAGTATGTTATAATACATATATTAAAATTTAATAATATGTACTTCAATTTTATGTTCTTCTCTAATATTTGAACCAAAAGATATTAAAGTCAGTTTATTTAAAAACGCATCCGCTTTGGCAAAAATTATTCGTAATTATTATTACCTTGAATAATCCGATAAGGGTATATTTAACGGCTCATCTGCGCTTGATCCCTCTTTTAACAGTCTTTCAATAATTTTCAGTCGTAATCGTTCCTGTTGTTTTTTTTGTAATAAGAATTGGATTAAAGAAAACTATTATTCAAATTTTCAGCCAATTCAAAAGATTTAATTTCCACAAACAAAAAAACAAAAACAAAACCAAGTGAGGTCTTAGTTGCAACAATGCAAAACAATGTACCTTCGTTCGGTAACCTTGCATTTGGATAAAACCTCACTTGACTTTAAGTTGGATCTAATAGTGATGATAGATTTTTGTGATTTAATTATAGAAAAACTACGTGTATTAATATTTTGAAAATAAAACCAGTGTTCATTTGGATGTGTTTAAATACACTACGTGCAGATTTTTTTATTGAGTTATTAAGTAAAAACTCTAACAAAGTATAAAAAAATTAATACTAGAAAGTAAAATTAAATAATCAAGAAAATACATTAAAAAACTAAATTGGAAATTATAGAATAAAGCTTGGAAAATATGATGTTCTCAATAAATTAATATAGGCGCTACAATATAAAACAAATTATATATAACATTTAATAAAAAGCTTAAGTAATTAATTACCAAAATAGCAAAATTGGATATTTTTTTCCATCTACTCAGAGTCTAACTACATTTAGTTTATTCCAAAAAAACACGAAAAGAAAGCATTGTCTGATTTTCTTATTTTTGAATATTCGAAAAAACTGGCACGGAAGTGTTAAAATAATGAGAAAGAACAACAATAATGCATTGCAATAGTGTATGGTGTATAATGTTATGTTTAAATTGTAATAAATGATATTTTTAAAAGCAGTACATAGTGGCAGTAAAACTAAAATAACATGAAGAAAATAATACTTTTTTTTAAACAAAAATAATAAATATTTAATTTTAGAATTAAGTAAAATAAATTATTTAAAATAATATAGCTTATAAGCAACACAAAAGTTCTAGTGACATCTATTTCTTTTTTCTCTTATACTAAATATAATTCCGTTTTCTAACTAAGAAACACTTTTTTCCGAACGTTTCAATTTAATTTTCTCATTAATTATACATCCCTGTTCGGCCAATTTCTTTAATTTCAATGCTTTCTTTTCGCGCTTTTCACGACGTCTAACTTTTTTAATTTGCTTATAAAGTTTTGCTTGTTTCTTTACTTTGTTTGGATTTTCATCGCAATAATCCAAAAGTGTCTCGCAGAAGGCACGTCCCATATGCTCATAATCCTGCAGAAAAAATAAAAAAGAAAAAAATAATTGAGAAAACACTTATATATTTTGTAATATTTATAGTATAATACTAAATACATAGATGTTTGATAAATTACTACCTAGGTTAGGTTAGCACGGAAGATGACAATTATCATCATAACTTAGGCCGCAGTTGGGCCCATTGTATACCCTGTTTATAATTTCGTTTTCGACCTATGCAAACCATTTCGAAATTTTTATAAAATTCAAAAATGATTTTGAATACTTTTGAGCGATGTCTTGAAGAGAATCGAAGAATTGGAATCCGAATACTTTATAACGCCGATTTGTCAGCGATCTGCAATAACACCGACAAAGATTCTCAGGGTTGGTTTGTCTAATGAGATCACTTGTCGCGTTCTATTAGCTTCATAATAAGGCCAGATTGCCCTCGAAGTACAACATGTTGTCATGTTAGACCATCTCATATTAGCCCAACTTACATATTTTGATTCAGTTTTGGGCCTAATAAAGGCTAGTGGATTCAAAATATTGGGCTCAGAAATTATGTCAATTTTAGAGCCTTTCCTAGCAAGCTCCCAAGACACAATTAAGTTGCATTTTCCGCATAGCGAAGTCTTGCAATCTAGGACCAAGCAGGATTTGATAATATTAGAGCCAAGAGCCTTAATGGCTGTTTGGCTATTTCAACTACCTATGTATTCTAAAGATTTTATTTGCTGTATCTAACTTTCAATACAACTTTTCGATGGAACTGCATGATCTTGAATATCATAGAAATGTATGAGCTTATCTATGAAAAACTAACTAACTAATCTAAAGATTTTGTCCAGATTGAAGACCTAAAGCTCAAAACTGTTTTTGTGACCTCATTTTACGAAAAAGTTCAAAATATAGTAGTTTACGTTTACGTTTACTGTCCACAGTTGCCTTAAACTCTTTAACTACCTTGCTAAGTAGTATGTAATTCCTTCGCTACTAAATATTTTCTTTTATCACATACTAAAACTTTTCCCAATTTCTTGGGTTTTGCTCACTTTGCTATTCACTCAATCATAAAGGTTTAACTGTTTTGATTTTACTCATGATGTAAAATGTCACAAAATTATATTCGTAGAAGATTGTAATAAAAGTAAAAGTTTAACTTATTTTCAAAAAAACGAAAAGAGCAGAAGTTTTATTTTATTCTTCTCCATTTTGTTCAACCTTCAAATAAGCTTTTATTAAAATGGCAAGTAGCTCGAAAGAATTCTTAACATAAATTTTTCTTTCAGACGATTGAATTTGTAAAGCTACTTGGTTGCTGTATGCAACAGATTTTGTATAAATTTCCAATTAAGATATTTGCATGATTTAGTTTTAGTAAAACTTTTCATAATATCAATTTTAATGTCCTGAAAAATTTGTTTTTCTGATACATTAAGAATCAAGCCTATATCAAGTTTTAATAAAAAAACTTTTTTTTACTATCGATTTGGTGAATAACTAAACAATCGGCACAATAGAGAAAAAACTAAAAACTGAGAAAAAGACCAAAAACATTTAATTAAAAGATTTAACAACTAAGAATTTCCTCTGAAATCAAAAAAAAAGTAAAATAATCCCTCCCAACAATAGAAACCACAACTTCAAACATATTCATGTATAATCATTGTTATAAAATTTCAACATCAGTCAGCATTAGTATTATCTGTCTGCACTGAATCATTTATTTTTCTTACTGTAAAATTCACCCTTTCTATTACAATGTAAATTGTATTCCATTCAAAGTTTTTATTACATTTACAGTCAATATTTTTATTATATTGGCTACGATATCGAGGAAATAATAATAAAACTATAGGAAAAGGAGTAATTTTAACCAAGTTATTGTCTTCCTACTGTGAACGAAAACTATTGAAAAACAAAAACAATAAAAACAACAACAGAAACAGCAGCAGCAAAATAGAGCCAACAATTGTTGTGTTGGATTTTATTGATATTAATGTGCCACCCATCTGTGCGCCTTTTTGTTTTTTTTTGTATGCTCCATATGATAATAAAACCTAACAGAATTGAAGAAAAATTAAGAGTTTTGTATTAAATATAAAGGAAAGATATCGCATGTGTGCGCGTTAGGGTGTTTGTTACTTCAAAAATTTATTTAATCGAAGCGCTTGGTATAGGTATAATTATATTTTTGATAAAAATGTAGCTTTTTTTTTTAACATAAACATAGATTTAGCAAGCTGCTTTACTTGGAAAATGCCAAACATTTTAATGTTAGTGGTCAGCTATTTTAAAAATTTAAAATCTTGGAAAGAGTCAAACGAATTTCAAACTTGGACTTGGCAGAAAACTTCGAGCTTAAAGCAGTTCGATTAAAATGGCATAAGTTAAACTGAAAAGAAGCTAACAAGTGTTGAATGGGCACAAATTAAAGCTGCTAGAGGTTTCGAATTTTCGATAAATGACTGCCAAGCGTACAAATATAGTGACTGTTTGCAAAATCACGAGCGTCTGTTATGTCAAGCAAATGTTATGTTAAGAAATTTATTTCTTTTGATTTTGGAAGCTGTTATGAATAGTGTAATTTTGATATAGAACGCTTAATAATAATTTTATCAAAAAGTTCACTCTTGTAGCTTGAAATTTAGCGTCCGAACTAGGTTCTTTTAAATTATATTAATTAAAAAAACATGTTCGTATTCATGCAAACCATCAAAAATGTTGAGTGGTAAGCGCAAAAAATTTTCTGCTAAGTTGTATATTCGAAACCAGCCTGAACATCTCGAAAATTTTCAATTTGGGAAATGATGTACACTCTAGTGTACATCTGTCTCTTGCAGTTATCCTTACAAATTAGACAATAAAAGATGATATTATTGTTATTGCCAAAAATGGCTTATTGAAGCATTATCATATGTAGTCATTTCTTATGCTTTCAAGTAGTAGGTTGGTTGGATACATTTATGTGTTCTCATTTGCAACATATGCGAAAGTGAAGTTGGTGAGAAAAATATAAAATTATTTGTCTCAAAGATTCACTCTGGAACAAGAATTTCATTTAATCGTATCAGTTTTTTTCTATAACGTCATAAAATGTTTTTTAAAAAAATGTGTCAATAAAATAAAAATATTTTTCTGAATATTGTGACCAACTTTAAGTATTCACTTAGTGCTATTAGTAATGAAAGTTGATAGTTTAGAAGAAGAAATTAAATTTTGACAAAACTGTTTCTATCACTAACGCAAGAACTACAAATCTTAGAAGAAATCTTGTCATACAAATCATTTCTATTTTTCCCCATGGAATACAAATCTGTAATTAAAAATGTAGGTTCATTTATAAAAAATTGATTTTGAGGTCAATAGAAAGATCTTTGTTATATGACCCACTAGATAACTTATAACTTTTGTCCAACACATTTATCACTATCTTACTTTGTTCTCTCATGATTACCGATGATAGCCCTATCTGCGCTACGATTGAGATTAAGAAGTACATTTATGTACAGGAACTTTTTGACTTAAAAACTGTTTTCATCAACGCTTATTTTTGGGCAGACTTGGATGTCCCATAGACAGATTGTATGTCAAGCATTGTATGATAAAAGTCCCAAAAAGTGCATCCAAGGCAAGCTGGCGCATATCAAAATTTTTAAACATTGATGGGATATATCATAGAGATGATAAAGTGCATTGTTTCAAAAAGTTAATTTTCTATAAAATTTTTCTTTCCACCACAAACAAGATTTTTCTTGTATTCGAAATACTGTGAATAGCGTGCATTGTTTCATCATTCAGTTCAACATTTTTCGTTATCAAGTTTTTTGATCAAACCAAAACCGTTTTTTTTTGTTGTCAATTTTCTTTTAAGTTAAAAAAGAGAAACCTTTAAATTCAACTACATATATGCATGAATTGTACTTACTCCTGTATTAAAATGTGTTCCTTTACGTGAGCCCAACGATGAACCGCCAAAGGATGCCTCAATTGTGTAGCTGTTTGTGATGCCCAGCATCCAGACCACAATGCGTCCAGTACCTTCCTTGCTGCGTTGAACTTTAAATTTGCAACTTTCGAAAGAAAACTGCAACCAAAGGACGAAAAAAGAAAAAAAAAACGAAAAAGCAAAACGTAAATAAATTAAATGCAAGTAGCAGTAACAGCAGTGTAATGAAGCAAAAGATAAATAAGACAGCATAATAAAAAGTAAATTAAAACGATGCAACGATGTGCTGTCTTGTCTGCCTGCTCCTCATTAAAACTGCAGTCAGAAAGCAGCGCGCCAACATTGCCAGTTCTCTTTTCGCTTACCTTATCTGCAACATTTTTATGCATCATTAGCGGAAAAACTTGCTCCGTAAGTTTCTTCTCAGGATTCCGTTTGTTCTCACAGCCGTAAAAGAAAATATTGTGCTTTCGGGAGTGAGCGTGCATATCACAGTACATGGCAACACCACATTCATCAATCAGTCTATGGCATAGAAAAAAAAGAAAAAGCAAAAAATTGAGCAAAAGTTAGAAAGAGAAAACATGATTCCACCATTAGCTGGCAATAAAACATTATTAAAAAAACAACACATATAGCGTTAAAGAAAAAAAAAAAAAACCATTAACTATTAGAAAATAGCACGAACGCATGAACGCATGAAACGGAAATTGCAATTTTCCATTGTCATGATTTTCATTTGTATGTGTTCATATTAGACTGACTCAAAAAAGCGACTTTCCTCCAACATATTTAGGTTGATTTCTCTAAAAATCCAATAATATCGATAAACCAACAATTAACTGATTGCTAAGCGATATCTAAATGACTCAACGTTCTTACATTTATCAAATTTATTACTTACAACTTTCCAGTCCTTTGCCGGATAAATTGGAATAGTGTCGTTTTTATTTTGTGCCAGTCTAACAAACATGTACGCTCTCTACTCCCTTTTGTTATAAGCTTTCATTTTATAATCTTTGTTTCGCTACTACCACATACTACACTACTGACCTTTTAATCATGGCTTTTGTATACCAAATGGATGGATAGGTTTCCCTAATAACAGTGCGGTATTGTCTATTCAAATCCTTGCCCGTCAACGAATTGCGTGTGTTGCCAACAATAACGCCATCAGGATTAAGCATCGGTATCAATTTGAATATGAATTTGTGACGTAAACGTTTTGCCACCATCGATTCGCCAGTTATAAAGTCCATCAGACCTTTCA
This sequence comes from Meiosimyza decipiens, assembly GCA_963680825.1. Lineage (NCBI taxonomy): Eukaryota > Metazoa > Arthropoda > Insecta > Diptera > Lauxaniidae > Meiosimyza > Meiosimyza decipiens. Next base: position 131,403,835 of record OY804258.1, on the reverse strand, counting down.
TCATCCATGAGGAAGGCGTTTCGCTGGGGTGTACACGCGCTGATACAACAATGGCTTTCTTACGCTAGAAAACAAAAGAAAAAGTTGGAACTAAGTAGGATGTGAAAGTTTATTTATGGAGAAAGTTTTCTTATTTTCTTATTAAGTACAATGGTTTTTTAAAAGTTAAATAAAGTTCATAGATTTGTGATAAGTTCTTAAAAAAATTCAACTTTAGTTGAAAAAACGCAAAAAAAAGAGATTTAAATACTAAAAAAAACATTTCAAACAAAAAAATATATTACTTGACATCGAATTTATAGCTTGTAGTTGCTTACAGTATTATTATTAATGAGAAAAATTTTTTAACTTATTGGACTCGTAGGGCTTTTTGTGTATAGTAAAAGGCCTTCTAAAAGGCTTTTTTTAAGCCTTTTTCAATGAAAATCCCGACAATTTTTTTAGAATTCTTTATTTAAAAGTGATTAGAAGTAACAATTGAACCGATTCCCATCAAAAATTCTTGAATTTCAAAACTTGTGGGTTGAAGTTATTGCGGAGTATCGTGACAAGAAAACAGCTCTCAAAAATCAATTCAGGTGCCGGAGCCTATGCAGCTTATTACAGCTATTTTTCTTGTTAAAAAGTCTTTTCTTCGCTTTGTCAAAATGAAAACAAAATTTTTCAACTTTAATTCAATCGTAAAAAAATTTATTTTGAAGTGCAAAGTTTTTGACATTACTCTTTCTTAGTTTACATTAAACACTTTGTATCATATGTGAAATCACTTTAAATCAATGTAGTTACTATTTAAATCCAAATCAAAAGTGTATCTCTTCAGATAAAAAATTTCGGCGTTTATGATTGAAACATACATTAATTCATTGATGCTTTCCCTAAGTGTACTTATGTAAAACATAAAATCAATAAATTCGTAGACCTCAAAGGCAGCTGTTTTCCCAATAAATATATATGTATTTTTTAAAAACTAAACAACTTTTAATATAGTTTATCTCATTTGAAACCCTTGCTTCAATTACTTAGCAAGTAGTATGCTCATGGGCATTACTACAACATAAAAGTAGTTAAAACAAAACAGACTTCCGTTTCCGCCTCACATTTTATTTTATTTTTTACATTAATTTTGTGTATGCAGAGATTTTATTGTTGCTGTTAACAGCAGCGTTAAATGCACTTTAACGTATACAGCAACAAAAACAACGATTGAAAGTTGTTTCGAACGTTTTCGTCCTTTTTCTACTCTTTTGCATCCGCATCCACTCACTCCATTTTGCTTTACATACAAATAAATACAAACTATTTGAATGGTAAAACATTTTTGTTATTGTACTTGTTGCTTTAAATTTTTATTGTTTTGGAAAAACTGGAAAATTCTGTAAAATCGTTCTGTAGACGCGACAACGGGCGTTACCATTATTTATGTTTTCAAATTGTTTTAATTAGCAAAGTCAATGAAAAGTCATGCTTTGTTGTGGTCGTTTTTTTTGTTTTTGTGGTAGCACTTAAAAGTTTTGCCTTCTTTTTACATGCACTCTGTGAGTTTTTGCAACGTCATAGTTGGGAACTTTCTTGCAATTGGAATTTCATAGCACTCTTGTGAAAATCCAGATATGATTATATATTTAAACATTTGTAAAGTTTTATTTTATAGTTTTGAATACTGGATTACAAAAGTTCGTTGAAATTCAGATTTCAATGTCAATGGCAAAATTAAAAAAAAAAATTTTTTATTTATTTAGAAAAATCTGTGTTGAGCATAGGAATTGAAATTTGGAATCGACTTTTCAATTCCATGACAAAAAGAATAATTCCATTTTCGATTTCATTTCAGGAATAAAAGCTTAGAATTGTAAAAGTTAATTCCATAAGGAATCGCATTAAAATATCGAAAAAAAGAATTCATGAGCTCTTTAAAAAAAAAATTTCGTGTTTCGATGAAAAAAGGTTGCAAATTTGGCATCACGGATAAGTAGCCATTTTCAGAGAGTTAATTGCAGCATTTGACTTGAAATTGGAACATTTTTCACACTTCCACTGATATTGATGTAAACGAAAAAAGTAAAACCTTAACCAGTGACCCATCGTATGGTGATACTCAATATTCATTTTCAATCTTTGCTTCTTGATCAATATAAAACAAACTCCTGGGATGTGCAAAATTCAGAATCAACATTTCTCCATTAAAATTAGCAAATAAATTAGTTTTTCATTGAAGATTCAAAATCGTTTTCAAGTCCACAATTTTGATGCCTCAAATGGAATAGACATATGAATCAATTTCTTTTGATTTTGAATTGAAAAGTTGATTTCAAGTTCCAATTCGATTGATTTTTGAGAAATTTTATTTGCAAATTTAAATACCCAGCATTGCTTCACACAAAGTTTTTTAAAAATTTACCTTTATAACTTTTTTTTCTTTGACTTGAGCCGAGTAGAAAAGTGGCTAAAATGCAATTTTGAAAAATTAAAATTTGACCAATGCTTAGGGTTTTCCAATTCTTACTGATAATATTGACAAACTGACGAACAAATGTTTTTCTGTGTAGCTTCAATGTCGTGTTTTAAGTTAAAAATAGTATAAAGTGTGTAAACAATATTCTAAAGACTTGCGAATTTCTTTGAACAGTAAACAAAGCATATATTTTTAAACATTGAAAAATCGGTTTTTGATTGCAATATGATGCAGCGATCAAAATCGTTAATAGTTACAGGACGCGTCAAGGTGTTTAAAAAAAGGATCACCTTCCATATAAGAATTTAATTTTTAAAAATAATAATTTATTTTTTGCAAGAACTACAAAATTTTTCCAATTGCAAGTGATATAAAATACATAAATTTTCAAAACTTCTCTTACAAATTGTTACCATTTATGTATAAATTTTTTTTTTTTTTGAAAATAAAGAAAAATTCCATAAATATCACTAAAGTTCTCTAAAATTTAGGCAGCCCCACTATGCATCGCTACAACTGGTTTCAGAACATTATTTATCTCTTGCTACTAATTAATTGCTCTTGATTTTTTTTGTTTTAAATTTCTTTACAAAATTTTGACCATAGTTTTTGTTCTTCATATTTCACTTTCAAACTTTATTAAGTTTCTTATGTTATTTCTGTGGTTTTTTCACAAACTTCAGTTAACCACCATGGAAGCCGCTAAGCAACTAACTGCCGCATTGAATTTTTTACTGATTTCAACTTTGAAGCTGTAAAACTTTGACTGTTTTGTGGTTTGATATCACTTAGAATTTACGATTTTATCTCACTTCTTAGTATTTGCACTACATTAATTTTTTTTTTGTTCTTTGGTCTAACTTTGTGAACTAAACTTTTATACTTTAAATGGTAAAATACTAATTTGGCATTTATTACAAAGTCGCAAGTTCAAAAAAAAAAGGAGCAGAAACAAAAGTTGAAAATAACAATTTGTTGCAAAAAGTTTGCGCAACTTTTAAACAGCAAAATGCGGTTTTACTTGCAACGTTTTTTTTTAAATATGCATGTAAACATGCAACACTTTTTACGTTATTGAAAAATTTAATGTTATTTAATGCGTTTTTTTTAGTTATTTTCTATTTCAGTCAGTTGGCTTAACCACACCGAAGTTCACTTATGACGAAAGTTCAGCTGCAATATGAACTTCAATGTCAAACAGCTCATAAGAAACGATTACAATTAAATTATACCAAAGTTTGATTGAAACTGGTAATTGCATTTAAATATTGGTGATATTCATCAAATGCTTCTAACCAAATCATCATAAGAAATTTCACTTGCAAATTAGTTTTGCCAAAATTGTGGAATCAAAGTAATTTTTATTTGATTGACATTTTCGTTACAGTGCCTCAGCAAGGATTTTATAATATTTAAAAAAATTTGAGCCCTAACAGCGTCAAAATTGTGCTGCGGCAAATAAACTGAGAATTTCGAAAATTCCTAAAAAAAAGTAGCTGTTAGTAAATTTAGAGTAGTTCTTTCACATGCTTCAACGAGTTCTGATAAGATTTATTAATTTCCAGCGCAATATGCTCCCGAATTTGCGCAAGAACTTAAGTCTGATATTATTCGGTTAGGATATTTCGAAAACCAGATTTAAGATACTATAACTTTGTGGGGCAAAATTGGTCAGGACAATGTCCTCTTTCAGAATTATACCATGATTACTCTGTGGCAAAAACATTGTTTACCAGTGTAATCGACCAACTGAGCGTACAATTTTGAATGTGGTGCAGAAATTCTAAAAAATTTGGTTGGCAGCAGATATGAAATCATCTTACAAAAAATTGTTACCGATCAATAAACATTTCTCGATAAAGATATCAAAATTATTCCAATGTTTTTATTCACTATGCTCATGGAGCAACACAAAACTTTTTCTGAAATGATGGGAAATTTTCTATTATTAAGGATCGTTACTAAAAAAATATGAAATCTGACTGCTTGTCACAGAAAATGTAGGACTTTTGCTTTGGGGATAACATTTCAAAAGTTATGACTTATATTCCGTAATTCTCGGCCTGGTTGCATAACAAAGCGCTTTTTATTTAAATTTTTTTTTTTTAACTAAAATACCACTCACCTTCATTTGCTCCTCATTTTCGGTTGGTGCTGTTACCGTTAAATAATAAACATTATTTCCTGCCAACGTTCTACAGAGCAGTCTCAGTTTGCAGAATTTCGATTTCAATGGATTTTTTTGAATATCCATTAAATAATCCTATGGGTTAAAGCAGCAGTTTGCAGATAGTCAAAAATCGATATTGATTATGATGTTGATGGTAGTTTTTGCCAATGTCATTTTGGCATGAACAGCATAAAATTAAAGAAAATATTGAAAATGTTATTGCAATGCAAAGTCATTATAGACAGCTGAGGTTTTCAAATAAAATGCAATTAATTTTGAGGATATTTCTTTTTAAATGATTTTTAAGTATCAAAATGAATTTTATTTCCATTTTGAATAAAAATAGCTAAAGTTTACTAACCTGCAAATCGCTATACGTATACGGATAGCTATGTGCAAAATATACCGTGTCATCATCATGTGGAAATTCAATATTAAATGTTAACGTATACGATGAGTTTTCCTCATCATCTTCACATCCATTGCTTCTGAAAGCGTTAAAAAAAAATAAATTTAAAAAAAAATATTAACATCAGCATTAACCTACGACAACTTTCATCTTCGACCCTTTCATACTCACTCATCATCATTTCTATAGTACGATATATTTTCACCGCATCGTCGCCAACTTTCCTTGAGTTGCCTGGCATTTATTGTCGAGTACATGAGTGGTCGCATTCCATCGTTGTACAGACTGTCGGACTTGACCAAATTCACTATGGAGAATCTGCACACATTGATTGGATACATAAGTAATATCACAAGGTGCAGTAGGGTTTGTCACGAACAATATCAAGCAAATAGCCATCATCATCATGAAGTTTATTTTCAAAAAGTTGACACAAATAATATGCAAGAAAATGAATAAAAAAAAATGTAACGAATTAGTCCTTGTCAGCTTTGAAAGGATATCTTTTGTATGTATGTTTGTATGTACATGATATGTAGCATCCTTTTGAGTAAATTTAAAGAAAACTGTTTCGATAGTCACCCTCTTAAATTAAATTAAAATTTTATACTTCATTAAACAATTTTTAAACTAATTAGTCACCTTATAAATTTTTTAATTATATTGAAAATTGGTCTGCTCTACTAATATGATCTTGGACAAATAAAAAACACAATACAAAAACTATAGTGAATTGATTTTTTATCAAGGATGTTTACTTTCAGATAATACAAAATCACAACATAAAAAATAGATGCTCTGAATTCAAGGATTACTCAAATCATTTCGGCTTTCTCGACTTTTGCTAAATGAGCTTCAGGAGCATATGAGTTCCATAAAACGAAAGTGGCTAATCACTTAAAAAAGCAACCTCTTTATAGTCAATTTCTCATCAAAACCGGCCTTGAATGAATTCGTATTGGGCCTGTATTTTCTTTTTAGGTAACATAATTCCCGTAACTCTGGGTAAAATTTAATATAAATTCGATCAAAATTCTTATAACCATTTTCGGTTTGAAGCTCCTATTAAACGCACCATTTTTTATACAGCTTATCCATCCAATAACAAGCTGTGAAGACTCAATTTATTCTGTATAACCAAAGTATCTTCGTAGAAGTATCATCTTTTACTAAAGGTATATTTGCAGCATAGAAACCTATTTATTTCGAGTGTAAAAAAAAATTATTTTGATTCACCCTGTGAAAACTGCCAAAATCCATTTTTCATTATACAAATTAAAACTGATTACTGAATGTAGTGCTCGACGAGACCTTTCAAAAAATGTTCTATATATGACGATCGTACTTCAGGCAACAAATTGATTTTGATGGTTTTTACAGGGTGCGTAGAAATACAAAAAAACGTCTGTGACGCTGATACGTTCTAGAGATAACTTTTTGAATTAGAGAGTAACCTTCAAACTTTTTTTTCTTAATTAGCTTAGTTTTGGATTAGAGTATGTCCTTTAAAGCGGGGAAGGTTGAATTGAAGCATCAGGTCTATTTTTGCCCAAGAATATAGACTACCAAAAGTGTGTTTTGAGCATGTCCTTATGGTATCAATTTGAATCTTATAATAATTTGCTTCGATCAATTTCATGTGTAATTTAATTTCACAAAACCTTCAATTTATCGCGAAAATTTCACTCACCTGTATATCATATCCTTCTTTGTCTTTCGAACACGAAAGTAAAACCATTGCTTCGAGCGACTTGTGTATAAATCCGGGCGCAAGTAGAGCTCATAATACGTATTTGTAATTTTTACAGCCTTTGCTAGATTTCCCGACTCGAATCGTGATTCAAACTCGAGACCATCATACTCCTCGGGATTATAGGGATGACAATTGGTAAAGAACTTGGAGCCACCCACAGCTGAACGGCTGAACTGTAGTTGAGACAGGGAATCTGGGTTAATTGAATTTTCATTCACAGTGTTAAGTTGAATTTTAGAATTGGTTGGTGCATAAATACTACTAAGTCTATTGGTATTATTAATTTTTTGATTTAAATTTTGAACATTGTTATTTGCCTGTTGTTGCTGTGGTTTTTGTGCACTATTTCGATTTGATCGATTGGATAAATTTCCAGCACAAATACCTTCGGCCGTTATTAATGGTGAAACACCAGTTAGTAATTTAATTTTTTCTGCATCTAATTTTTGATCTAAAATTTTTTTTTCCATAGATTTAGTTACTTCTATTTCAGTTGACGGAGCGGTTTCAGGTGCTGTCGTTGTGCGTGGTATTGCATCTGATCTATTGTTGCTCGGTATTTTTGGTGTTCGCGGTGTTTTTGCCGGTAGTTGTTCATCACTAAATTTAACGTGTGTGTTATTATTGGACTTATTTCGCAATGTATTATCACCATCACCGCTCTGAATATCGATATTGTCATTGATAGCATCATTAGATTCTGTGCTAAAGAAATTTTCTTCACAATCACTAGACGATGTTTTCTCACTTGAAAGTTGTGTCAAATCCAATTGTGGCATTTGCTTCAAGTCCAATGATGTTATATCACTTGCAGCTGCTGCGAATTTACTTTTAATATAATTCGGTGTAGCTGGCATATACTCTGGTGATTTATTTGCCCAAATATCGTCTATATCATCCTCGCCACCCTTTAAACGTTCAACACTGACGGTCGCAGTTTTCAATTCCAATTCAACTCCAGACACACCTTTGTTATCTTCAACTGCAACGGAGCTTTTATTTTTTCTATCCGGATTAGCTACCGTCAGATCGGAGGGCAATGAAAGCTCTGAAGGTATGGAAAGTTCGGGTGTACCCGGATCATTCTCTTCGTCATCATCGTCATCTTCATCTTCGTCTTCGTCATCATTTGAGTTACTTGTTGAACGTTCATCCAAAAGTTTGGCAAAACTACTTTTCAGTTTTAGGTTACGTCGATCGGCTGTGCTGTTTTCTGGTGTCGAACCGCGTGACTCTGATGATGATATGTCGGAATCACTGGATTCCTGTTTGACTTTTTTGCCATCCTAAATAGGTGTTGGGAGAAGCAGAACAGCTTTGTTAGTTTCATTTTGACTTGTTTTGTTCAACATAATTATTAACTACTACGAACTGATTAGATATTATTTGGTCAGAAACAAGAAGCTTCGTATATTGCTGGTTAGTTACTCTGTTGCGGGTCATGTTAGTTGATGTAGATATGTATGTAGTTTTATCGATATTATTTCACTTATTGTTAGTTGTTTTTGTAAAATATTGTTTGGTTATTTAAACTAAAGTAGATTTTTTCCTATATATATTTGTATGGTAGAGAAAAAAATGTCCAAAAAAAAATTGATCTAAAAATACATAATATATAATGGACCAAACATTTGAAATATTTTGGAGAATTTTTCTTCTTTATGAAAGAAAACCTAAAATACTTTGAGAGAACCTTTTTAGTAGTTTTGACTAAACCTAATAGATCAGGATAGAAGTGATTGTGACTGTATAAGTAGGCGTGCCACCTCCCATTCAATTAAAATTTTTACAAACAAAACACAGTATACCAAAATTTTGCAAAATTGTTTTGTTCGTCTAGTTGACGCTTCTGCTGAGAAAAAATGCTGTCACGGCTGAGCCGCTGCACCGATGTTAATGGAACTTAGTAGGTTAATTGATTTCTGAAAAAATAAATTTGTTTTTTAGTGGGCGATGCCAAGCCTCTGATCAGAAACAAAGGATTCACAGCTAAACTTATATACCGATTTTCCTGAAATTTGGTATGGAGATAGATTCAACCCTAAGGAAAGGTATTTGCTTTTTTCTCTTAAATGAGAAATATCCAAGCACTTATTTGGAAAATATGTTATCGCAGCTAAAATAATAGACAGATTCTTATGAAATTGATTATGAAGTAGATTGAACCCTAAGGAAGTGATATACAGAGATGTATTGTCACTATAATAGTTACATTTTAACCACTGGCTGATCTCTAGCTATTCTAAGTAGACCACGCCTCCGTCTACGAAACTGAGTATTACAAAAATTACAATGACATTTTAAAACTCACAAGTAGAGTATTTAAGATTAAGATTGGCCCAAAATAAGACCTTTCATCAATTTTTTTTTCTATTGTCCTAACTTTTATTTGTTTTATATGATTGATTTTTTTCCAGTAAGAAACAAATAGAATATTTTTTTCTAAGAATATAATTTTTTTATTGAATATTTTTTTCGCTGGAACTTTTTTTTAATTTTAGACCAAAAGAAGGCCGAAAATGTTTGACCAAAAATGCTCTTTAAAGTTCTTAAAACTTTTTTTGCGATTATTTTTTGAACAGTTTTGAGCAAACTCGACATTTTTCTGCAATCACTTTAGTTAAGTACATGCTGAATATGTTTTTTAGTTAAAAGCAATAAATCAATTTTTATTTCTTTAAATTAAGTTAGTTGCATAAAAGCTCCATTTTACGTTAAGTCTTAGTCTACTTTAAAGGAACTGAATCACGAGTGACTTATGTTTTTTTAGGCGATATAATTAAATCAACATTTTTAAGCTTATCATTATGAATAAGAGAAACATACATAAATAACTTACTATGTCACTCGTATTTCAACTCTGCAACTATTTATATATAAAATTACTTTAAAAATAGTTTTCACATTGCTATGTTTTTAATTTTATTTTTTTTTTTTTCATTACAGGTAATTCGATTTATTGTGTGGGTTAACTTAAAAAACAATGTTTGCTAAATGCTTGTGGCAAACTTTCAAGTGTTTATAGTGAGTACATACAGTTTGAAAAAAATCTATTTATTGTTTGCCTTACACAATATTTATTTAACCTAAATATTTGTTGTTATATTCTATACTTTAACTTTTTGTAACGACTATAATTTAATAAATAAGTTTGACTGCGCTAAGAAAATAATTACATATTAACGATACTGAAAGCCTAAGGATGTGCAAATATAATTTGCACAAACTATTAAGGATATACTTAACTACGGTAAAAGTAAAAAATGTTCGAGCTCTTTCGTTTATACATAAAAATTTAAATATACCATAAAAAAACATATAATTTAACTGCCTTAAGCAAATAACATTAAATGCATTGCATATTTCTAACTACCTCTGCACTTGAATTTGTTGATTTAAATACAAATGAATAAGTGTAGTAAAAAAATAATATGTTTAACCTTCAACTGTTTGAAACTTTTGTTTTCAGTAAAAAATGCAGGAAATGCATTCCAATTCAATGTAAATATAAATAAAATCAATTTAAGAAAATCAAAAGCAATATCTTCATGGCTGTTTAAATGCGGTTGCAAAACAAAGCAAATAAAAAAAAATACAAAAACCAACTGTCAAGTTCAACAAAACAACTGAAATTCCCCACTGTGCACATGCGTTGTACCCGAGAGATCTTCTCTTTGCACGCGGTGTTACCACAGAAGATGGCGTTTTTTGCCACCAGGTATTTTTAGTATTAAGTTGTTGTTTTCGTTTTTTTACAACAATTTTTCGTCCGAAAATTTCATTAAAGTTTTTTCTTTCTCTTGTTCATCGTCATGTTTTGTGTGCGTGTAATCACTGCAACACGTTTCAACGTAATTCAACACACGCACAGGTCGTCGTTGCTGTGTTCATTTGATTTGCATGCGTTGAATGCGCGCATCATTACATTACAGCGATTTCGTTGAAAGAAGAATTTTTTTGTTTGTTTTTTCTTTACTCGAATGAAAAAAAGGTGGGTGGACGTGGTGAGCGAAAGAGAGGTAAAGAGGATGTGCACGCGTCAGTGAAATTTTTTTTGTTAATTTTAAGTTGGAAACAACTGCTGTTGAAACTTTTAAATATTTTAATTATTTGGATTGGTGCGAAAGAAATATACTTTTGTACATCGAATAAATCTGCAATTAATTGCTTTATCTGAACTATGCATTTTATTGCATCCGGTAATGTAATTAATTTGGCTTTTGCTTTTAGTTTTTCACCTCAATTTCAAATAATTGATTTTAATCTTTAGAAACAGTATTTGTTTTGTTTGAACTAATTCCTTATGTTGTGAAACTCAAAACTAACAACGTTTTTGATGCTACGAAAAATTCTTATATATTTCTGCCTGACTCGGAAAGTTGGTATGTCTTTAAACAAAAAATTTATTTAATCTGAAATTACACTATTTCGATAATAACTACATTAATCTTAGTACTAATTATAATTAAACACTATATATGTATAGCACCTATGATATAGAAATGTTGACTTAAAGACAATTTGCTTTATATAGAATTGAATTTTTTTAGTTCGCAACTTTTTTCTAAAAGAGAGCCTACACTGAGATATCGATTTATTTGCATTAAAAAAGGTATATCTGACAAGGCCAATAATATTTATTTGAGTCAAACATATAATGTTTAAAACAAGATTTACCACTATTTGTTGCAAATAAATTATGTTTGACTAAACATTCATTTGTTTTATTCAAACAAATCGTTTTCTCAGTGCATCAGCTATTTAACAAAAAATATTTTTAGCCATTCTTACAACAGCTTATAACATACAATGTAGTGATTATATCAGTTAATTAATTTATTTGGCTGACAGATTTTAAAAATATTTATTAATTAGGAAAAAATTTTGATAAATTTTTATATGTCTTGAATTGAAAGTTAAGGTAATAAATTAGCAGATAAGTTTATATTTGAGTGATTTTCCTCCCAATGCCACACCCATTTTATATAAATAAGTATTTTGCGTGAGCATAAAAGCAAAATTGAATGCTTTTTTCCAAACTATGTCGTGTTTTTATTTCATTTAATTATGCCTTTATTATTGACAAACAGAAACTTAATAAATAGAAAGTAAATACGTCAGGAAATAGTTAATTTTTGTACTCTCCAGTTTAGGTGGGCGTGGAATAAGGCGTATACGCAGACCAATACAATTTAGTGACACTAAGCGTCAAAATACTTAATTGCATTGCAATGACTTCGATGTCTTCCGAAATGTACTGGTTGCCAATTTAGGAATCTGAACTAGTAAAAGCTTTATGGAATTGAAATTAGTATTACTATAGTAATTAGGCACAAAAATATTATCCTGCAATTTCTGCTTTTCATAGAAACACGAGCTTTTTTTTTGACTACATACACTGAACTAAATAATTTTATTTATTTCCAACTTGCTTTGGGTGTGACTAGCTCATTGCTATTTAAATTAAATATATGTTTCTTAAATCGCTTCATATATCTATTACTTTGTTTAAATAGCATCAATATCTTACATGGTATATATGCTTTAATATCCATACTAATTACATTTCCAATGTTAATTTTGTTCCAAATGCGTTAATTAGTACGTTTTATAAAAAATTATACAACAGATTTATATATATTTATATAACAAATGTAAAACAAGCTTTTAATACATAGTATTCAAATTATTAGTGCTACTAATAATAATAACAACAACAGCGTAAACTACAAATACAAGCACACAAGCATATACATAACATTCAAACTTACATAGTTCACAGCACTAATGGGATTGTAATTATACACCACGATGCCATTCTCTTCACCAACGGGACGTGGTCTCAGTTCACAGTTTCCCTGGCTATAGGGTTCCGGCTTTGAGTACACACTCTGTACGTGTGTAATGCGCTCCTCAATGACCTGTGGGCGATAAAAATGCAATGAAATTAAATTTTATTGGAATTGATTAAAATTGAATAATAAGACAAATTAGTTTTTATTAAAAACCAATTAAAATCGATTTAATTTATGAAATAATTAAAAATAATCAAAAATTATTATTTGCGAAAAATCTAATTTTTAATTAAATCAAAATACCCCACACATCAAACAAATCATAACTAAAGGCTTTTTTCAATTATTATATGGATTTTTCAATTATTTCTGAAGAATTTTTAAAACCTTTCTAATTTGATTAAATTTATTGCGTTTATTTTAAAAAAGCATTTTACGCAAATGTGTCACTTTTTTCCATTAAACATTCATGTGCGCTTACCTACAGCAGCTATGCTCCATTTATTGCTTATGCAGCATAATATTGCCGCCCCATTTTCATTTTGAGTTGATAAATTTTTCGTAACATTTCATTTGGCATATGACCTATGTTATGAATTTTAATGTTTTATCTCTATGCTTGGGTCATAAAGTTGCTCAAATGCATAAATGTAGAAATGGCTGCTAGTGATAAGGTGCACCAAGAATATTTGCCATATTGCTTGGGGGGTTGTACCACATAAACTTTATGTTAGATAGAATATCCAAAGAAATCAAATAAGTTTTATGTGTAAAATACAAATTGTCGCCTTTTAAATAAATTGAACATAAAATAAATTAATTTATGTAAATTAAATTTATGAAACATGAAGTTGTAGTCTTTTGCAATCATATATGTATGTATTGACCTGCAGGGTCTTACATAAAGGATTTAAGGTATATATGCAAGTATCTAAAGACATTTCAAACGGTATATATAATTATAATCGTTTTATTTATGTGACTGCTCATAGAAAAATGAGAGCTTATCTTCAAGTACAAAATTTTTCATTATTAAGTAGTTGATATAATCGATATATCATCCAAAAAAGTAAATCAAAAAATCGTAAGAATTTAAAACTTCATCCTTAGATTGAGCAAATTAAGGCTAAAATCAGTTCCGCAAAATTTAAAGAAAATGTCGTTTTTTCCATGTAGAGTCAAAAAATCGAGCATATCAAATTATGGAGGGTCCTAAACGATAAAACTGTCTAAGACTCATCTTTGTGATATTAAAATTCAAAAATCTTATTTGTTTTGTTGTTTTTATAATTTAAGTGCATAAAAAAAAAATTTCAATCGTTTTTTCGTACATATGTAAATTTTTTCAGAAACAATGACCAAAATGTTCTATAAGAGTGTTGCCGAGTGGGTTAGTGTAAATGTAAAAACATTTTGTCTTATTATAGGTTTTCAAATAACGGCTCTCATTAGCTTTTTTTCTAAATTTTGTGTTGGTCGTAAAAAAAATCCTTCAAATCTATTAAAAACTGGAGACTGCAAGTTTTTTGCTCCACTGTGTGGCGCTTGCCGCAACACAGAGAAAGAAACAACTTTGAATAGTAATTTATCTTAAGAGTTCAACATCCATTTGTTGCCAAACATTAAATTAAATTGAAAATCAACATGAATGCGTCTCTTCCGAGTGCTACTTTATATTATTGTTGTCATTATTCCAATTGTTGTTGTTGATGTTCTCGCTGTTGTTGTGCTTGTCATTATAGTTGTCATCATAATAGATTCTATTGTTGTTGCTCTTCCGGCTGTTGTTGTTGCTGTGCCTACCATTCGTCAGTCAGTGTTGTTGACATTCAATTTGAATTGGCTCAGCAACTTTTTTCTCCCAGCAAATTTTCAACTGATTTCTTTTTTCGCATTCTTTTTTTCTTTGCAATTCCATATTGTATTTATAAATTTTATAAGAAAAAGATGAGCAAATTCAACGTCATTCATGACAGAAGTTTCGTCCCAATGATAATATCTATCGTATTTTGTAGCATAAGTTACTGCTGGTAGTTTGATATGATGTAGGGGAAGGTTATATCAACTCTATTGTTTTATTTGCTATTGTTGTTGAAGATTGCTACATTTTAACCCATTTTTGAATACATTAAAGAAATTTGAAAAAATTAACTGTGTGCCGCAAACTATTACAAAATCTCTACATTGCAGACCCTAAGGAAATCTCTTCCAAGGTATACGTTATCTGGTGAAACATACAAAGCTATATGTTATTAATTCATGAAATAGTAACAATAACCAAAATTTGTTAAGTGTTAATAAATAAACGATTTTAGTCAATAGAACTGAATTTGTATTGACCATTGAAAACCAGCTACAAAAGGTAACATTGACAAAAGGAAAAATTACCATTTGAGCTACGTCCATAAGTGCAATATATATCATTCACACATTTTCGCTAGGCACAGTAGATTAAAAAGACTTTGAAAGATCTGTCAATCAGAATACCTTGGAGGTGCTTAAATGTACGACAAAACTTCATTAATTCTTCAAGATAAAAAAGAAATCGGCATGGCATTGACAGGATATTCTGCAACATATTGTCGAAATGGCAAGGGAAACTTGATGCGGCATGGAATATAGAGTGCTAATAAACAATCTATTTAAGGACTTGTTCTTGATACTTGCAAAATAATTGAAAAAATATACATACAAATGAAATAAGAGACTTGTACTTTTAAAGAATTTTTTCTAATTTTTATAAGAAATACAACACTGAAAAGCTTACTTAAAATATGGAAATATTCCTTAATGATTTACTTGTTGACAAAAAAAAAATGAATTAATTTTGAGCCTTAATTTTTTATTAGTAATGGAAACATAATTTCATAGCTGTTTATTCTAACAAAAGGCCACAACAAAGCGCATTTAAACATCATTTCCTAAAACCATCAGTATCTTTGGAATGCTTCGCAGTTGTCTCCGGTTCACTCAACGAAGCAGGAATTGCAGCGCAAAATGATTTAATGCTCGTAAGTAAATTCAAGAAGGCCACCGATGTTAAAATGTGTGGCAGCTTAAATGCTGATGATGAATGGTCGGTTGAGTTAGGGTATGAAAAGGTTGGGCAAAGACGTTCGAGACGACCGAGGTTAACATGTCACTGGCACATTAATTAAAAGCAATGAACTTGTGTATCATTATCAATTTATACCATTCGTCGTCTCTACTTTGTGGTTACCCCCTGAAGGGTTTCCATGTAACCTTTAAAATGTTTCTGTTTTGGCTTTGTGTAAAAAAGTTTTTAAGTTTTTGCAGAAAATTTTCTTATTTGATTTATTTTTGCAGCGCTCGTTAAGGCCAATGATAAATTAAGTTTGATTTCATGAAGGAAGGATGAAATTTCTATTAATATCTGTTATTTTAGGAAATTCTACAAAAAGGCAATCATTTTTTAGAGGGAGAGTTTTGGTTTTTAAACAAATCTCACATTTGCCCGCATAGGAACCCATGTTCGATAAAAGAATCAGCTCTTCATTTTTATATATAGCTTTTACTTATTTTTTTATAATGGCTGAGAGCAAAGAAAAAAATTTAACAATATTAATTGCTACGGTCAATTAATTTTTCAAATAGATAACGATGCCAAATTAAAATTTAATAAATTTCTTACATTTTTTGATGTAAAATTAAAATTAAAAATTGATATAATAAAAACAAATAAATAATTAAAAATTAAAACGATGATAGCAACCATCAAGAAATATTCTTTAGACAATGTAAATTTTTGAATTTTAGGCGTTCCCAAAGATTGCCAAGAATGTGGGGTATTTTTGGCGAACTCTATCCTGCACTCTCGTAAGATAGCTTTCAAAGGTTAGGCCAATTACTTGGCTGTAGCTAAGTTTATAAACATTTTTTGCTTCGGATGTTTTTGAGAAAGCGACTATAGCAATAGACTTCTTTTGGTCCAAGTAAATCATTTTGAATCAGCTGTCACTGTCAGCTAAACCAAGCATTTAGCCTATAATAATCGCGTCACCAGTTTTCGCTTTAATCCAATGGCGACCAAAACGTTGATTATAACAATTTTCATTAAATCTCAATGAAAACAACCATTAATTTGACTATAAAGTTTGCTTCTTCTTTTTTGCAAAACTTTCAGCCATAAATCAAGAGGTGACTTTTCTTGCGAAATAGCGTATAATTTTTATGAGTTTCTATTCTGAGAAATCATAAATATGCGGGTGTTTCTGATGCGCGCTAGCATTTTCATTTAATTATTTATATTTCTTTACGCTACGTGTGGTGTACACGTAATGAAATTCACTTGAAAAGAATGAATTTTTTATTTAAAATTTAAAAAATAAAAAAAATTTCTTTATTTAAAGTTAGCATTCTCTTTCAAAAGCGTGAAAGATGGCACACTTCTGTGCACATTTGTTTATACTACGAGTACAGTACGTTAGCCATAAAGTCATATTTTTATATTGCCTGTGTATGAGAGCATAAGTATGTGTGCTTTTGCTTAGTTTATGTCTGCGACCTATTAGGTGACGCCCTCGCATCTGGTGTATAATTTTTCAAATTTTGTCAAAAGGAATTTTTGTTTTCCATTTCTGTTATTTGTTTCAGCTTTTGTAGAAGATGTACATTAACAACATGCAGTAAAAATGTTTGCTTAGTTGTAGTTAATTTTAAATTAAACGAAGAAGAAGAAAAAAAATAAAGTTGGCAAAGTATTTGACTTATAGCATCATAAAAAATTAAAAGTTGAACAACCGTGACAGAGAACTATCTTATTTTTCAAAATAAGTTTAATCTACTTATTAACACGAATTTTCGTTTGCTTTCGCTTTAGTTCCGATAAAGAATATGATATATAATAAGAAATATAATATCTAATACATAAAATTCTCGTGTCACGGTGTGCGTCATTGAACTCCTCCGAAACGGCTCGACCGATTTTCGTGAATCTTAGCGTGCATATCGGCTAGGACTGAGAATCGGACCATATCTATTTTTCATCCTCTTAAATGTGAAGGGTGGTCCGAAAATTACAAAAAACCGAAATAGTTAGATAGGTTAGTTTTACCCTCTTATTGGCAAACAGGATAGAGAGGTTAGTTTTACCCTCTTAATGACAAACAGGATAGGGATAGGGATAGGGATAGGGATAGGGATAGGGATAGGGATAGGGATAGGGATAGGGATAGGGATAGGGATAGGGATAGGGATAGGGATAGGGATAGGGATAGGGATAGGGATAGGGATAGGGATAGGGATAGGGATAGGGATAGGGATAGGGATAGGGATAGGGATAGGGATAGGGATAGGGATAGGGATAGAGATAGAGATAGAGATAGAGATAGAGATAGAGATAGAGATAGAGATAGAGATAGAGATAGAGATAGAGATAGAGATAGAGATAGAGATAAGGATAGGGATAGGGATAGGGTAGGGATAGAGATAGAGATAGAGATAGAGATAGAGATAGAGATAGAGATAGAGATAGAGATAGGGATAGGGATGGAGATGGAGATGGATATGGAGCTGAAGATAGTGACATGAACAGGGAGGGCAGAGCAACGTTTACCGGGTCAGCTAGTATATAATATAATAAGAAGTCAAATAGTATCGAAAATCCGATGAAGAAATTTTAATAGTTTCAAAAAGATTTGAAAAAGCCAAATGGCAACAAAAATTATCGAATCAGCCAAAAAGTATCGAACAATTTAGAAAAAGTCGATAAAAATCATACAGTATCGATAAGTATCAAACAGTATAAAGAGAGTTCAGAAGTATCGAATGATACCCAAATGTATAGAAAAAGTCAAAAACTTTGTATACAACTGTATAAAAGAAATCTTGGAAATCACACACTTGCAATTTTTTTCCGAGATAAAGCAAAATATTCTAAATAAATAAAGCGTCCTCTGAACATATGTCATAACGACAACACATTAAGGTGCAATTCACTATAACCGACGGCTTGGTTCTAGTGATATTAACAAAACAAATATTTTGTCTGCAGTGTCCTTCATAACTACATTTTTGAAATTATCCTAATATCTTGTTTGATCATTAAAAACTAACAGCATATTACCTGCGGATCATTTAATTCAATTTATTGAAATTTCATTTTCCTACCTAAATTTCTGTATTCCCTTTCTAATAATTTTCCTTAAAAACTTTTATCAACGCTGTCATTCGCACGTTTTCACTTCGTTTTGGTCTTTTTATGCTTCAAGAAAATGACACCCCATCACTACACCAACAACCTTACAGTAAAATCAATGAAACTATAACAATTTCCCGCTAGGAATTACAATATGACATGACTTTAGTACAATAGTTGACATTATTTTCATCAAATGTCAGATAGCGACAGCAGCAGCTTCCACATAGCTGCTCATTGTTAGAAGCTGTGAGAATTCCCGCATCTCCAATTTAATATCATCGTGATAATATTTTAACGTGCGATTGGCGTTTCAAAATACCAAAGTTGTTCGTGTGTCCTTTTGTACCCATTGTTACCGTTGTTGTTGCTGCTGCTGCTGTTGTTGTTTTTGTGCACTTTGGCGGAACAACCTTAATATTTTAAGCATCCTTGTGTGTATTGACAAAATATGCTTTTGAGTTGCGTAGAAAGTTGTGATATTTGTGAGAATGATTTTTTTCTCTTTTGCTGATTTAAGTGATACCTGTTTTTGATGACAGTAATGGGAAGTCATCAAAATTTTATTAGGCGACACAACATGAAATGAACAAACTTCGGAAATTTGATTTTTTTATGTTGATTGCACTTTAGAAATAAAATGTACGGAAAAATGTTTAGAGCGTGCGAATATAGTGCTCAAATAATATTAAAATATGAAATACTATCTTGTCGTCACAATTTTAAGTAGTAGATTTATTTAGATTGTAAATTTCTGCTTGTATGGGAGGTTTTGCCGTTTTTGTCCAATCCTTTTTTTTCTATTAAAATAGCTTAGTTCCTTTAAATTGGATTTATAAAATTTTTTAGTTTGCTTGAGAGAAGCTGCGGCCTTTTGTTTGGACCTGCCCACTTTTGGCTTAGTGTTTGTATCTGTCACCGTATATTCCCACACCGAGTTCAGTACCGTTTGCTTGATTACTTTACTTATCAAAGCATTTCTGAATTCCCACTCACTTTTTGTTGCTGGGAATAACTTTCATGGTATTGAGTTTTTCAACATTATTACTCTTATATAATATTTAGATATTACAATTTACCCTGAAATTAACTATTGAATTTTAATGAAGTTTTGTTCGAGCCCTTGCGATGTGTTTTTTACTATGACTCAAAAATTGCCGACATTCATTTCTCAAAAAATTATTGATTAAAGTTATAAAGTAAATAAAGTTCTGGATAGATATTGTTTTATTTATGTATCCATATCTTTTGGTTTTGATGCCAATATCTTCGAAATTTTTCATAAAAAAATAAATAATAAAGAATATGCATGAAAAAATAATTTGTTTATGAAAACCTCATTTATTATAAACAATCAAACGATACTCAAATCCATACCATCCAGTATTTTTCGATGATTTAGCATACATGTTCAATTTTTCGATGTATTCTCATAGATACTATTGGCTGCTATTTAAATTCTGTCTACTATTTCGATACTTTCTATCTTTTATTGACTTTTCCGATTTTTTTTAGCGTTTGCGATACTTGACTTCTATTGACTTATTTGAAGCTTTTTGATGATATTCAACTTTTATGAACTTCTTCAGTGTTTTTTGATACTTAAGTCGACGTTTTCATTGTTTATACTTCTTATAGACTTGGTTCGGTCCTTTGATGTTTTTCAATACTTAACTAATTCTATTTCTTTTCCTATGTTTTTCGATGCTATTTGATACTTTCCAACGTTTTTTTATTTGTTGTTCTACTGTTTTGAGGATTTTTTCCATGCTATTTACAACTTTTCAACTTCTATAAATGTATTCGATTTCGATGTCTTTCGACTTTTATCGACTTCTTCGGTAGTTTTCGATATCTTTAGGTACTCTTCCGATGTTTTCCGCTGATATTAGATTCATCCCATGCTGTTCAACTTTTATTGATGTATTCAATTTCGATGTCTTTGCGATAATTAAAGTTACATTTCCGATGTTTTTCGATGTATTATACCTTCGACTTTTATCGACATACATTTGCAATATTTTCAACTGTTCGACTTCTATAAATTAATTGAATGTATTTCGGTACAATACGAAACTTTTATCGACTTCTACGATGTTTTTCAAAACTATTAGACTTTTATTTCTTCGATATTTTTTGATATCATTCATCATCATCATTTGTAGTGCATTTTAATACTCTTAGCATGTGTTTCGATACTATTCCATGCTACACTAAGTATCACTTGTTTATCAGATGAGATGAAATTTTGAAGAAAATCGGTCGTGGAGTTTTCACGAAATTTAAACAAAATAAGAAACTTATGTTGATCACATATTTCAGCAATTTAATTTTTTTGCCGAAAACTTCACTTTGTGCTAAAAGACTGTGACTAAAACACTTTCCTGAAAAAAATAAAACTCAACATATAAAGGGTGTTTTTTTTAGAGGTTTGTTTTTCGAATAGAGATAAAACTGGCATTTTATGGCCAAATCTGGCAACTCTAATGTCATTTATGTTCAGTTTGGTTTGCCATTTCATCATGAACAGGTTAACAAAAGAACAACGCTTGCAAATCGTGTAAATTTATTTCGAAAATAATGGTTCAGTTCGCGAAGTTTACCGCAAGCTCCGTCCATTTTATGGTCGACATAATCGTCCATCAGAGCAATTAATTCGGTTAACCATGGATTGTTTTCGCACTACGTTTACTCTATGTGATAATACGCATCCGCAGAGACGTCTAACAGTGCGCACCGAAGAAGCAATTGCCGCTGTAGAGCAAAATGTTGAAGAGGACCCGAATGAATCGATTCGCCACCGTGCACAGCAATTGGAGCTTTGTCCATCAACTTTATGGAAGATTTTGCGCAAAGATCTTGGCTTGCGACCTTACAAGATCCAGCTTGTGCAAGAACTAAAGCCGCGAGACCATGCAATGCGTCGTGATTTTGGTGTATGGGCCGAAAATGAGATCGATCTCGATGCTGATTTTCATCGCAAAATTTTGTTCAGTGATGAGGCTCATTTTTGGTTGAATGGCTACGTCAACAAGCAAAATTGCCGCATTTGGAGTGAAGAGAATCCACATGAGACCCTTGAGACGCCATTACATCCACAAAAACTGACTGTTTGGTGTGCTCTATGGGCTGGTGGAGTCATTGGGCCATACTTCTTCCGAAATAATGCTGGAGAGTCAGTTACCGTTAATGGAGACCGGTATAGAGCCATGATAACCGACTATTTTGTTCCCGAATTGGATGGCATGAATGTGGATGAGTTGTGGTTCCAACAAGACGGCGCTACATGCCACACAGCGCACGTCACAATCGATTTATTGAAGGAAACATTCGATGAGCGCATAATTTCGCGGAATGGACCTGTCAATTGGCCACCAAGATCGTGTGATTTGACACCATTGGATTATTTTCTTTGGGGATATGTGAAGTCGCTCGTCTACGCCAACAAACCAGAAACGTTAGGGGACTTGGAAGCCAACATTCGTGGCGTTATTGCCGACATACGGCCCATATGCTCGAAAAAGTGGTTCAAAATTGGACCTGTAGAATTGGCTTTATTCGAGCCAGCCATATAAAACATTAATGGCATAAAATTATCCTTCCAATAAAGCCAAATTGATGGACATTAAATGGACATTTTCTTGTGTTTTATTTCAATTCGAAGCTCTATACCTCTAAAAAAAACACCCTTTAGAGCAGCACTATCGAGCATACTGATAAAACAATAAATTTTGCAACTGTTGCTATTAGCGACCAAAATAAATACGACAATTTTGTATAAGTTGCATAAAAGCTACAATAAAAACGGATTTTTCAGTCATCAAATAAAAAAAGATATGACTGCCATAAGACATGATCCCAAAACATATCGTACTCCCACACTCCAAGTGTTACCTCCCTCATAACGCTCCGCTAACAACGACATATCACTCCTAAAAATATGCTAAAATATTTGTGCACATCTGTCAGATTGTGTTATCCTTTTTGCATCAAAAAAACTTTGGAAAATATGAAAAAATAAAATGCGGATTTTGTTGTACTTCCTTCCTTGCAGGGTTTTTGCTTTTCGCAAAAAAAATTGAAAAATAAAAATTATGTCGTGCTTTAACATCTATGGTACGTCATTTTATTTGAAGCTAAAGAGGTGTTCATGCAGTTGACGGTTGCATTTTTCTTAAAGGAATTTGATAGGATTTTTTCTTTTTGCCATGGCTTTTTAAAAGTGGTAGAGAAATATGAATATATTTTGTTCTTGTTGTTGTTGCAACATTTTCTGCTTCAAAACATTGCTGCATGCTATGAAGGATAAAAGTTATATTCTGAGAATTTTTCAGGTTTTTATTTTTCATAACAAAAGGATTTGTATGGAATTAAAGCATACTTTTAAGAGATTAAAATTTACATTAAAAAAAATAATAAAATTCGAAAAGATTAAAACTAGAGCTTATGCGGATACATTTCATAAATATTAGAAAGAGATGAAATTTGTGGCATGTTAAGAGATGAAGTAAATTTCACACAATATACCAAACTACTTAAATTGAAAATGTTACAGCCACTATCTTACGTGCATAACAATTCACATTCCTTTGTTATCTTCCTACCAAAGTAATTTGCTGCATTCAATTTTCATGCTTTTAACAGTTGGTTTTTTCTTCCTTTTCTGCTTATTTTAAGCAGCATACTTTTAGATACTTGCAACCATCTTCAGTTAAGTTTTGAAATTCTCAGTGCTTTCTGCACGGTTACCTTGCATAATACTCCACTCAAACACTCCATAAAAAAAGAGCAACCAGCAACTGAAAGGAATAAGAGCAGCACGGAATGGGCCAAAAAAATATTAGAGATACTTATGCGTGGCAAAAATGTGAGAAAAAAAGCACTTACTGAGTGTTTTTTTTTCTTCTACCCTAACTGCTTTAGCGCTTTTTCTTTGCTATTTATCTTTTTCGGTATTTAAGCTTGTATTCGATGTGGGTATGTTTGTCTCTTCGCCCTTGTATCTATGTATTTCTTAGTTTTGTTCACCTACCTAAAAGTACTTTCATTCTTCTAGCGCGGTGTGCCTGTTGGAATTTTAAATGAAAGTTTCGAATACTGTAAGAATTCTTTACTCCAGACGCTTGAGAACCTAAAACCTATGAAACAATGGCATTGTTCAAATACAAAATGTTGTCTAAGACACCAAATTGATAACCTACTGATTTTATTCTTCGCTCAAAAATTTTGGTAAATGCTCTGTGAGCCTTAAATAACAATATAAAAAATACATATGTAAATGTAAAGACTGTCCTAGAAAAAACTTAGGTTTTTCATTTTTTGTGTTACTCGTATGCTCTACCTGATAATATTATAGGTCTAAAAAGACATAATATTTGTTCTATACTATGATGTATACCACTTGAAGAAAGCACTTTTGACGACAAAGACGTCTAGCAAGCAACAAAAAGTCCGCAAACTGATTTTGTCCACATACCTGCAAAATCCAGAATTAAAATATTCAGCTCAAGCAAAAATAGTTGGAGCAACAGAAAAAACTGTCTTTGCGGATATTTTTAATTATAAGAAGAGTCTACCTGTTTCACGAAAAAAGGTACAGGTAGAAAACCAGAATTTTCTAACCCAAAGGAGAAAAGTAAGCTAAAGACATACAGAGTTCAAAAAGTACCAGACCGTTCTGATGAAAAGCAGTTGATGGCTCAGATGCGAGCCCGAAAATTGTATGAAAGGTACCTGGCTAAATTTGATTGTTGTGTTATGGACGACGAAACTTACGTCAAGCAGCTACCTGGGCACGAATATCATACATCACCGAAAAAAGGCATGTGTCAAGTAAATTCAAAAAAAAATTTCTAACTTTCCGAAGCAATGTATGGTTTGGCAGGCCATATGCACCTGTGGTCTCAGAAGTACGCAAGGCACAATCAACTCCAAAGTTTATATAGACGAGTGCCTCGAAAAACGTCTTCTACCATTTATTCGTGCACATGAGGGTACCGTGATGTTCTGGTCAGATTTAGCAACCTCTCATTACTCTAAAGCTACGATGGAATGGTATGCAAGTAAAAAGATCAATTTCGTACCAAAAATTGCAAATCCGTCCAACTGTCCAGACCTTCGCCCAATTGAAAGATAATGGGCTCTAATGAAAAGAGATTTTTGAAGGAGTGGTAAAAATGCAGAAAATTTACAAGACTTCAGACTTAAGTGGAAAAAATCGTACCATACTGTCGATGAAACGACTGGACAAAATTTAATGAAGGGCCTCACGAAAAAAGTAAGAAATTTTTATAAAAAAAAAAAAATTGATACTTAGTTTTTAGTTATTTATATTCTGAACACTAGCCATTATTGATAAAAAACGAAGAAAGACCAAAAAAATCACTGGGTATTTTTTTATAACTAAAAACCAAAACGTAAGTTTTTTCTGGGACAGTCTTTATTTATGTACTCACATTGTTTCAAAAAGAACTCCTTAGAAATTATTATGTTTACTTTTATAATTTTGGTTTTATTTTGATTTATCTTGGAAGTTTAAATAGGACTATTGCATTTTTGAGTACTCTAACTTTAATGTTGAGGCCACATTTCCAAGTAATAAGAAAAAGAATACAAATATTAAGAAAACTCACTTTCACTTTTATTAGAACAGAAACTTTTTCATGTACTTTTAAGCGATAAAAATGTCATTTAATAGAGTACCATACGTTTTGAGCAATTTTGTATACATACGAGTATGCATGTAGATGCAATCTTGCCGTCCTCCTTGAAAAAATATTGAAATTAAATAAAGAAGTGAAATGAAATGCAATGGCCCAATTTTTTGTTTTTTTTTAATATCAAAATATTAGAGGTAAAAGATTTTTATAGAATTAAAAACTTTCATTTTATTTTTTTCGGCGACACCGTGTAAAGCATTAAGCAGAGAAAGAGTACCATTTTTTTGTGAAGACAGCCAAAGATGTGGTTGCTTTAAAAATTGCGCATTTCTTTCGTGCAATAAATTTTGAAGAAGTTTTTCCTTTGCTATATTTCTGTTTATTTCTAAAAGCTATTTTCGATTCAACTTTAAATTGAATTTGTCGACCCCTTTTTATAAAAAAGGAAATTGGGAAACGAAGCCTAATTCTCTTTATTTATGGTCATATTTGTGACTTAGGGAAACATCAGTGATAGTTTCGACATCATTGATATTATAATTAATATATACTACGATGTTCTAGAATTTAACAAATATGATGTAAAAACAAAAAATTAAATATACGCATTTATAAAAAATTACAACACGATTGCTGCACTTTGAAACTAAATGCTGATTGCGATTCAAATTTACGCTGAAATACAAAATATTAACCCAGTCAACGTATGGCTTATTGAAGAATCTTAGTTCATCTTGAAAACGATGAAATTGTAATTCTTCTAGAAGCAGTACATTAAAAATAAACTTTTTATTGCATAGTCTTAGGCAATTCTTTAACTTCAAACATATGTTTCAATGCTATTTTGGTTACTTATATTGTACATATGCAACGTCAAATATATATAAATGCTTATTAGTGGAGCACAACCGCCAATATATGTAATTGTTTTCCACTATAGTATAATTAAAACATTACAGAAATAACACAATAAATAAATTTTTCACTTAAATTTCATGTATAAAAGAAAAGATTAATGGAAAAATCGGTAGATTTCAGGACCTCACGAAAATGTACTTGAGTTTTGTATAAATCAGCATTGGCAGTTACAAAAAAATGCGTTTAATACGCACAGCAAGTTCTTAATCTGTGTTGTGTCTTAAGCAGAAGTGCTGTTTATTGAGTGCGGCTTAACAATTATAAAGCAAAATAATTTTTCTCGGTTTAATTTAAGCTGAAACAACCCGATTGGTTAAGAAATCATTCTACCACTCATTCAGTGCATATCGTAAGTTATTCCTACCAAATTTAGTTACGAAAATATGTGACTTAATTTTCAGAGCTGATTAAGTAGCCCCTCCTTTCAAAAAAAACTTAATGCAAAGCTATGTATTTGAATTGAAAATTATATATACTATAACATATGTCCTAAAGCGAATGTATCCTTTTTCCTTCTTTTTACTGCATTTTCTTGTTTTCTTACGAGTACATCTGTTCTTCATGTATCTCACATATTTTTGCAATTTAATATCAATTTACATTTTAAATGTTTACCCCAAGCGACAATGTTAGAGAGATTATTCTCAATTTTCCATTCTTCAGTTTTGCAGTTTAGAGTCAGCTCATCCTTTAAATTAAATTGAAATTGAGTTAATTTTGTGGGTGTTGAAATTGAATGCACGTTTTTTTGCTTTAGTGTGCGACGTGTGCCTGCATGTAGCATAGAATAGTTATCACATTAGTGTAGAATATTTTTTCATAAGTCCAGTAGAACTTAGTGCTTAGTGTATTTTTAAGAAATTTTCGTCGGTCGACGTCAGCAAACACGTTTTAAAAACATCAATTCAGTGCACTTTTAACCATGCATCAATAAAGAACTAAAGGACGCGTCGAAATAGTGGCGCTTTACATTGAAAGTAATCGTCAAAAATATCGTGGTCGTTCTGCGCTTGAATTTCAAAATTTGACTCCACCGAACTATTTTTGTTGTAATTTTTGAAGCGTAAAGCTTATGCCAACAATTATCATAAAAGAGCTCAAAGACAATACAGCCGAAATGACAGTGCTATCTCTCGAGAGATAGAAATCACCAGGAAACTTAATCGATATCTATTCAGAATTATCATAGATTTTCATAATATTCATTGACTAGATTAAGATAGCGCACCCTTTATTTTTGAATGGTGTCCTACCACATCTACAAATACACACTGACAAAATGTTGCCACAAGTTTAAATTCATTGCTTCCACTGGCTATGGTTCAAAGTGAGAGATACTTGGCTAAAAAAAAAGTGAAAAAACAAAACGAAATGAAATGAAATGAAGCAATCTGTCAGTTCGGTTGACTGTATGTTGTTGGTTGCTTCGCTAAGGATGCGAAACTGCAGTAACAGGTGCTGATGTATGTATGTACCGGAGCAGAGTCCTCGTATATGTTTGTGCACGATATTGGTAAGGTCAACAGTAAGCGAAGGAGACACAAAGACAAAAAAAAAACTTGGTTGAAAAAATCCAAAGCTTCTTAGATACTTTTAAAATGAAAATTAATTACAAAAAGATCTTGAGTTCTGCAAGAGCCTTAAGTTTTGAACTTTAATTATAGTCAAACAGTTTTAAGTTCTTATTTTGTTTTAGCCTTAAACTCAAATGTCGTAGTGTGCTAATTTAATGCAATTGTTTGCAAAATTTAATGTGACTAAAAAATACTTTCTTTGCCTGTGCTTTTGTCTTTATTAAAACAAGATACAATCGCTTAACTAACTGGTAAAGGCTTACTTTGTTTTCGTAAACAATTCGGGCAACGAACGTACCTTGTTAACTGGAGCGGAATGAAGGCATTATAATGAGCCAAAAGTGCACGCCGTTGTGAGGTTGAGGACAATGCAAGAATTCGAATTTCATAAAGACACCAACACAGAAACCTAGTAAAAAGCTAACTAACAAAAGACAACAAAAAAGAAATGAAGATATAACAACATTTTGCGGTTGAAAATTGAGAGAAGAGTATAAAACGGAAGAAGTGGAAGAAATATTAAAAAAAGTAATTATTATAGGAGAGTTATACTTGAAAACAAGTATAAAAGTTCATTAAAACAATAAAAAAAAAAACAGATTATGCGAAAAATTTATAAAAAATTGACAAATTTTTAGAAACAAGAACCTAGACCATATCTTAACAAAGTTTAAGAATAAAAAAGAAAAGATTTGCGTGGATCGAAATGACTCAAAAACAAAGTGCTGTAAGAAAGCAAAAAAGATCGAAATTCGATAGACTTCAGACGAGGAACATATGATAAATACCTGTACTCGACGATAAATCAATTAAATTTTTCAACTTAATGTCTCGATTAGGGGTAACACCTTAAGACGAGAAGAAGTTTCAAACCAGTCTTTGTGTTTATGTGAAATTTGGTTGCATTACATTGAATAATTCTGTCAGTATAGCATTTTGAAGTCTTTTTCTTTTGTGGGAGGTGCCACGCTCTCTTGCTAAAATTCGACAACTTTTTGTTTAGTGGTTGTCTGAGTATTTGTGTGACATTGAATAACGCTACATCAAAGAACTATAGCAATATAGCGTTGAAAAATGTTTATTTTGTATAGGCAGCAGGCGTGTCACCCATTTTCAATCCCACAATATCTGCTTGAAGGCTTAGATTGTGTATCAAATTTCATTCAGTTGGCTCTATTGGTCAGAATGGCGGACATGACTAAATCGACTCAGGTGATGACGATGATCAAGAATATATAGCTAAAAAGGTTAATAGCTGTACTAGCTAAACTCTATAATTACTATCATTACTATTAAGTGTTGCATATTATAAAATCGGTTCTGCGAAAACCATACCTCTGAATTTTTTATTAAATTTAATTTTAAAATATATAGCTTAACCAGTTTGGGTCATTCGTGTGCCTTTTTCCAATACTCTTATAAGAACTACATTATTTTTTTCTGCCTTAGACTTTAAACAAAGGATACAAGACTTAAATTCATCTCATTACCTTAAAAACTCATCTCTCAATAATAACATAAATATTAATTATTGCCATAAATTCTCTTTACGGAAGTAATATAGCATTTAATTTATGTATACGTGCTGTTGTACACTACTGCGGATATATTGTTACGTGTGTAATCATGCACATGCACAATCATTATACAAATACAGACACAAACATATGCTCATATTCGCCGACAGCCTTTTTTTGAATCCATTCATGCAGCTTATCATGCAAATTGCTATTTTTGGCTGAATTTGCTACTACCGTCGTGTGTTGGTGCACACAAACGAAAAAATCACAAAATTGACGCCATATCGACTACAGAATTGTGAAATTAACGCCAATCTTTCCGTCAACCCTCAAACTGAACAGCACCAAAGCATAGCAACTAAAATATAATACATGCAAAACGAAATGAAACGAAAGCACACCTTGGGATGTGCGTTTCAACATCAAATCACAGCATAAGCATAAATGCGCACACACACTAACGTACATACAACTACTAGTGCCCAGTTGGAAAAGTTTTTCGGTACACACGGTTTTCGTTAAGAACTTAAATCATTGGTAAATAAACGCAAAACATTGACATCATCAGTTTCTTCACTACGAAGTCACCAATAGTTTGATTTCATTTGGGTAAGAAGTTGTAACACAGAATGACTGTCTCTAAAATGACGCTTTGTGCTTATTGCTTTGGCAGCGAGTAAATGAATCGGTTGGTGGCAAAATTATATGAAAACGGTTAAAGACTTACGTTTTTTTCAACGGTATCACGTAGTAGTTGACGGCATGGAAAATCAGTTTAACATTTCACATTTTGGCATCAAAAAGAAACATTTTGTGAAAATGTTTTGATAGGCAGCAAACGACATGTCACAGTTTTAAAAAAATTAAGCTGCATATTTTCAAATATTTTTTTCCTGTGGCTTTCATAAGTCCTATTGACTTTTTCACTTTTGTTAAGTCAAAAAAATATAACAAATATTAATAATGAATTCAATGAACTCTTAATAGCTGCAGTCATGTCTAGTTCCGCTATAAAAAGAATTACTCTGATTAACTAAAAATAACAAAAAGACACGCACACATTGTCAATGGCAATAACCTAGAAACCTAATTTTGTAACACTGAAGGCCAATAAATCTCTACTGTAGTGTGAGTGAGTATGTTGAAAAAAAGCATAATAGTCATACAGAAACATATAAAGGCAAAAAATGTAATGCGTTCGTTTATGTGCAATTTGTAAAAACACTTGACAATTACACAACGTATCATATGACAAGTTGTCAAGGCTTTCATAGAAAAGGATTTCTTCAAATTACTGCTGTGTGAATTACAATAATATCCCTTAACTATGCTTTATTCTTTTTTTTTGTGATCACATATTCCTCATAGCAAAATAAATAAATTATTCAATATTTCTTAAGTGATGTTATGATTAAATTTTGCTTTCTTAGCTAATATCACAGTAGTGAGAAATTAGGTTTCCTGGGACAAAATTTATTTCATAAAAAATGGCCAGCTCAATGTAGTCACTTGAACTAAAAGAATAATTGGCATTTACGCCTTAAATCAAAAGCATCAATTTATTTAATGAAAAGATATGCAGATTTCATGTTCAGCACACATTTAACGTTTGTAGCATCAAATTTAATTAACTACTTTTTATGTTGAGCTAAAATATGGAGTAGGACCTCTTAATGGTAAAATTTGACTGATGCTAGTACGACTTAAAAAACGTCCTGCCTGTTTTGTCTCCTCTTCAATTACATAATATTTTGAAAAAATGCCGATTTCGTTTGAAAAAAATCTTACAAAATTCCTTTAAACATTTATGCCAAGATTCAGCTAGTTATTATACATTTCGTATTGAGCTGGGAAATTATTTTTGTTCCATGGAACAATATATCTCTATATTAAATTAGCCTAAAAATGGTGCAGTTGCTCAGCCGTGACAGCATATTTTCATCAAAATCGGTCCTTTAGTTTAACTCTGAAAACGTATTTTCCAGATCGAGGTGTGGCACTGTCTGCTATTGAAAAAACTACATTCGTTACTGCCCTTCACAACCTTTCCAACAAAAAAATAGCAAGGCGATTATGTTGTATTATGGCAGTTAAAAACGACCAAGTACTTAAACAGCTCTGTTTTTATTTAAGTTTTTTATAATGAAATTGCAAAAAATACTCAGCGTTGGCTGCCATTTCTGAAATTTAAATTTTCCGATAATATTAATGATATCGTTCGTGAAATGGAAATTTTTCGCTTTGATGCTTTTTGGAAGGAATGCCGATTTTCGGCGTGAAAATTTTCTTTTGGAAATGTAAAAGCGTCATCATCACGTGAAATTCAGTAAAGTCAGTGGCGAAAAAAAATGCTTTGCCTTAAAGACACCTGTGTAGTTGGTTAACTGAATCAATTCTTTTCAAGTCCCAAGTTAAAATTAATTTCACTATCAACCAAAATCACCAAAAAATTACGATTAACTTAAATTAAATTTACCACTTGAACAATTTTATAATAAAATCAAGTTCTTGTGGATGTTTGCTACAAGCACAAAAAAAAAAACACAATTTCCGCAGACTTTCCGTAAGCGTTGTTTATGCTCGCAGTAGATGCGACTTTTGCTTTAACATAAAAATTCAGTGCTCTTATTCTCAGCTTTCTTTTGTTTACTTTGGGTGTCAACAGAGATGCCAACTCTCTGGAAAAATCGTTTCCTTTGACGAAGTAAACATTTTTCTAATAAATGAAATTGTCTGAAATAACAAATTAGCAACATTACCACAAAAAAATGGTTTTTATTTTAAAAAATTTTAGTATTTTAAGTTCTAAAAAACACGTCTTTGGTAATATTTTGTAGTTTTATTCGTAATGCTTCATCAGTTTCTTTTAACTTCAAGTATTTACTCAAGTTTTTCATATCTATAAACTCTGTAAATTGACATTATTGCGTTGTCAACTGCATATTTTTGGTACTTGGCTGGCTGGCTACCTTTTGCCAAAGCAAACAACGCCATGCATATAAAAACGCACTTGCCATCAACTTCAACACCTACTTGAAAATGCATTTTTTAAAAGTGTTTTTTTTATGGCACACTTTTTTTTTGCATGCTGCTAAAATTTTATTATAAAATTCATATTCTTGGCAAAGTTTTCATTTTTTACCTCATTGGCGGAAGTGCTTCAAAATGAGTATATTGCAACCAAGCGGCCAAACGTGGCAACGCATCAAAGTATTTTATGGTGTGTTAGTTAACATGTCAGTGACTCGTAAACTTTTCATGCGACTGACAACGCTGAGTAGTGTGGCAATTTTGAATGCATTATTTTCCTATTTTTCTATCTTCAGAATAGCATGGATTTGTTTGCTCCAGTTTTTGGCTATTTTTAGTTTTATCTCAATTAAGCTATCATGGCATTTTTTGTTACATGAAAATTTTTTGTCTTAGTGTGTTTTGTTTTATATGGAAAAATAATTGTTTGTTTCTAAAGTATGAATGGTGCAATATTTTTAAGTAAAAAAGTAACTTGAAGAACCACAGTTTACAAAAAGTACCAGATCGTTTTGATGAAAAGAAGTTGGTGGCTCAAAAGCAAGCCTGAAAGTTATATAAAGACTTCTTGTCCAAATTTGACTGTTGTGTTGTGGACGACGATTACAAGCAGCTACCTTTGTAAGAATTCTATACTTCTACGAAGATGGCGTGGCAGTTACAGAGCAAATTTGTTGAAAAGAAAATCACAAGATACTCAAAGCAGTATATGTATAATTTGGCAAGCTATTTGGACCTTTTCGTTAAAGAGTGCACAAGAAATTCCAAAATTAATTTTGACAAATGCCTTGAAAAATGTCTACTGACATTTTTTCGTCGACATGAGACTATTAGATGTTGTTGCCCGATTTATGAACATCTTATTACTTGAAAACCAGCATGGGGTAGTACACAAGCAAAAACAAAAACAGCAAATCCACTTAACTACTCAGAGCTTGGACCAACTGAGAGGTATTTAGCTCGAATGAAAAACGATAGTCGGAATAAATATATTTAAGAAATAAATGGAGCTAAGTATTGCCGACGAAAAAACTGAATAAAATTTAATCCACAAAAAAAAATTAAGAAATGCAAAGTGTCATAATAGCTTTAAAGTAGTATAGCTGAGTTGATTAGGCGTGCGCTTTTAAATGTATTTTTGGCACTTCATATGAAGCAAACAGTTCAAATGTTTGACTGTCTAAATCTATGCGTGTGGGTGTCAAACAAAGTGACAAATAGAATGACAGACAGCGTCACTTCGTAAATCTCTGTTTTGCAATATTTTATGATATTTTTTTATTGCTCTTTGTTTTTATTACAAAAATTTCGAATTTAATATATGAATTCATTTTTTTTTTAACTTTTCTGAATGTTTTATGTTTTTCTGTTGGTTGTGAATGTCATTCGAGCAATAAACTGTGATAAATTGACTTTTTAAATTATCTAAAATCAACAAACTCAAAAATGAAATATTATTTTGTTTATTTCAATGAAATTCTTCAAAAAATTTTTAAAAGCGCCTATAATTATGCAACTTTAAATATGTCAAATGTTCATAACAATTTGAATCACGATGCTACAAATAAATTGTATACCATACTGCATATTTTTAGGCATCCTCATAAGTTTTTAAGCTACGAAATTGTATTAAATTCAAACACGGCCTGATAAGAAAATTATGTTGCGTAAAACTTGGGAAAAGCTTTGAAGCGCAACTGCTTTTGCTATCAGCAATATTCAACAATGCAAGAAAAATTGTGAAATATTTTCTTTTAATGTTGTTTTTGTTGCTATTGACAAGAACAATGGCAACAGCAAGAGCAACAGCATCAATAATGCCCGCACAAAGTTTACGAAATTTGAATATCTAAAACTAACAAGAGCAAGAGCAACATCAGTAGCATAACTTTCGCCCGCAGCAGCCTTAGCAGCAACAGTGTAGCGTAGCAAACACAACACATACTGTCGTGTTGTTAGTAGCAATAAAATTTGTAGCAAATATGCAGCAGTCTATGTAAATGTGTATGTTGTTTGTGCTTTACTGTGTGCTTGTTTGTATATCATAGTGTGAGTGGCTGTTGCGTGGGCAGCATCAGATATGTTTGTGCAATCCAAAAGTGAAACTATGAGTCCCTTGTGTAAAGGAAATGCAGTAAGAATACTGCAATATAAATTCATATACTCTATACAGGGTATTCATGAGTATGCAAAAAAAAAATATATGAAAGGTTCGCCCAAAAAAGTGCTGGGCTTGAATTATATAAAAGGCTTATCCATTTTATAGCATTTTTTCGTAAGAACCAATCGTCAAAATTTGTTCACATCCTTTTCAAATTTTAATCCATTAAATTTTCAACAAAACTGCCTTTGAAACTTTTACAAAAATCTTAAATAGCTCAAATAATGGACCACATTTTGTACTGCCTTCCTTTTGAGTATATTACGTAGCTTTGAGAAATTGATTAAATTTTTTTTCTATTGAAACACCCTATGTATCAATGCATTTACGCATAGCTGCTGTTTCCACCTGTCACGTTCTGCATATAAGCTGCAGCTGCAAAAATTTTTATTGGCCTAACTTTTGTTGCAGTAAAAATATTTCATCCTTGCACTTGCAGAGTTCATAAATTACTCTGGCATTTGCTTGCGGGTAAGTTAACTCAGACTTAAATCCATATCTGCATACTGCTTGCATAAAATTGACAGCAAATAACTAAATTTGTTTGCAAATAATATGTATAAAAGAGGAATATCTTCTTTGTACATATAATAAATTTTTTTATTTTTTTAATTCAATGCATACCTTAAAGAATCGATTTTATGTGGCTTACGAAGACCGTTCAACAAATGGATTGTGTAGATATTCGTTAATTCAAAAAGGAAAAACATCGACATGTCGTTTAAAAATAACCTCGTGAAAAGGGATAAAATTCTAAAATGTCATTACTTTATGAATCTGTGCCATCATTTACTATGGACAAAAAATGCTTACTTTTACATTTATAAAAACAATAAAATAAAAAGCAAATTTTTTTTGTTCATTTCCATAGTTTATTTCTTATTAAGGTTTTTACTTGATTTCAAGCTTCATTCTGAATAGCTTAAAGATCTAATGGTTGTAGTAGCTAAACTCTGTTATTGGTATTATTAAAAGCGAGGGAGCTAAAAAGATGACTTCCACCCTGTGACCGAAAAAAATATGTGTTAAGAAAATCGCAAAAATGTGACGGTGCACGGAAAAGTAATTGGCTTAGTCAAGAAAGTACATCACTAACAACAGAATTTTTTTTGCCATCACTATTCATCTTCAGGCCTCTACTTTGAGTATATTTGATGGTTGGTTAAAGCAAACAACTTATGAATTTTTGAAAAGTTAGTTAAATTTTATATCGTACGGAAGGAATGCTTTGCGATTTTAAACCGCAATAACGATTTTTTGCGTCATCTCGTAACTATGGACGAAACTTGGATCAACCACAACACACCAGAGACAAAAACCCATCGAAGCAGTGGACTTTTTTCGAATGCCCGTGGCATAATTCACATCAATTAAATTGAAAAGGGCAGAAGGATCAACCGGAGGTGTTGAACCGATTCGACGCTGATTCGAAGCAGCATTGATCGCATATGG
Organism: Meiosimyza decipiens; assembly: GCA_963680825.1. NCBI lineage: Eukaryota > Metazoa > Arthropoda > Insecta > Diptera > Lauxaniidae > Meiosimyza > Meiosimyza decipiens. The sequence goes on along the minus strand of OY804258.1, from coordinate 131,367,785 downwards.
CGGAAAAAAAGTTATTTTCCACCAGGACAACGCACCGCCGTGTGTGTGCTCTTGTACCATCGTCACGGGATTTGGCACCTTATGATTATTATCTTTTTCCAAAGAAATGGTTTGGTGGAAAGATATTTGAAATCAAATGAGAGGTAATTTTTTAATCGAGTGCCTATTTTGAGGATCTTAACAAATCGAACTATACGGAAAACAAAAAAAAAGGTCCGTTGTATTAAATGTATTGAGCTAAAAAGAGAAATTGAGTCTTCATACTCTTGCATCCCATTTTTGAGAGACCAAACAGTTTGTATTGAAAGTACAAGCGAATGAGGAATATTTTACACGTCTTTCACTCCTGTTCAGATCACTGTATTGCTATGGCTTAGTTAAGACTACGAATCGGCAAAGACTTTGGCCGCCTGAATAAACATTTTGCAGTACAACGCTTAAGAGGCCAAATCATAACAAAGAATGCCACCAAAATTATTAAAACTTACGTCTCTGATTTCTACTATAAAAAAAGAAAACAAAAAGTGGAGATGCTACGTTTTGATTGCCCACTCTCCATATTCTGTGTAGCATTCAAAAACCTCAAAAAAAAGTTAACAAAAAATGAATACAAATTTGTTCAACGTGCAGGATGTATACTTTTGTATTGTATTGCTATAATAATGATTTAAAAGACAGTGTTGGTTAAACTCGACTAAACTGTTGCATAAGTCATAAAATTGCTATAAAGTTTACAGCAACAATTTGTCAAAATTCTGATTTATCTAAAACTTTATATAGTTGTTGTTGCTGTTGCAAAAACTGGTCTGATGAGGCTATGTATATATGTATGTGAATATGTATATACGTGGTAATAGCCGAAACATATGTCACCAATTACCAGGTTAAATTGTTCCATTTGTAGTCTCTGTCATGTTTGTTAAAAAAAATAAAAAAAAAAAAAGCATTGACCGATTTGTGAAATTTCACACAAAAATATCGGTTTCTGCTAAGACTGTACAATTCGATCAAAATATTGTTCAATTAATTAATAATAACAGTCGACTAATAACAAATAAAAAATTCTTTATCAATAATATTTATGTTTTAATTATATTTTCTTCAACAAAGAATAAACAAGTACATGTAATAAAGCAACCCCGCAGCAATATTTTATTGATTGTGCATCAATACTAGAGCACCATTACACAAACACACCCGCACGCTTATATTTTCACAACACGTGCAAATATAAATTTTGCCGCAAACGTTAAGGACTTATTTTATTTGATGCGTACCTTATTCAGAAGAGACAAATTCACGCATATTGATTCGGTATCACTCACTCAACTGGTTATTGGGATATCGAAAAAAAAAATGTTTCAAGTAAATTGCAATTTTATGTTCCGCACCAGCAATTTACATTTAATAGGCTGCTGCTTTTTTATGTTGAGGTATCTGAGGATTTTTTTTTATATTTTATGATCTGTCGTCATACTGCGTGTTATTTTTATGCTTTTGTGTGCTGAGCTCACCAATATGCGTGCGTATGAATTGCTTCCTTAACACATTGATATCGTCAACGTTTTTAAAGTGAAAAATTTTACGTCATTTGCAATTTATGACCTGTTGGTAAGAGATAATGTTGATGTCTATATATTTGCGTGTGTGTGTGTGTGATGGTGTGTGGCTTATGATATATGAAGCACATGCTCATGATGCTAACATTCAAATGAGTCGCTCAAGGCCGGAAGCAGTCGTATTAATGACTTTTTTTTCTTGTAGGGAAAATACTAGAGCGGGTGCAGAATACTTGATAGGAAAATCTTTGTTAAAAAGTTCTTTAAAATTTCTGTAGTATTCAAGAAATGGTAGTATGATGATTAATTTCTATTTTTTCGTCCGATAGTGACTTTCGGATGTATTTCTTAATTTTTTAATTTATTTACCTATGGTTTTCTCTCTCTTATTTATTCGTCGCTTATTTTTTTTCGATTTTTTTAATTTATGAGTCTGATAGTCGGATTATTTTCTTTTATTTTTAGTAAAAATAATGTAATCCTTTGTCTTTTTTTCTTCATCCCCTAAAAGCTTTAAGACTAGGCTTTTTCGATACTACATAATGAAGATTTCCTTTCCAGCATTAATCAATCAATTTTAAGTCTGTTTGCTTTTAACAAAGATATTTTTTTTAAAAATTTAAATACTAGAATACACATCACAATTAATAGCTTTCTTTGTATGCAAAGTAGTGCTATTTTGTGCTATTTTAGTACGTAAAGTGTATCAGTTTTTGCAAATTTGAAGTTATATCTGTTATAAGAATTTAATCAAACTGCTATATTTCGTATGCTAAGACGTTGTGGCCGTGGTGTGAAATGTTGCTTTTCTTTGAGGTTGTTGACCAGCTAAAGGTAGTTTCTTGCAGTTTCGAATTGAATTAAATTAAACTTTCTTGAGGCCGCCCTTAATATGAAAATACTTACAAGTTTTATGCTTAGATTACACACAAATATGATTTACCTGAAAAAAAAGTGAAAAATTGATTAATTCAATAAAATAATTTCATGCTAATTAAAAAAAATGACACTGAAAAAAAAAAAAACAAAAAATTAGAGAAACTTAATACCTCTCACGACAAAAGATAATACGAATAACTTTTGATAAATGGTTCGTATTTGAATCATCTTAATGAGTGCAAAAATTATCATTAAATAATCGACATAATTACGATTCTTACTTTTGACTCATATATTTATCATATTTCTGATTCATTTATGACCTATGTACATACACATATGATTCATTTGGGACTTATGCTATAGCTTATTTAACGTCGCTATGAGTTGTGTTAGTGATTATAGTTTTGGCTCATTTATATGACTACTTTAAGCGTCTAGGTTTTTTCTCACACTCTAAAATTATTTAGCCTCGAGCCTTTGGATAACTATCCCATTTCACTTTGCAAAATTTCGCAGGTATATAATTTGAGAGTAATGACATATTTTAAGCGTTACGGCCCGTTGTGTTTGCAAAACATCAGTTTTTATAATTTTTTTTTCCATATAAAATCCTTGTCTGGCAAAATTTAACTATCAGTTATAGATACGTCATAATCCTAAATATTTTCGTTAGAACATCGATACCACTTTCTGTATATAATGCTTACGTGATAGTTTTAGTTAGTCATTTCCTCCCACCTAATTTTTTTTTTGCAAATGATAGCTTAATTAAAGCTGATACTCGAAATAAATTTCAGTCGCCAGAATTGCGGTGGGCCTGGTTGTGTTGGCCTAGTTGTGAAAGGTCGACAAAAAAAAGTGGTTTGCAGATTTCAACAAGAAATATTCATTTAAAATTTTCCATAAAAACCATGCTATTTTTGGAAATGGCGATGGATATTATTTATTTCAAAACTATAGAAGGTGGGTCAAATCTTGTCATACGAAGATTTTCCGAAATTGATATCAATGTTTTGTTATCTCTTCTACAACATTAGTAGAGTATATATAAGCGTTCTAGACCAAAATCGTATGGGATTTTGTATGGAGGAAAAGTTTCACAAAACTGGCTTCAATTTCTCAGAATTTAATATGCCGGTAATACAAATGTAGGGTGTAGTAACCGCAGTTGTGGTTAAGTAGTGTTGCCAGATATTAGGACCAGGGGGTGGAGGGGTTGAGGAGTAGACAAGAAACCGGTATGCAGAGTCAAATGTAAACAAACTGATAAGAGTTGGTGAGCACGTGGTAAAATGTAAACAAACCGGCATGATGAAATTCCAGTAATATGTAAACAAAAGAAAAGTGACCGCTACCCAGGGTCAAAATGTAAACAAACTGATAAGAGTTGGTGACCAAATGGTACAATGTAAACAGCAGCAGGGATTCCTAGACGAGGGGCGTGTTGGAGAATGGTTTGGAAACGAGCGTCTGAGAGCTGTATTAGACAAACAAGTGTTCCTAAGCGATCAAAAGGATATGATGTCACCAGAAGAAGAAGAAGAGTTTAATGAAAAAGTGGAGGATTATGAACGCAATATTTTATGTTGGGATAGATGCCGATTTAAAAGCTTAGAAAAGCAGCATAAAATAGGTACAATTATAAACTTTGAAAAAAGGTTATATAATCGTCATTATGCAGTAGAATGTCCTATTGATGGTGGTTAATAAAAGCCATATATTTTGTGTATTGAAAATTGTATGTTTTTTATTTTTAATAAATTTGATTGCATGTGCATATATCATCAAATATAAATATTGAATTTGGTTTTACTTTATCTGGAGATAGAACATCAGCGTTATTTGAAAATGAGGAAAAATTTATTTTCTTAATTGGTTTTATTAATCGTTCCAAGCACTTGTATTTTGGTTGATGTGATGACTTTGAGTATAAGTAAGGAGTATAAAGAGTCCTTTGATCTGTTTTTCATTTCATCTCATTTTTATTAATCCAGGAATTATGGTTATCGGAAAATCCTAACCATTTAACTAGAACTTGATTTCCTTTAGTTTTTATAACTTTTTCAACCAAATATATGTTTGGATAGCGTGTTTTCAGTAGCTCGTTTTCATAAAATCCACCAATAATCGGCTGACCTTGATAATCTTCCAGTAAATATGTAGCAGGATTAGTATTTTTTATAACGCTAATTTTGAAGATTTCAGTACTCCAATTGGGAGTGTATCCCTTGTCAAAAATATGCTTGTACTTGCTAATACGAACATGATCTCCAATTTTTAGTTTGCCTTTTTTAAAAATTTTGATGTAATTATAAGCTTGTCTAAGTATGGAGTGCTCATTTTTTTTGGTAACAGCATTTGGTCGCATTCCAATAGTTCTATGCTTATTGTTATTGTATTGAGTAATAAGTTCCTTATACATATTGATCCATTGATAATTTCCTTGCAAACTAAATTTTTTCCACATCATTTCCTTAAAAGTTCTATTAAATCGTTCTACAATAGAAGCTTTCAATATACTATATGTTGAGTAGTGATTAATTTCATGTTTTTTCATCAGTTTTTGGAAACTTTTATTGTAAAACTCTTTACCATTATCTGTTTGCAAGTTTTTTGGTATTCTTTTTCGCAAAAAAATTGATTTCATTGCATTGGTAACATCTTCACTTCCTTTTGATTTAACAGGAACAACCCAAGCAAATTTTGAAAATGTATCTATTACTGTTAAAATGAATCGATATCCTTTATTATATCTTGAATAAGCACCCATTTCAACAAGATCTGCTTGCCAAAGATCATCAATACCTTTAGTTATTACCCGTCGCCGATTAAAATTTCTACGTGCTTGTTTATGCAGCTCCTGAACTACCCGTTCTCGTTCCATCTCTAACTTTTAGCTCTGTTTGTATTCGTTCAAGAGTTAAATCGATACTATGTATTCTATTCGCTAAAGACTCGTTATTATCTTCTATTGTTTTAGTAATACGTTTGTGCAAGTTATCAATTGATTTATCAACAGTTTCTTTTGAGAACTCAATTTTATAAGAAAGCAAATATTTCACTTGTCTTATTATTTCTTTTAACTCTTTATGGAAATCACTTTGCTCTTGTATAGATTTATTAAGGTTTATTTCAGTATTATTGATTTTTTCTAGTAATGAGTCATTAATTTCTTTTTTTAATTCTTGAAGGATATTTTCTAAAAATGTTTTATTAACAGCATCATTTCCTAATACAGGATTAGCAATGTTTTTGATTCTTCGCAAGTTGAAATTGAAATGTTGATCACTGTCTAAATGAAATCCAGTGTTTATTTTAGGACACCTTCTCTCACCTTGATTAATATAATGTCCAAACTTATCGAGAGGCATTTTGTGAATATTGATAATACAATATTGGGTTGGTTATTTATAGTATAATTTTTGATTCTCTCAATTCTTCAATGATTGAAACAATTTCATTATTATGGTTTGAGTGACCAGCTGCTGATGATGAAATTAAAAGACGTAATCTATCAACCAACTCGTTTGGATCATCCCAATATACATAGTTTGTCTTCTTTGTAGGTGGTACATCAAGAGGAAACTCGTGAATAGTGTGAACTAGAGAATTATTGACATAGGAACCGACTGTTAAGTTGCATTCAATGCGTAATGTGTTAACATTTGTAATATTGAGAGGTAAATCAGATTCAAATGTCATAGTTTCATTTAAAGGAATATCTTCAATTTCAAGTCCTTCCCCTTCCACAAACTGTCTTTTATATCTAATCGGATTTACTTCTAATATCCTTTTACTAAATCCAAGCAACTGACCAATGCTATTAGGTTGTGAAAAATCTATATCCATAGATGTTTCAATAAGCGTTTTCAGAGTGATATTGTCTGCCTCAATCGATATCTTAATCGCTTCATCATAATCTTTTATTTTAGAATTTATAAAAAAAGCAATGTCCTCAAGCTCATATGAACCAACTGGAACTTCAATAATATGAGTTCCTATATGAAATAAATTGTTGTGGATGTCTACGTTGGGTATAGAATTGAATGCTACAAAATCAATAAGTCCGCAAACATATCTTGTTGATAGTTCGATTGGTGGAAAATATTCTCCAATCAGTGTTGATGTATTTCCACTTAGAGAAATTGTTATTGACATTATGAGTATTGAACAACAAATGACAAGCACTCTATGATTGTTTTACTATTTATTTTGCTCACATTTTGAGCTCACCAACTCTTATCAGTTTGTTTACATTTTGACCCTGGGTAGCGGTCAATTTTCTTTTGTTTACATATTACTGGAATTTCATCATGCCGGTTTGTTTACATTTTACCACGTGCTCACCAACTCTTATCAGTTTGTTTACATTTGACTCTGCATACCGGTTTCTTGTCTACTCCTCAACCCCTCCACCCCCTGGTCCTAATATCTGGCAACACTACTTAACCACAACTGCGGTTACTACACCCTACATTTGTATTACCGGCATATTAAATTCTGAGAAATTGAAGCCAGTTTTGTGAAACTTTTCCTCCATACAAAATCCCATACGATTTTGGTCTAGAACGCTTATATATACTCTACTAACATTGGTCTTAATACACTTTGCTACTTGTGCCTTACTGTCCGAATTATTGAGCGAGAGTCTACGCGCATTCCTGACTCCATTATGAAAGTAGTTTATGCTTCAAATATGGTGCACTATAAAGAAATGTAAAATCCAAATCTTTCTCTCAAAAAATGGATATGTTTTTACATATAACATGTAATTGGTGACGCTAAATCTAAATATCTATAATTTAAAATAAATAAAATTATTTGTCTCTTGTATTCCTTCACAAAAAACCAGATTTGTAAAAATTCAGGGTATAGAACACTTTCATAATAAATTGTTCGTTCATACTAAGATTACAAGTAAATAAATTGCTTTATTGAAAATATTTTTTGCATTTTAAAGATTTTTTTAAATGACACAGAAATAATATGAGCGCACTGTCTGATGGCAACACTATGATACATATGTATATATCTTAAAAACTTTTCTAATGACTGTCATAATGATGTTATTATGAACACAATAACTAAACGTGACATGCAAATGTGCATGCTATGTGTTAATTATGCCCTCGTTTCTGCTATCAAAATGTTAATATTTAATTACTAAAATACAGGTAAGACAACTTCAAAGTTGTGTTACTCAATCTGTAAAGCAATTTCCTTTCTAATCCCTTGCCTCATTTTTTATATTTCGTTCATATTAAATTTAACATAAATTAAAATTTTCCATTTTGGTTTATTTGCAGGTTTTTGTGCAGTCAACGAAAGAATTGAACGAATTTTATAAAAACAATAAAGGTTGGTGCGCTTGACAGCTAAAAAAATTTTAATTAAATTTATTTATAATTGAATTTTCGTGAAAAATAAAATAAATCCATGCACAAATTGCTACAAGGGGCGTTTTAAATTTAATTAAATTTTTTATGGCTGTTTTAATCTGAGCAGCAATTTTAATTTTTTATTCTGAGTGGAAATTTTCCCTGTACAAATTCTATAGTTTACCTTTTGATACAAAATATTTATGTGAGAAACGCGTCAAGCGAATCAAGTGCTTTGTTCAAAATTGGGTGGAACTTACAAAAAAATAAAAAAACATTTTATGTAAATGGCAGCTTAAGACCAAAGCTTTTCTCTAACCTGACCGCTTTGTTGTAAATTTTTTTTTTTTTTAAATCAAAATGTTGTGGCAGTCGAGTTTTTAAAAAATGGTAGTTTTGTGAAAGAATTTAAAAACATTTTCTTCAACAGTGCATTATTATCTAAAAAAGCGGTAATTACTGTGAGCTACGAGTATGTGTGGTTGACATAGCGACGCACGGACGTAACCCAGCAATCATTTAATAAAAAATCTCGGACTCGGAATTATTGTTTTATGTTATCCACGTAGTTAGCGCAAAGTTATATCTTAAGTTCCTACATGAAAACAGAAGACCAGTCTTGCAACATTGACAACTTACTTTTCAGCAAAAAAAGTAATATCGAATCATAACGCATTGAAATGCATGCAATTTAAAAAATTTTTTTCTTAAAGAGAGAACTATAAATTCATCAACTAAACGATAAATCCATCTACCAAATGCTACCTGGGAAAATATAAATAATTGCGCACAACAGTTACCGCTGAACACTTCCTGTTTTTCATGAAATTCCGCTTGTTTTTTATTAATGTGTGTTGTTTTTTGCATTACTAAAATACTGGTGTGTGCTTTTAGGCTGCAACAAAGCAAAGCCACTTGCAAACTAATATGTGCAAACAAAATTACATGGTATGCCTCTTGCACACACACACGCCCACCTACACACAACACCTTAACCTTTGACATAAACTACGAAATCAGCTAAATATTTGACTTTCAGTGTGCGACACCGTGTGCTCTCATCGTCAAAGTCGTCAATTTGAAAAAGTTTGCTTGCGTTCTCATTGCATAGCCGTGTGCAAAGCAGTCAGGTTTCAATACTTTTACCTGCTTGTTTATGTGTGGCTGTCTGTCATTTTGACAATTATTACGTGTTCAAGCGTATTTGAACTTTGCGCACGAGTGGGTGTTATATGTTGTTTATTTTTTATTCTATATTTTTCACCATTGGTGCGTTAAATTACTGGAAAATGTATTTGAAACTTAAAATGCGTAGCACCTGCGTCAGTGAGTTTTTTGACAAATGATATCTTACGAAAAATTTATCAACGAAAATCTCGGTTATTGTGAAATTTGTCACTCACTCAAATATACATTTTGAAGTATATAGTGTAGAAAAAAAAATGTTTTTGCAAAATGTCTAAAATCCTTTCTTTATATAGTGTATTTTTGTAACTATTCTATACAGAGCTCTTGGTGTAAATTTTGTGGGACAAACAGTTTCGACTTGTCATTGGTCTCTAGTCAGTAAGTAAGTCAGATGCAGTGCGGCCTCGGTTAACGCAAAGATAGAGTCGAAAATTCTTAGTTAACCCGGTATATATATTTCATAAGAAAAACATTAAATATGAAACAACGTCAATTCATCAAAAGAATGCTTAAGAAACCCTTTGTATAGAAATTTTCCGATCTTGGGGTATTCACAAACTCTTAACATGATTCGCCAGGACAAATGCTACAGAGGATATTCAAATGGCATACGTTGCAATAGGCGAGGTAAAATTTGTTTGAAAAGCTGCACTTACTGAGTCTGTAATGCAAGAAATCTACCGGTTGTGAACATTGAAGTGTTGCATTAATCGAGGGTTGCGTTGACCGAGGCCGCATTGTAACTCTACATTTCTGAGAGGCTCCACATATCTTTCGGATTTTTATTTTCTGAGGGTCGCCGTATCCACATAGTGCTAAGATTCTCGAAACAAATGCTTTCGTAGTGAATTTTATGTTTCTACGACAAAAAGCTAAGCCTGGGTGTTGATTTGTAATAAAAGTATTTCTTTTGTATAGAAAATGTGAATTTTATTTTGTTTTTTTTTTAGAAATGCAATGATACCTTAACTTTGGGAGTTGCTTCCTATTCAGGTAAACATTTTTGTTGCATGAAAAAAATTTTTGCAAGTCAAGGAAGTATCACTTCTCTCTAAGATTCGAATTTCAAAACTTCTCTCTCTTGGATATAAACATTAGAATTTCATATACCAAGCATTACGTTCCTGGGAGAAAACAGTTTGGCTTTGGCGTAAATTTCTATTCAGACAGTTAGTATTCGTATAGATATAATCTTTTTAGTTTCAAAAAATCCATCCTTAGTGCATGCTGACATTGTGTAAAAATTCTTTGTTTCCAAGAGAAATCATTTGACCTGTACGTTATTTCCTTCTTGGTTATTCAGGAAAAACTGCCTTTTTTATTTGAAGTTTAGAAAGGAAGAAATAGCAACCATCGTAAAGGTCCTTATTTAGTAAATATTCCCACTGTATGACGATTTCATATCCCAAATTTTGTTTTCTAGGGAAACGGTTTGTTGTGTGATTTTATTTCTAGTCGTTTAAGAACTGTAATTGAATATAGAAAAATTTTGAACTTCTTGGACGTGCCACACCCTCTTAGCATCAAATTTTCAAAAAAATTCTTGCTTTTATTTTGTCTACATAACAAAAGGATCTTATATTCTGAATTTCGTATTGTTTCAGTTTTATTTAATATATAAAATAATTTTCTTAGAGTAAGCGAACGATTTTGCACTGGGAATATAAATCTGAAATAGCTAAAAAAAAGCTATTGCATGATAGTCGATGAAGCTCTATTGTGAAGTTTTTTTTTTTAGGTTTTTGTGTTCACTTTCTGAAGCCAAAGTCCAGCGAAAGCCCATTTTTTTTTAATTTGTAACTTTTTGTTTATTTTAGTAAACCTTGTAGTAAAGTGCAGCTGCAACAGCTGCTGCTGCTTAAATAGCAAAACCAACAAAACACATTCATCTTTGTTGTTTCTATTGCTTCCGTTTCTGTTGCAACTGTTGTACTTAAGTGTGGTAGCGGCGGCAATGGTTTTGGTTGCGCGTACTATATAACATTACAAGTAGAATTTGTTTTGTTATGAAATGAAAACAGTAGTTTACATAAACATTAGAAAACCACAGATTGGCTGCGGATTACATTAAAATGGGTCATTAAATGTTACTCATACGTCATGTGTAACGATTTTGCAACAATATAAATTTTGGAATATGCAGAAGTTAAAGAGAATAAAATTTTTTGAATAAAAAAATAAACTCTTACTTAGAAAAGAAAAAAATTGTGCAAACACTGAAAACCCTTAAGATCTAAGTGTTGGTTTTGTATATTAAATAAATGTCTATGTGTATAGAAATGTTTCTTTCAATTTATTTGTAAATCCCAAATGAAATTTCTTGTTAGAAAATTCCCAAAAGATGCTTCGCTTGCATATTTGTATACCCAAAGAAACCACAAGAAAACAAATTGAATTTAATTTAATATGAAAGATAAATTATTTACCGCAAAAAAATGTAAAAATTATACACACACAAACACAGGCAATCAATAGAATCAAACCCACATCGTAATAAACCCACATACATACACTCTCAATTATGACGCCCACCAAAGAATACCGCATAAATACATACATGACCCTTGTGCTATGATCAACAACATCGAAAGCTTAACAAATTTAGTGGATGAAAACTTTTTGCACTACGTCAACGTCCCGCATCCTTTCAACGCCAAAAGCGCTGAAAGGACAATGAAAAAGAACCCTTAAAGATACCATGCAAACAAAAGAGAAAAAACATTGAAATGAAAAAACTTATCAATAGATACACTGACATATATACATAGTAACACACATACACGTATGTTTGTATGCTATTTATTGGACGAAAAAAAAAATTGCGAATTCTTTCGCTGCACTATATACGTGTCGGAGTACATACTCTTGCTGGTTTTCAATCTTTCGATTTGTTAAGTATTTTCTCTATTTTATTTTATGCAAACACAATTGAATAGAAATTGTATAGCAGCAGCGCACAGTGGGAAAATATTTATGTGGGGTTTTTAATGAAACTCCGCAAGTTTTGTTTATTTTATGTTTATTATTTTAGTTTATGATTGGTTTTGCCGGTTTTACAAATTTAGTTTACATTCAAATATTAGTTTATAATTTTGGTTTTATTTTATATATTTTTATTTCACTTAGCTTCCTCGTTTTTTGCCTGTTCGTCTTCAACTGAATTTGTCTGTCGTTCGTTTTTAAAATCCAACCCACGCTACGTTGATTTCGTTTTAAATCTTACCCACGCTTCGTTGTTTTTCGTCCAGTTTTCAATGGTGTCTATCAGTCTATTCAATTTTAAAGTGTTGTCTTTTGTCTTATTTCTAATGTTCCCGTCCACTCCTTAGCTGCTTTAGTCCGTCTGAGTCATTTCCTGCATTTATTGCACATAAAGGATTATTATGCTCAAAATCACAAGACGATCAAAAGTATCACACTTACGCAAATTTTACTTACGAGATAATAGATTTGTTAATTTCATTTAAACCCGAGTTTTGAAGTTATGTTTCACTATTTTTGTGAACGATAATAAATGAAAAGTTACACAAAATAAAACCAAAAAAAAAATAACAAAGAATTGGCAAAAGCTAGTCATATTAATTTCATGCATTGCTAAAAGGACCTTTGAGCCGATGTAGTCAGAATTTCTTAGCTTATATATAATAATGCCCTTTTTGCATAAATTTGTTGAGAACTCAAACAAAAGTTAAATAAGGCAAAGCCATAATTCTTTCTACTGTTATGTGTCTTTCGTTTTGTAACTAATTAGATATTAAATTCAAGAAAATTTTTTGTTAAAAAAAAAACTCTACTTGATGGACAAAAATCGACTCCGGACTCTCAATCAGCAATCGAAATATTCGTAGCACTAAAAATTGTGTTATCAACAACAACAATGCGAATTTTGTTCGTTTCGTAAAACCACTGTGCGCGATGTCTGCATTCCCAAGCCTCATTTGTTTGCCCTATCAATAAAGACAGCAAGGCCACGCAGGCAACGAGCTTAACATTTGCTAGTGTTGGCAATAAAAAGATAAGAATCCTTGGGGAGATGCGGTGGCAGCAACAGCGTTACAACGCGCGCGTGTGTGTAGGCTTATGGCTTACACTCGTATTTGTACGAACGTAAATATGAGTGTATATTGCTGATTTTTGGCTTAAACCTGCGTTTTGATTTAATACAAAAAGAAAAATAAACTTTCTCAACGGATATTGCATATCCTGTTGAGTTCCTTTGGCAACTAAAATTGACGACAACGATAACGATGATGATGCGCCATTGTAAGTGGTTAACCGTTATGGTGAATAAATCATTTTATATTAAAAGCAATAAAAACAACATTTGTGAACTACAGTGCGTATGAGTTTTATTATTTTCATATTAATTAAAATCACTCATACGACATGTTGAGCAAGTGTACGCGTACGCAAGATGTGCATGCTACGTGAGTTGATTAACTTTAACATGGAAATCCCTTGCTTAATTTTGGGTTGTCTGTGTGAGATTTTTTTTATTTTTTCTCCATTGCTGTGAAAAAGAAACGAATAGAGGTGAAGAATGAAACTGAATTTTTTTTTCTATGTTGCACTATGTGAAAATATCTATGTGGACAGTGTACAGAACATTGCTATTGTTAGTGTTTGGCGTTTTGTGGAATTGATTCAATATACATTCGCACATACATTTTAAAAAGAATTGTATAAGGACAATGCTCACAAGTGGCATGTTATTTTGGGTCTTTGAATTGTTCTTTTTTAATAGCTGCATGCAACTTTTTTGTTCATGCCGAAGTCCTTTCATGTCACATGCACTTGCGAGTCCAATGTCTACGAAGATTTCGTTTTTTCTTTTTATTTCGTTATTCTGAAACTGCAGGCCAATTCTGAATGTTAAATGCTACTAATGAATTTTAAACGATTAGAGGTGAATGCGGGATAAAGTCTGTCGTAAATGTGAGTAAACGTTTCTGGAACGAAAATTTACCATAGGTAACATATTTTTTGCTGGTAATAGAAGTGCAGACTTTAACGACTTAAATGACTATATAGCGATGCGACTTCTGACTCCAATCAAATACTTAAGTCTAAGTTTGTTGAACACCAACTGAAACAATTGGTGCCTTTTTAAAAATAAAATAAAAATCTACCAGATATTGCGCTTGGGAAGTTGACAAAAAAGAAACAATAACAATTCCATATCATTGCTAGAGGACTCATTTTTTTTCCTGCGTATTTCACTCATGCGCTTATTTTCGAATTTATAAGTCGATCAAACGTCTCCGAACAAAATAATTGGCGCCAATTTTTAAGTTTCTTTTCAATCAAAAATCGGTCAGCTAATTGTATGCTTGTATAGTAATATAATATATATTGCATAAAATTTTACTTGTATGGCATGTGCAGATCAAATAGATTGATCGCGAATTTTGGTACCACCTCTCCTCCAGATAATCAGTATTCAGAAATTGATCGATTTTTCTTTCAACTTTTTCTGCAAAAATTCTGGGTCTTGCTAAAATAAACAACTTTTGCCGCAAACATTATATGGATCATTTTTTAAGATCTAATTTTTTATCTTCCTTCGTGTTTAATATGACGTATAAGTAACATTTAGTTACATAAATTTTTAAGCAATTAAATGTTACTCATACGTTAGATGTTCCCGAAATCATCATATGCTAAGCTTACTTCGGAACAACTTTTAGATTGAATCTAATTAGCTAAGGAATAATACAATTTGATGGTTATTAGTAAGAAACTATTAAAGGGCTAAAAATTGAGTATGTCTTGTTGAATACTTGAAGCAAAGCTAATTTTGCTAAACGAATTTAAGATTTTGCTAATGTATTTTTAACATAGGCAGTCAGACTTCCGGCCTTAGAAACCCACATTTATATAGATAGTATAGATATTTCGATCCATTAGCATTAGTTTGTGGTTTATTTTCTTTCAAAATATTTTGTTGGTCCTCTATTCTTTGCGTAATTTTCCGTTGACCACTTTCTCATTTGAGCAAAGTTCTCTTATCGCTTTCGGGTTTTTTTTTTCTATTAAGAAAAAGTTGAAATAAGTTGTTTCGCATATGTGTTAGAAATACGTCTCCAAGTATTAATTTTTTTTTCTAAAAATTTAGAAATTTTTTGTTCAGCATTATTTCTCGCGAAACCATTAAAGAAATAAGCACTTGAGTGAAATACGTTAATATTTTAAGTAATGCCCTTACATGCATTCCATCAAAACTTTTCCATTTTACGTAAGTATAAGTTATATAACTTCAAGTACATTTTAATAATTATCCTTTATTTAAACACAAATTTGCTATGTCGAGAAAACTTTTCTTCGTTATAAACTCGTTTTAATGTTATTGTTTGTGAAAATCTGTGCTTGCATGCGCAAATCATCTGTAAATGTTTTAATTAAAAACTTTATTTTAAACTTTAAAGTTGCAAAATTACAACAGAAGTCTTAGCTCTTCAATTATCAAAGAGCGTACGTCGTTATAAAAGTAAAAAACATAAAGTATTAACAAATGTCAAGGCTTTAATGAAGTTGTGAAAAACTTTTTTTTGCTTTAAGAATAAAAAATGAAATTTACAAAATATTGTTCAGCGAAAAAAAAAATATTTGCTTAACTCGTTTATATACACGTAGGTCGAAATGCCTTGTAAAATATGACCTTTGATTACGATTTTACAATTAAAAATATTGTGCATGGCTTTAGAAATCTGCCTTTTCTCTACATATTTTTTTTAGAATCACACAATAGTTGGAATGTCAGATATTTTATGATAAAATGTTTAATTAAACACGGGGCTATATCCGAACCTGCTTGTGCTAAAATCTGTTAATAAATAGTTGGCTCAACCTTATGCAAAGAAAGATTTTCGTGGCGGCTTGTTTCTTGTAAAAAATATTTTAAAAAAATTTCAATAAATTTTTTAAATATATGGGTTGGTTTGTAAATACCACGAAGTATAACTTTTAATTAGAAGTTAACTTTTTATTTCGAAAACAAAGCGATGTATAAAAAATACGTGTGTTGAACTTTTAAGCCTCCCCGAGTTCTACAGCAATCAAGAGTGAAAATCAGGTACAACCTCAAATTGTATATAGTTTTCATATTGAATCATATAAAAGAGCAACAAAAATTCTTTTTTTGATATTAAATGTAAAACCCTTTTTAATTTCGCTAGTACGAGTACGTTGACAAAAAAAACTTGCTTAAGCCTTTTGACATTTTAATTTCGTGCCTTTTTAACGCTGTCATTCATGCCAAGTTTAACGCTATCTCTGTACAATTCTTTTTTTGTATTTTGTTTGTGCCTTTAATGCTTTTGTCATCTTTGTTAAACTTTTCGGTATTTTTGTTTTTTATTTTTTCATTTTTAAGCCAACTGTTTCGTTTTTATGTTGTTTAAGGATGATACGCTTATATTCTTGGTATTTTGCTTCAACACAAAGGGCTACGCATTAGTGACTTTAATTAATACCATCGCCCTACGGCTGTGCAAACAAAACCCCAACAACAGCAATAGCAAAAACAACTTAGCCACACATAAAATTTGCATTTCACCCTCCTTTACCCGCATTTATTTCAGCAGCGTTACCCAACGTTTGCCTGCTGCTGTTGTTCTTTCGACAATAATTCTGTAGCATCCCTTTGCATCGCTATGTTAAATATTTTCGTATGCCAAGAGTTGTCAGCATCAACAACACAAGGATAACAAAATTGAAAGCGAAAATTAAGTTAACAAAATCAGCTTAAAAAGCAAGCAGCATCAGCAAGCAGGCAGTAGGTGGTAGGCGGTGCAGGCAGGCAGCAAATAAAATTTGCCAAATTTGCATGAAGTGGAAAATTTTGCTTCACCTTTTTTTTTCTCTTTTTTTACTTCAGCTCACATTTGGTCTTTTGTACATAAGTAGCAAGGCAAGAGTTTGACTTCTCTTTCTTTTTTTTTGTGCGTATTTCATCGAGTTGTTTTTCTTTTGTATCTCATAAGTGTACTTTTGTGTTTATTTGGAAGTGAGGAGTTTTTACTGTATCTTTAAAGCTGCTGCAAAGGAGGAGGAGGAGGTGATAACGCCAAAAGTAGACAAAGTAATGACAAAATCTCTGTGGAAAATGTGTTAAAGATTATGTTGTCTATATAGTAACTTTGTGTTGTTGTTGCAACGCTGTAGTAAAATCTCATCGACAGCAGTACCACAGCTTTGTGTAGATTGTAAAATTACGCGATATTCGCAATGATTATCTTCCATCTTCTCAAAATGAAAATCACAGAATTTTCTCAAGGTTATAGTCGGAGAAGGATCATAATTAAGATGCATTCAACTGCGGAAGTACGTAAATTACAAGCAGCTTGTTAGCTAAAGATGTAATTTAGTGTAGCAATGTTGCTCAATATTTATGTAACAAGTAATTAACTGTTACTCATACGCTGCAGTGTGCGGAATATATAAATATTTTTGCTTTTGAAGTTTAATTGAAGTACATTTATTAATTGAAATGTAATTTTCATATGCAAACATTATATTCCAAGCAACAATTTTGTATTATGGATATTTATTTTTCGAATTGTATATTGGATGTTCAGTTAAATTTAATTCAAATGAAAAATATCATTTGTATGTCGCATTGATTTACAGTATTACAGTTTTGTTTCATAAAAATGTTGTTTTTAAATAAATTTTGTTGTACTAAATTTTGTTTTCTAAAATTATGACGTTGCTATTCTTCGAATTAGAAAAAACCAAAAAAAATCGATTGCTTTGCACAATTTTGATGGAACAATCTTTTAGCTTCCCGTAAATCTAGCATTCCAAAAACACTAGCAAATCTTCGAATATTAATTTGATAGTGTTGCAAACGTCCGTATTCAGTGATATCAATTTAATTATCTGAATTGTTGCACAAACTTACATTTCATTTGATTATTACAAATATATCGATAATTAATCCAAAGTTTCGATCCCTCCATGGTTAAAAGTTACACAAAAATGTTTAGAAAAATTAGTTTATTTGATAGTGGGTAAACATATACCACCCTATATGCTACAAGCACTCAATCTTTGAAGCTGCCTAAGCTAGAAATCGTTGAATAATCATTTTTCTCAAGTTACTTCTTGAAAGATCAAGTTATTGCATTTTTGTTTGTTATAAAAAAGTTAAACTCATTTTTGGTCGAGAATAAAAATCTTTAGATTTTGTGAGTAGAATTTTTATATTTTAAAATTAAGCATCATTCTTTTATGATACTTAATGCAAAATAGAAAAATAGTAAAACATTTTGTTCAAGCAAAAATATTTAGTTTTTTTACAGAAGCACCAATTTTAACTTTAACAAAAATACACTGAAATGTTTCTACTTCACTTTTATTGACAAAAAGGAAAGACAGTGCTAAATAATGCGTTTTTTTTTTAAATTGATAAAGTAGTAGACTTGTAGCGAATATGCGTTAGTTAAATGGTGCGACTCTCTTAAAAAAAACAGTAATTGCCTAGTAATAAGCCTAAGAAAATTAAGCTTAATTTGGTAACATTTTATAAGTAGTAATATAATTTGTTTAGTTAGAATTTTTTTTGAAAAACATTCTATTTATACAAGTATTGAACTATGTAAATAGGACTTTAATCGGATCTGTGCGTTTTCCAAAACTTGTAACGTATGACGCGATGAAATGTGATTTGTTGGAGAAATGTTTTTTTTTTGCTTTTCGAATAGCTTTTCAACATCGTATTAAATTATAATAATTTGAACCCATTTATAAAATATTATGAAACGATTAAGAATATGTCATCGAAAATATATACCAAAATTGCAAAATTAATTCAATGGAAGCAAGAATTAAATGTTACGTATACGACATGTGATATCGTAATTTATTACTTGGTAGATAATTTTTAGAAAGCTATAGCTTCTGCAAAAATATTTCAATACTAATTTTTTGCATATCGTTTTCAAGAAAAAAGTTTGAAATTTTACAAAAATTGCAAAATTAGAAAATGTCACAGTTGCTACGAAATCGTACAACAAGTAGAAAGTAGTTATAAGATACATTGTGGATTTTATGCAATAAAATCTGTATAACATGTGACTCGGATAGAACTTAGTTCCCATAAGCATAATTAAATCAAATCACTTCAGTAAAACTCATTTATAAAAACAGTTGCTTTTCAGCCAAGTATAAAACTTAGAACTCTTAATTTAAGTTATTTGAAAACCCCAGCTTTGAGTAAAGTGTACAAACCAAAAAAATGTTCATTGCAATTTATTTTCAATATCAATTTAACAAAAATGTGTGCTCTTGAGGCTTAAAAAACTGTTATTTGAATTACTTTTGTATAAAATTATTCAGTTAAATATCATTGTAGACAACTAAGCTTTTGTACATCTATATTATTCATTACGCTTTAGAATTTTATAAAATAAACTAAAATTTTTTCTTAATAAATTGAATATTCTAAAGTCTACGATATTTTTTTGAGTGTTATTCCATGCTATGCCCAGTTTTAATGCCACTTAGTTTGCACAAATAAAAATAAAAGTTAACTATACATCAACAACAACAAAATGTGCAGGCACTGGTCGGTCGTCTAATTAAGTGCTTATAAGTACAAATATATACTACTAGTTATTATACATACAAACATACATATTTATATAGTTGTGTGGACTACTTTTTTATTTCTTCTTAACCTTCGTCTAATACTTTTACATCTGAATACATCGTTGCCTTTTAGCGTTTTTTCCACTCTACCACGTCTCTATTTCCGACCACATAACACGTGTTCAACAACATGCATATCCATGTTCGAGTAAAGGCGCTTGCCTTTAATGCCCACTTGGAAATTGCATCGAAAGTGTTAAAAAAAATGTAACTACGTTTTATTTGATGAACTAAAGAAAAAATCTGTATAAAACGCATGACTGAAATTACAAAGTTCATTAAAAAAAAGTAAATATTTTTTTGTCAATATTTAATATAATGACCATCCTAAGATACGTAGCTTTATCGTCAACTATCTTGATCTTTCTGACTTGAGCTCACCCTCTTCAATTTTCCTGCCGACACTTAATTGCATTGATGTTAACATTTGCTTTCGTAACATGTAAAAATTTTAGTTTAAATGCGTCACAAGCTCTGCATACAATAAACGCTAGCCTTCAACTTTCACGTCACTGTTCTTGCAGCGCCCCAGTGAATATATAAATGAGCGAGTGGGCGAGCATGTAAGTGAGTAGCACTAACTGTGGACATAAAAGCGGCTGTCAGTTGTTTAAATTCTACTGGGACTGGAACAATTTAAAAGCAGCTTAAAGAAATTAAGGAAAATAGCAAACGTGTTGCTTGTTGCTGTAGCATTGGCACAATTATACCAAATACTTAGCTATTTAAGAGTACAGATATGAAAGTTTATAATTTTTGCGCAATCATCGTGTGGCAAGCGTTTATCCTTTGAGTATTAGAGTTCAAGTGTTTCTTTTGTTATACTTTTTTTTTTTGCTTCATAGTGTAAATCGGTAAAATTTTCGTAGCAAAATTGTTTCCGCTTAGCCGAAGTAGCCAGTAATTTTTATTTTATTCAATTTATTATAAGTACCTGCAGCTACCCTATGTTATTCTGTCACAATGCAACTGACAACGCCTGACCTCCCCATTTTTTCAACTTGAATACATTCAAACGTTTTTAAATGAAGGTCATTACAAAACAGCATCCTTGCTGCAACTTTTATTTCACAAATTCATACACACACATGCAAAAATAAATGCACACAAATTGTATAAACAAAATATAAAGGACTTGTTGTTTCTTTCAACTTATTTCGAATTTGTTTTGTTTAAGTTAAAAAGAGAAAGTTGCATACAAACAGTAAAGGTCAGCGCTACTCATATCATAAACTGCTGCCAGCTTACGGCAAACATTTAAGTTCATTTTGTTTCGGCTGTAAAATGCAATTTCATTTTATTTCTTCAAAAAAATCTTTTACGAGCCCTGGAATTTACACAAGATTTTATCATTCAATGTAAAAAGTATTTCAGTTATGGCTTAATTAATTTTTATGTTATAATAAAAGTTAAGGAAGTCTATTAAATTCTGTGTACATTTTAAGCATTTAAAAGACTTTAGAAAAAATGGTATATGAGCACCTTAGATTTACTTAGCCTTCTAAGACTACTACCTGCGTTGTCACTAAAGTTGATTTTTTGGAAATTGATCTCTTTTAGATAAGCCATAGAAATAATATGGTCCCCACAAGTAAAACAAGCAATAAGCTTAATTAGTGCTTGCTTCCATTAAAAATATATGACTATTAACCAACAAATGCCTTAATTTGGTGTAGCTCAGAGAGCAGTCAAAGAGACATCATGACTTATCTTCAGGTAATGTGTGATGGCACGGAAGACGATAGCATACAGGACAGTCTACGAAAAATCCACGCTCTGGCTAAATTATGTCGCATGAGTGACATATTTTATAAAGGAACAATTGCGACAATTTATTTATTAAAATTTTAACTTAAAAAGGCTACTGAACTACAGTAGTGCAGAAATCGTGACAATTCTTAAAGCATCGGAGTGGCTAAACTGTAATGGCATTTCTTCAAGAAAAGCTTGTATGTTCAGAGGGAATCACGTCGCTTTTAAATTCCTCAGCTCTGCCTTTAACAACTCTGTTGCTAGAGCTGATAGTTCTGACAGCTATGCTCGTTTTTTTTTTTTTTTTTTTTTTTTTTTTTTATGTAGAATACCAATTTATTGATATTTTTCATTAATAAATAAATAAATAAATAAACTCTGTTGCTGTGCCTAACTAGATGACGATTGCTAGTGTAATAAAACAAACTTTTTGCTTGGTGCCAGAGCATAGAAATCTTGAGGGAAATGAGAAGGCTGATGAGCTTGGCGCACATAGCAAATCAATGCCTTTGCTACCTTGTAATGAATGGGTGGATATAGAATTTACTACTTGCTAGTTAAATATATTTAATATAAGTCCAAGGACATTGAAAACTCTATTTGGGTGAACAACGCGACATGCATGAAATCAAACCAACACTAGAATAAAAGCGATCAACGAATCTAAAAGCTCTAGAAGAGCTGGAGGTAAAGATATCCGTACTAGCCACTGTCTTTTTGGCAAACGTGCTAGAAGTTTGGGTGTTCTTATAATCACTGATCGACCTTAGCTGTTATTCCTTGTGGCCATAGCCATAGAATAAACAGCGTAAATGTGTTTTTTATTTCGTATTCTATTTTTGGTCATTGTAGTTTCTATAATTTTAAGCTGTTTGATCCTGATCGCTATACTGATAAGCTGTTAGGTTTAGTTCTGCTAAGAGATAAAAAATCTTGAAAAACTTTGCTTAATTTAATTTGATTCTAGAGTTCTCTAAAAAATTAGAAAATGAAAGCAGAAAAACCAAAATATTCTTTTTGTTTGATCGTCTTTAAAATTATTCAAAATTAACAATTCAAATAAATCAATAACATTTTATAAAAATGTGTTCATATGCTAATTTTAAACTAGCAACTCAAGAAAAAAAGAGCATTTCTATACAATAAAAATTATTTTAACATCTTTATTTTGTATGTCAATAAATTTGCATATGGTTCGCATGAAAGAAAAACATTAAAAAGAAGTTCCCACAGCCATTGAAAATCAATTTTGCATGTTAAAACATGATAAAAAAGCAGATATTTTTAAGAGAAGAAACTTGATAAATAAAACGTGATATAAAGCTAAAGTTCAATTCACTGACAACTCCATTGAAGCAAAATATATATATTTTTTTTTCTTCTTTTCAATGAAATGTCTAAATTTCCAACCAAGGACATTAATATAATCTTACTGTCAGTATGTTGAATGTTTTATACATACACTTATACGTACGTTTTTAATACATATGGAACTTATCTTAACCTAAATAAGCGTTAAAATAAATTCCACGCCTGAATATTCGTATATATACAACGATTAAAAGCTTAATTTACATTCATCGTAAATATTCAATATTGTTTCTGTAAACCATATTATTGGAATAATGTTGGTTAGCAAAAGCAACAACAACAACAATAGCGTTTAATAAAGAAGCGAAAACAAAGAAAAAAACACTTGGAAGAATAGTCATCAATCATTATATCCCACGTGGCTAGGAAACAAATCAAACTAAATCGAATCGAACAAGCCGCCTAGTAACACCCATTTTGCAAAAGCCAAACACATGGACGAGCGTAAAAAAATACAAAGCAAACGTAACATATACGAGTACCTACACAAAGCAAAACAGTGAAACATGTACTCACAGAAATTATATGGAAACATTTTGCAGCAGAGATTTTTCTAAGTTGCATTTATTTTTGAAGCAAAAAGGCACAAAACGATTAAATCAATAAATTGTAAGCAAAATCACCAATCAAAAATTTTAAAAAAACTGCACAAATTTTAATATTTTTTGGTCAATTTTTTCAATATTTATTTTTATGTCAAGTCAAGTTTCTTCAAGTGTATTCAAATATGTAAAACAAACGTGAGCAATTTTTTTTTTTTGTGCACCAATCTACTTGCTAATGCAAAATGCGTAAATCAATTTTGACGTGTTTGCCATCGCGTTGAATTTGGGTTCGAATTTCTATCACTTCTTTCTGTAATTAAAGCTGCCTGCTGCCCTTTTCAATATTTCTCTGAGCTCTGAATATAATTTTTCTTTTGCTTGTTGATTTTATTTGGGTCTCATTTTCAATAAGCAGCGGCACAATATAACATCGTTGTTCATACTACTCACCTGACATTCCATTGGCCATCTGGGGGCCTGCTGTGGGCAATCATTATCCTTGTCTTTAGGCAGTGCGAAAAGATCGCGAGGTTCCTTTAAACGAGCAATTGGACGCAAGGTTTTTTCATCCGTGTTCAGCTCCAATTGATTGGTTTTTAAACCTTTCGAAAGAAAACTACCAAGAAAGCCTGTAAAGTAAAAGAGAGAGAGAGAGAGAATAGAAATCTTAAATTAAAGCATAACTTAAAAAGTCGTATATTTTGTATCAAACAATAAATTTATTGCAAAAATAGCCAGTTTTGATGTGCGCGAACTCTTAATTGACTTTTGGTTTAAGCGAAGACAAAATGTATAAAAAATTGGAAGTTCCAAATAGGAGATGGTTATGCACCTTGCGATTCAACCGAAATTCTCTAAATTTTTTTCAAAGTTATTTTCAGTGCTTTATGAATACATCACTTTGTTACATTTAATTTTTATTTGAGAAAAGTTTTCGTTATGTTTGACTTATTTTTATTGCATGCCTTGGTGCATATATAACTGTTTTCTTTCGTTTTTATTTCTAGAACACAACTTTTCAGATCAATACTAAGCAATTTAGTAATGAAAACTTACTAAAAACTTTGTATATTATGCTTAAACTGTTGGTACTATTAATAACTCCATGCCACTTGGCACATGATGAAGTTTATTTTTGGGTTGAAAAAGGTTACGTATACGTCATGTTGTTCCAAAGTTTTTAAATACATTTATGTAACAAGCATGTATTGGTACAGTTACACATTAATTTTTCTTAACTCATACGTCATTCTTGTTTATTTTAACCTTGCTTCAAGGCATTACTCGTGAGTATTACATCAGCTTGCCTAAAATATCTAATAACTTAATCACATTTTGCTGCCTTTGTATCCTTATCAATCAGAAAACATCTGTACTTAATTGCGCATATCCTTGCTATACGCACATCTATCTTGCCTAAGTCTCTCATTATTTTCGTCTATCTTCTTGTTGTTTTTGCTTTAATTTCCTTTTGCCATTTACATAAAATATCAGCTTAACATGTTAACCCTTAGCTGTCGGTTGTAAGCTGAAAGGCGCTGTCACTTTGCATTTTATTTCAAATTGCTGCCTGTCAGTCATTTGCTTAGTCCACATAGTAATGGGTTAAAAAAACTAAATTCTGTTTTTTCTTGTAAAATATTTTGCTTTGCGTTTCGTTTTTCGTCAGCTTTGTTTTTTGTGCTACACACAAAGCATTTTATTTTGTTTTTGTTTTTTTTGTGCCAAACCTAACATTTTTTGTAACATAATCTCAACGCATACAAAAAAGAGTTATTGTATCTTTTTGCAAATGGTCCTCTTTTTTTCTCCATTGTTGTTTATTTGTTTATGTGTTGTTTGGTCATTTTTATTTGTAAATATTCGCTTTTTTTCTTTCATTGTTTATTTATTTCAGTTTGTATTCGTACACAAATGTTATATGAAATTGTCTGCTTTATTGCTGCAATGCATACAATTTTGCCGCAATTATTTCAGCTTCACTGTTCGTTTGAGCTTTGCCAAAAATTAGTGTGAGTGTGTGCAAGTAGTAAACATTTTGGTTTTTTTCTTTAGATTTTTCGTTGAAAATACTTTTCATTGTTAAGATTTGTTTTTTTTTTTTTGAATGTTTAATTTTTAATTGTTCTGATTTCATGGACTTTTTTTTTAATAGAAATTTTTAATCGCTTAGATACTTTTCTCGAACTTTCCTTTTTTTTCATTTGTAATTTATTTAAAAGTACACTACTTGGTTGTTTCTGGTATGCATGCCATATTGTTTGCCATTTGGAATGCTTTTCACATGATGATCGTAATTCAATTTGCAGCAATAACATTCTTTTCACGGGGTGGGGGCACGGGGTATTAGTAAGAAACGTAGTTAATAGCATAAAACAATTCTTCAGAAATAAATCATCAAAAAATCTATGAAATTGTGTGAAACATTAAATTTTTAAACAATAATAAATATTGCACAAATTCCTCGAAACTGTCATTCCAACAAATATAGTGGAACATTTAAATTAAAATAAAAAAAGACTCTTCTATCGTCCATACAAAATTTGACCTTTGTTTTACTTTAATTGATCAACAGGTTGTCATATTATAGCGCTTAAAATCACAGTATCTCTCTTCATCTCATAGTGAAATCATGTTGTCAGTACAAAGTCTGATAATGTGCGCTCATTGTGAGCAAAGCTAATAAAACATTAAAAAAAATATTGAAATAAAAAAATTTTAAAATATTTTCTTATCTTTATATGCTGAATACCTTATTCGGGCCGCTTTGCTGAAAAAGGCTATGCAGTTATAAAAAAAAAACCAACCAAGCAAAAGCGTTAGGAGTATAAGCAAGTTACATTTCTGTTAAGCTGAATTTTTTGTGATAAATTTTAAAGCTTACCACTAATTCGCGAAAATATTCATGTAATTTTCGAATTTTTATGGGTACAAGTTGAAGTTACATGAAAATGGACAAGAATAATTTTCAAGGAAATTTTGTTGAGCAATTTGTCCTTAGAAAAACATCAAATATCAATGTTTGACGAAAAAAATATAAATTAAAAAACCGAACATTGATTGAATTAAATTGAAATAAAAAAACGATGCCATGACAAAACATATTTTTTTTTTATATCTTCGTAAAGGAGTTACTGATGCATTTTAAAACAGAGAAAAATGGTTTTATCATGACTTTTCTGGTTCTGTGTTCATAGTTTTTCGTATTAAATATATCAATGATTTCGAAAATATTTCGAAAACCATGCCTATATTTATCGATAACATCTCTTTTTCTTAATTTTTAGCTCTTTCAGTCATTTTAGAGGCAAGGTCCCTCCTCCTATTGACACTGACTTATGAAATTTTATCAAAAAATTCCCGCAAAAGTTTTATTATTGCGCGTACAGAGATTGTTATCAATCAGGGATTGGGTAGAGAGTAAAATGCAGTATTATGCAAAAACTGTTCCGTAAAATATATTTTAACCATTATTTTCGAATTCCACCTCTCATCAAATTTCCGTTTTTAGTATAAACCAGTGTAATTGAAAAAATTGATATTGTGCATTTGCCAAAAAAAAAAAATTATCCTTTATTCAATCAATTAACGATTTTTTGAAAAATATTTCAGAAAATTTGAATTATTTGTGAAATGAAATTCGATTTTTTGTGGCATTTTCAAAAAAAAAAACACTATTTTCCTCAATTTAAACAAATATCAGAACAATTTTAAATGAATCATTCTAAAACTTTAGCAAAATCTAAAAAACTTTAAGAACACTAATTTAACATTTAAGGTATGTATGTATTTTGCGTAAAATCACGCGTGAGTCGTGTCGAACTGTCATGAGTACTTTCGTTCAGTGCTATTCGACATTTCATCATGAATTACGCCAGAACAATGAATGCAAATTGTAGAAATTTATTAAATTCATTAAAATTTCAACTTCATATTCACTCAAAACTTACATGATTTCTTGCAATCTTGACTTTTTTCCCCAAGGACTACATAAAGTCCAAAGTCTACATGAATAAGCTCATATCTCCAATTTTTATTAATTAATCCCGTAAAATCTTAAATGCCTTGCAAGGACATTGAGGAATCCAGCCAACTCTATTATCTTTTTCATTTCATTGTTAGTTCTATTTGATTTTCTTATTTTTTTGATATATTATTTATAGATGAAATCTCAACCTGGAACCCCATCGCGTTATATTTTTAAACAGTAAAAATGCTATATAGTTTTCACACAAACAAAGGTCACACCTACTTCAATCAGATTTATGGTTTGAATTTCTATGTTCAAAAGATGCGAGCTGTTGGGGTTAGAGAAATACAATACAACGTACTCGTTTCGAAATGCTTTGGCTACAAGTACATGTAAAACAAAATTTTTAAAATAAGAGACGTGGTTCCAGGCTAAAATTTGTAGAGATACCCATTTACCTTTTTATTAATATTTAAGATATAAATAATAACGAACACAAAATGAGATAAAAATTTTAATCGAAAATTTGATATGTTTTGCTTCTAATTTTATAAATGGTTGTCTTACGATATTTATGTGAATTCTAATAATTTTGAATTAAATATTAATAAATTTAAATAAAATATCAATAAATTTAAGTTAAAATTTAATGAATTAAATTTAATTTAAATTTATTTAAAAAAAAGTTTAAAAATAGATCGCGTCAAAATATAATGAAGGTTAACACAGACGAACACTGAAATAAAATGATTAATGAAGTTTATTGGCTTTTCTTGATGTCACAGCAGAACTTTTTGTTGCTGCTTTAGTTTATAAAAATTTTAAATTGTTTGTTTGAGTGGCTGCTTTAAAGATGAAACATAATAGAAAAAAAAAAAATATATCGGTTTAATTGGAACATCTTGAAGTGCCAAAACCAAAAGCAACTCAATTAAGTCAGTCTAAAGCCAAGGATATCACAGTATTCTACAGAGTTTCTTTTCTAAAAATATGTTTCAGGTATTGCGTGAAGTAATCTGCAATTATGGACCATCATCGTGGAAAACAAATTGTGGAAATTGCAGGGCGACAATGCGCCAGCTAAAATTTTAGTTTTTAATGGTATATTTTTTAGTGGAAAACAACATCATGACCTACTTTCTACCTTTTGCAACCTTGTCCTATCCCTAAAGATAGAGAATCATAAAACGAAAACGTTTTGCGATCATTGATAAGTTAATCTACACATATTTTTGAACCTAAATCTACAACCTTGTACCAAATCAATTTTCAACATATAATTCAGCAGACATCAACAAATTAACAAAACACTTAAGTGTTAAAATTAATGGACTTTAATTTCATAAAAATATTTAGGTTTCGTAAACCCTAAATAAACAGATTTTTGTCACGAATTGGAGTTTTTTATGTGTTACTGAAAAAAAAATATTTTATTGCTAAAAGTGGAAAAACTTTCTTTTTTTTTATTAGCTGCCTTGAATGAGTAGATTTTTTTCAGATTTTTTCTTTTTTTCTAATGCTCGAGAATTAGTTTTATTTAAAAAGAAAAAGTGCTACAAAGCTATTAGCCACAGCTTGTACAGCATCATTTTGCACTACATTCTGCTACGCTTGCAGAGTTTTCAATGTTATATCCTATGGGAAATGCATGAAAAATATGCGAATCACGTAAAAGCCAACAGTCGTGGTTAAAATGAACAACAGGCAACAGTAGCGAAAACTGAAAAAGATCACAAACAAAAGCGAGAAAGAAAAAACATACCAAATATACAAAACTAGATGACAGCACTGGTGGTGTGGTCTAAGCCAACAGTTGAATTTGATGTTGTTGTTGATGATGTTGCTGTTCCTGCTGCTGCTGATGTGATGCTTGCTGTTGGTGCGTTAATATTTGCTGCTGCTCTTGGTAGGATGTGCTTGATAGTTTGCTATCAACTTTTTTTTACTGACACTTTTTGTTTTGCACAAAAAATTTTAAATAAAAAACTAAATTAATTTTTTTTTTCCTATAAAAGCAACACTTTTTTAATGAAAAAAAAATCACACTATAACGCACAATTGAAATAAAATTTTTCTACTTTTTTTTGAAATTTAAATTTTTTACAAAATATTTAATTTTAACTCCGAATTATACTTTTAAAAAAACCAAAACCTCTACTTCTTCGCACTTCGACAACGTCAAACCAAACGCAGCAAGAAATTCTCGTGAAATTTTGCAAACGCTTTAAGGATCACTTTTATACGTTCGCGCCTTTCCTACCGCAAACTTTACTGTTGCTCGCTTTGTTGTTAACTGAAAATCAGCGGGAAAATTTTTGCACAACAAAATTTTCCTAAGATTTCATCGGTATTTTTTCAGTTTTCATTTCATTTTTTTTTCTAGCTCAGCTCTTGGCTGCTATACAACAGTTCTTTTGAATTTTATGTGTGGGAAAAGCTTTTCGTTTGTCGCTTTGTCGTTATTTGTCTGAAAGCAACAAACTTTCTGCACGCAAAGAGAGTTAGATTCTCTCATTTTGTGTTTTATCTCTTCTGAGCTCATATGTCGCGTGGGCGACTGTTTTCAACATCAGAAAGTACCCAGTTGATTACTTTCTTACTCTTGTATATGGAAAGCTTTCATTTTGTGATTTTTTTTTCTCTCTCTTTCGCCCACTTGTTTTTCTATTTTCCCCAGCAATGCGTTTGCGCATTTTATTTATTTTCTGGGCTGTTCATTTTTCTAGCAGCCGCTATTGCAAGCGAGTTTCCACAGTTTTGTGAGTTTTCTTTAAAAGCATTTTTATTTTGTTTTTTGTAATTTTCGCTTTCATTGGCTTAGTTTGCAGCTTTAAAAAATTGTGCGCTTTCATTTTTGCATCATGTCCAATAAAATAGCTTTTGCACTTTTGTCTAATTTTGTTAAGTACTAGCTGGACCCGCGGCTTAGTCCGCGCACTCCTCCTACATCTTGCACAGTGCTAACTGCAGAAGATTTAGTCCATTTACCATATTTCACAGCTAGGGATAAGTACCTAGTGTAACAAAAATGTTTTTGTTGCATGTGAGGAGCCACGATCCATTATCCAATCCTATTCACATTCTTCAAGTACTTTGGCACAAGTACCATACAGTTATGTATAAGGTTTCATAACTGCAACTGCCATTGATGTCTAGATATAGCGTTTGAAGTGTTTTTGTTGTATGGAAGATGCCACGCCCCATTGTATAATTCTGTGCACATTTCGTGCGTTACTTAGCATAGACAACTTACATCCTAGCACCCAGTTTAAAAATATCTGATACCATTAATAGTGCAAAGATATGGCGTTTTAAGTATTTTTGTATGTGCCATGCCTCGTTGTTCAAAAAAATGCAAACTATATTCTAAACCTTACCGTAGTCAAAGCAAACATTTGCTGTTAATTTGAGCTCAGTCAGTTCAGTGGTTGCCGAGTCTATAGATAACACACACATACACATTGATTTTGAATATAGTTGAGCTATTTATTACGCACTCTAAGTGTCATGTACTTTTACTAATTGCTCCTGGTTTAGTTCGCTACATTCATATGAGTAGGATTGCCTGATATTGCTGTAGAGCAAGTATTACGCCCACTTTTTAAGGTAGTATCCCCCTTAAACTTTATCGAAATAAGTCACTCTAAGCTCAACACGCTCTTCGCTGTGTCTGTAAAATATTCAAGATCGGTGCATATAAAAAAAAAACTGAAAAGTCATATCCTCACCGAATAAAACATACGATCTTTGACAGCTGTCATATTTTGTCAGAGTTGTGAGCTGATGTTCTTATAGAGAAATGCTTAAGCCTAAAAGCGGCGCGGACAGAACTTGTGTCCGATTAAACATTTATCACTATCTTACTTAAGTCTCGTAAGTTATGAGTTACCTTTTAGTTTTATCTCTTTGCAGCGATCTAACACCACAACATAAAATAAATTTAAAAAATGATTAAAAAGAAATGATCTACAAAAACATCTAATGTGTTTTTTCAAAAAGGAAATTTTTCTTGAAAATTCTCGTCCATTTTTAATAATATCTTCTTCCTTTTAAACTTTACGGTAAGAAATAGTGGCACCAAGCTTATAGAAAATTCAATTCTCTTCTCTGGAAAACTTTTTGTAAGAAATGTGATTTTCAAAATACGGAAAGACTGTTAACGATCCCTTTTTCAAGATGATGGCCAAATAAGGAGAAGCTTTCAACCCCGAAAACCATTGTTTATACTCACACTGAACCATGGTTATACATCACGAAACCAAAAAAAAATTTTTTTTCTACCCAAAATGAGAGTTAATATTTCAATGAACCACGTTTACTTTACATTTTCTTTGTTGCTGTGCTAAACAAAAATCTTAAAAAAACATAAACATTTAGTTTGACCTAAATTTTTTAATTTTTACTTTTCGTTTATTCTCCAGGAATTTTTTTTCAAAACAGGCTAATTACGCTCGAAAATTCTTTAGTAAACATTCAATTCAAAATTTATTTTAAACTGTGAAAAAATCTTAAAAATTTTCTCAAAATCACGTACAAATTTATTTATGGACATGGCACAATTATTTTGAAATTGCTCTTGTATATATTGTATACCTTAGCTAATTAAATAAACAACAAAGCTTACAACGCACTAATGCTTAATGTTCTTCTCTTTGTTTAATTTTTTTTTGTTTTTCTTTTTTCTCAAATGACTTGCGTTAAATTTTTTATAAGGGGACACTTGATTATTTTCTTGACCCGCAGCGCTTGTAATAGCAGAACAAAACCAACACCCACTTCAAAAGTCAACATTGCGTCGAGCAACAACAGCAAGAATAACAATAAATTTAACTTAATTGCAATGCAAATTTCCCATAACATTTTCTTTGCTTTACCCAGAAAAGTCGTTGTCTTGGAAAATGCTCTGCAAAGTTGAAATCATAATAAATTTTTAATAAATGCAAACGAAAAAAAAATATCGCCAAGAAAAATGGCCATTATGATAATAACAATAAATTAGCAATAAAATACGTCATGCAAAACATAAAAAAAAGAATGAAAATTATAAAACAACAACAAAAATTTAAAGAAAAACATTGACCTTGTATATATTTCGCAAATTAAAAACAAAAACAAAGAGTGTTTTCTTTGCAAGAAAAAAAAGAGAACGAAATCAAAATCAAATCTAACGATAAACAAAACAAAATGCGAGTGCGACACTTTTGTCGCGTGCTGAGTAAAACGCACACACATACGCTCTCATGTCTTGTTGTTGCTCTGATGCAGAATGAAGAAAGCTTTTCCTTTTTGCTGCTTTGTTCACTGTGCTTTTTATGCAGTTGTGCTTTTTGCAGGCGAGTATTGAGTGTGCAGCATTTCTACTCATTACCACAAAAGAATATTTTCCATTACCTCCATTTGCTTGTGGGCGACTTTTTGTCGCTTTGTCGCAGCTTATCGAATTTATTTGGATATTTTTCTTAATTTATTTTGATTTGTCTATTAATTTGTGTCTTTTTTTCCGTTCAAATATCTAAGATTTCTTAAGTGAATTGAATTTTTGTATCCCATTTTTCATTTGTCACCGAAATTTCTATTTTATTTTTAAAAAATATTTGTGTCACAGCGCTGGTTGCTCCTCGTTAACACGCGAAAAAAAATTGTTGGCCTCAACAAGTTGCTGTTCCCTACCTAAGCGTAATGTAACTTTTTATTTTGCTGTCGTAATTCAATTTAAATTTTGTTTTTGTTTTCTTTTTTTGTATAAACTTTTTTATTTTGTTTAATTTTTCATTGTGTATATTTTTCATGCGATTGTTTGTTTTTTCTTGCTTTTGTTAGCATTTCTTAAGCTAACAGCTGTTTTTTCGTTTAAAATTTTTTTGTATGTTTGAATTTCATATTCTAAATATTTGGCTCGTACTGTTTATTTAGTAGCGTGATATATAAACAATTTTGAAATATCTAAATTATTATGTCACAGCGTGGGAAGATCATGGTTTTGTTGGAAATTTAAATTTTTAATAATTTTGCCACATTAATTTTTAAATGAAAAATAAATTAATTAATGAAACAAGATTTTTCACGTATCATGTCATAGTTTGTTTTAATATTTAACTTTGTGTTCAATTTGTTTTATTAATAGTTGTTATGTTTGCAGCCATAATATTCTTTGCAAATAAGTTTTTGTAATTATATCTGTCAAAGTTTTATTACAAAAATAGTAAGTATTTCTAAGTACTAAGCAGAAATGTGGGTGTACTACTACTAACACTTATTTAGATTAGATTAATATGGATTGGAAAGTTAAGTTAAATTTAAAGCCAATTTGTTGTGCTATGTCTACTGACAAATTTTTGACTTCATCAATTGCTCAACAATTAGAAAATGTTTGCTTAAAAATAAAGTAAGAGCAGCAAAGCTTGTCGTCTTCAAACTCAATTGTGAGTGTTTGTGCAGAGTTTGAACCATATTGTTTACAAATAAATAAGTTATTAATTAAGAATTATTTAAAACCACACATAAATACCTTACCGAAGACCCTGTGTAAGGTAAAATTTTTTCCCAGAATTATCTTTGACTGTAATTATTTCGAAGCATTAAATGCTATATTAATATGCTTAGTTCAGTACGTCCAAGATTTATTAGACTTTCTTCAAATTATCAGCTATAAATTATGGAAGCCAAGAGCATTTAAAAGAACATTAATACAAAACTTGTAAGGTTAACTTTCATCATTATGCCAGAAATAATAAATAACGTGCTGATATTAAAAATTTGCTGTAAAGAAGCAATAAATTTTGCAAAGCCACATACAGATGCAGTTTTGGCAGTGCAAATAAAATAGCGCTGATATGAACACAAAATTTAATTTGATAAATGCAACAGTACCATTCAAATATTTCATCAAAATACATTGAATAATGTGTGCTGCAGAATATTTCAGAGCTGTAAAATGAAGTTATGGCAAGTTGAATAAATCGATGAATTTTATTCAGAGCGGCATTAAAAATTTAAAGATTTCGCACAGCACAGCTGATACAAAAATTTAAACTTCCAAACTATGTGGAAATTTCTACTTCATACTATTGCTCACATGCATATCAAATGCTCTAAAGTACAGCTCTGTTCCCCACTTACGCTATACTAACACCTAATTTAATGTTATATGTATGATCCAACATTTTTCTGCTTCTCAAGATAAAGGCGGCAACTAACTCGTGTCGTGTCACTTAATGCACTTCGTGCGCAATTAATTAAAATTTTATGCTTTGCAGAATAAGTTTTTTTTTCTTTTTTTTTTGGCATTGAATTCGGTGCGATTTCCTAATATCGTGTTGTTGTTCTTGGAGCCAACACTTTGGCGGAAAGCATTTTCGCATGCTGATTTATCTTGCATTTTATTGTAAACATTTACAATTAATTTAATTTTACATATGGGAATGTAAATTTTTAAAATGTTTTCGAATTTTATTATGAACATACTGTGAGTAGAGTTAAATTCTATAATTAAAATTTTCACTTTAATTAAAGGGAAAATAATTATTTTTGTTCTTCTTTTGCAAGCGCGCATAAAGTCGTAAATTGAGTTAAGCTCTTATGACATTCACATAAAGGCACGTAGTAGACGCCCATCAGGCAATTGAACAAGGCCTTCCCCAAAGAAGGCCTGCTAGCACTGCTGCGATTGTAAGAGGCCTTTTCAAAACTAAATTTTCATGAAATAAAATTATGTATGCTCATGAAATACTATTATGCTTTCCAGCGGCAGACGTGCCATCAGGCCTGATATTAGAGTGCAAAGAAGAAGGACTGCATTTACCTTAAGGCTTTTTATATATTTTTTTATTTCATACACTGCAATGTTTTATGGTTCGAGTTTACTTTTTTGTCATCTCCATTGTACATGTACATCAAAATTAGATAAATGGTTAGACCTAAGGAACGGTGTACATGCTGCTAGGTTGGTCCTCTATTTCATGTTATGTTAAAAAGTGCTGTGTATTCAATGTCAAATTATAAATTAAGAAAACGTCAAATAAACATTAAAAATATCAACGCAAGCGGGGGAGGTCACGCAGATAAAAAAAATAAAAACAAGTAACTCCGAATATCACGACGTATTGCGTTGAGCGGTCTTAGAAGGCCTGCTTTATCGGGACATTTCATATAAAAAAGAAAGTACGCTTGAAAAGAGGTGGCAAGGCCTTATACTTACAAAGGAAGGCCTGCTAGAAGCACTGCTAGCTCCTGCCCTTGCTTATTGGGCGTGCATTCATATAAACAGCCATGTTAAAAAGCACGTAATTGTTAGAGGAAATGTGGGCATTCAAAAAAGAAATGGTTTTTGCGTTATTTATGCCAAAAATTAGAGAAATCCTTTACCTGCTTCTATTATTATTCTTAACTGCTATAAAAACTGAATTCCATTACATATTGTTATAATCCAAATACCCAGAGCATTAGATAGAGGATAGAAAATTACGTATGAGACACTTCTTAATGTAAAATATTTTTATTATCAAAAAAAAAATGTACGTAAAATATAGAAATTATGTTTAATTTAGCTAAGAATAAATTTATATTTGCTCCTCATCATAATGTAAAATACAAAGTAAGGTCGTTACAATTATGATTTAAAAATCATATTTTTTTTAATTTTATGACTAGGTGGCTCCGCCCTCTGCTTGTTTTGCACACAGTTCTCAAAATTTTTATTTTCCTCTTATATTTGAACACCTAATTCTACCTTTCTTTAACAACTAAAAGTATAAGATAGAATTTTATCTTTCTCGAACAACTAAAAGTATGCAATAGAATTTTCGGTATGTTATTTTATCTATTTCTTTTTTCTTGCGGACCTGATTTAAGGCCCTTTTTTGAATGCTTATGCCCTGACACTGAAAATTTTTAAATGGCTTTGCTCGGTTTCTAGTTTGTAGCTGCAATACTTGGCTACTACAATGTTCATTGAGTTCTGTTTTTTTTTTTTCAATTTTGAATATGTTTTTGTCATAATTTTTTTAAAAGTTACATGCCTTTGAAGCAACGTATAAGAGAAACTTGATTATTCGTTCAATTGGTGCAAGAAAGGCGCGTTTGGACATTATGACAAACAAAAAAATGTTGCAAACGCAGCACTTTACCCGATTTTCCTGTAGTCGTGCAAAATTGTCTCTTTAATTAAGGATATCAGTTCATGTAAACACAAAAAAAAAAGAAATCCGAAACTCTACTTCTTAACAGAACTTTCACACATACATACATAACACAACAATTATACATGTTTTTGTAATATGTACGAGTACCTACAAATGCACGCACTTGTTTCATTCTTCCATGAATGACAGTGCCGGAATTGGGGTACCTCAGAAAAGGCCTTGGACTACAGCGGCAGAATTAAGAGGGGCAGCAAACTCTGTATAGAAGTTTTCATTTTTTTTTTTAAACACATTTTTTTGTATTAATTGTCAATTGATTTTTGACTGAGCTCTTTTCCTTCGTATGATCTTATAATTTGTGCTACCATACTGTGAACTTTCTCAATAATTCCGTGGTTTTTTTTTAGAATAATAATCTTACAGCGTTATGCTGGGTTGGTTTAAGTTGAACGCTACCTTCGAAAGTAGCAGCCTTTTGAAAAATTTTAGTGCGAAGATTATTGTCTTATATTACGCAACTTATTTAAAGCCTTTCACAGGCTAAATACGAAAATTATGCTCAAGTGTCAGATTGTACATAATGGTAATTCAATAAGTATATTATAGAGCTTTAAGTTTTCTTCTTATTGAGTTGTGTAAAGATGTAATTCTGATTTTTTTGGTTTTACATAAAAAACTTCTTCTCTAACGGGCGGCAATTTGGTTTTGGGCCTATACTTCAAAGAAATGCTAATTCGGCCCAAGGCATGGCGTTCAAAAACATGCAAGCACACATGTTCAGTTGGTACACTCAAACTCACATTCAGGTTGTTATTACTTTTTGTTGTGAAGTTTATTGTTGTTGCTGCTATTGTTGTTGTCCAGCGCTTAATTTTGAGCTCTTTTATGAGTTATGTTCATACGCGCTGCGACAGTCAATTTATGTTCCTTTTTTGTAGGGTAAGCCAAACAGTTTTAACTTTAAAGAGGTATCCTGCTGTTTTTTATAGACAATTTTTAGTTTTTGATTTTAAAATTTACGCTTTAATCCGATTTCAGCCTCAGAATTGGCGCATCACGTGAGAATTTTGAAATAGTTGAAGTTAAATATTTAAAAAAAAGCGTTTTTGTCTCTTTTGAGATTGTGCATGGAATTCAAAAATATTTTCAGCTTATTTCTGATAAAAAAAGCATTTACTTCTTAAAATGAGCTTTCAAATAGCTTAAAATACACAATGTATATAAAACGAAACAAATGATTCTATAGTTTGGTGGAAAGCTAAGCAGTACAGCTTTAAGAAGGTCGATTTTCTTCAAATGTTTTCAACAATTACGCAGTGTAAAAAATTAAACCTAAATTTTGAAGAAAAAACGACTGATATCAACTTAAAATAATTTGGAGGTCTTGCGCTTGAACCAGTTGTCATATTTTGACTTAGACGTCAGCGTTTTGAGATAGCAGTAAATTAACCAGTAATTGACACGCTCTTATCGACTGTTTTCTTTCAAGTCTGAGAGGATTAGTGTCTGAGGCAAAGTAGCTGATTAAAAATGAAATATTTTTTCAATTATCACTACTCCTTCAGCATCACTCCTTACTTAACCCCCTCTTATGGAGCATTTTAGTGAAATTTTCTGTAAAAATTCACAAAATTCAAATTTGAAGTTGAATATTTTTAATCAACCGTGTCAAATTTATTTGTTTTTTTTTTTTCTTCCCAACGATAAGTGACTTCGACTGCTTTCGAAATAAAGGGTACATTTTACCATTGTGCTTCACCGAATAAAATTTAAAAAAAGACAATGCAACGCACCTTTTCCTTTTGCTTGCAGCTGTTTCTTTTTTGCTAGAGCTTCATTGTCACATCCATTAATAGGTCGTGTTTGGACTTTGAGATTTTTTTTTTTTCCAATTGAGTTTAAAAATGCAAGGTATTTACATGAAAATAAAAAATAAATAAAAATTGCAAATTAATGACAAAAATGAATAAAAACAAAATAAAATAAAATTAAATATATGTATAGTAAAATTATATTTAAAATAATAAAAAAAAAATACTTAAAAATATGTGAATGAAATCTTTATCGCATAGGTTTTTTAAAAAAAGGAATCTTCGAATCTGTTTTTTTTTTTTGTCAAGGTAAACAGGCAGGTTCTTCATTTCATTTCCGAGTGAAATTCAAGGGATTTCCTTCACTTTCACTCGGAAGTAAAATTTAGATCATGGGTGTATCCATGAATAAATTTTGCTATAATATTTAATTCGAGCTATAATTAAAGGTGTCGCTAGTGTAACAAATTTTATCAAATTATCACGCTTTCGTTTCCCGTAATCACCATATGCAGAATGTAATGCTGATCAAGAATTTATATGCTTTTCCATACTCTCCATACACTCTTCTATATGCTACAAACGTAATAATTAAGTAAATATATTCTGTGTGTACGTTAGTAAAAAGAAAATGGCAACTGAGGAAATAATGTTTTTTTTTTATTTCCGGTAGCTTAGCAGTTTTTCTTTTTTTTTTGCAAATTTCCTTGTAACGACGACATATTCTATAAATATTCTACTCAAAGACATTTGCAGAAAAATTATAACTCAACCTGTTATTTAAGTCTAAAAAGTTGTTTATACTCTACGCATAACACGCTGACGTCAATCAAAAATTATTTTTACACTCAAAGAAATATTGAAAGTAACATTTACAGCATTAAAGAAATAATTTTTGCAGGGCATAACGAAATGTTTGCAGCGTATTTTGTTATTTCGTCGTGCAATTGTATTCACTAAAATCTGGGCTACCTATAAATACCTTGCAAATATATAAATACCATCTGCATTAACCTAATTATTGAGCAAAATTACATAGGATTATAGATGTAATAACCATAAACATTGCTTTTAGCACTTTGTCCTTGCTATGTGCAGTAATTGATACTCGAGCCCTTAAATGTTTTGAGGTAAGACGCAAAAAAGTAAAATCACAAAATATAATTAAATTATCGAATATATTACGAGACAAACATTTTGTGTCAATTAACTAATAAATTCATAGCTTGAACATGCTACAGCCGCATAATGTCACCGATTTATACGCTCTTAACATTCATTAGGGTGTTTCTTAGCTTGATATTTTTTTATATTATTTAAATATTTTGAGAATATTTTTTTTTTTTTTTTGGATCAACACTGTGTTTTCAAGGGGTTAATAGTTTAATAAATAATACTATATAGCGGACATTCCACGCAAAATCGTTCACCATTTTGCTTTTGTATCCTTAATTTTTTTGAATTTTTTTTTCTTTAAGTAATGATTTTTTTAAAAATATGAAGGTGTTTGATTTGTTGTAAATGCCCCATACATACTTTTGTGTATACACGTTTTTGCTTATGTATGTATATGTAACCGGCCAAACAAGTTTTTAGGATAAACTACTTTCTCCTAGGATGAACTAAGGTTATTATTTACTTTAACGGGCTCATTCCCAATTTTCTTGAAATCTTAGTATCTTGGGGTTAGTGGGAGGCCTTCGGCCGCGGCTCAGGGTTTACATACTCAAATATGTTCACAAATATGTTGTACTAAGATAAAATAATTCATACTAACACGCGTCGGATGAACTAATTTGGCCTAGGAAATCTAGTTTATCGTTAAAACTAGTTTGGCCGGTAATATATATAAATAATTTAGAAATTTTTAAATTTTCTTCAATTATAGAGCTCCCTAACATACACGCAGCTAACTGCGCATGTACTGCATGTACCGGAAGACATATTCTACTAAACGATTTCGAGTATTTTGCATAATAATTAATTGGTTAAGAACATGTGCGCAATTTTGTCGATTTTTTTTAATGTTTTTTGTTGTCAATTTTGTCAAACGTTGTCGGTGGTGCTGGCAGTACCACTCGATATTTTAAATTTAATAAAACATAATTATTTTTATTGTTTTTCTCAGATCTTTTTTTATTGTTTTTTAACTATCATTTCTCATTTGCGACATTTTAAGTTTAATGACATTTTAAAAGATATCTAAATTAATAAATCCAAAAAAAAAATAGGAATATAATTATAAAAATAAAATTTTACAGGAAAATCGATCGTTGCCAACTAATTACAGAGTTCATACATATTGACTCGCAGCATTTTTTCGAATGGCTGGAACTTCAATAGATTTGATTTAATAATTGGACAGTGTGTCGAAAATGAGGCTTAACTAAAAAAAAAAAGAAAAGTTTTCTTAAAGTGGTTCTCTTTGAACCGCTATACTGGAATTCAAAAACGTCTCCCGCCACTGTAAGTCTAAATACTATGCTCCAACGTCTGAGATCATGTAAGATTTTTTGGTCATAGAACTAATACGGTTTACGTGATATACAGACGTTGTCCTATGCTACAACCCAATATAATCATCGTTCACTTGAGCTTTTAGTTATGATTAAAGTTACTTCTACCAAAATGCCCTTGTGGCTTTTTTTCAAAATACATACGTCACTTTATTTTGCTTTTAATTTTACTTTCAGCTGAAGAGAATTTCTCAATTTGCGGACAGTATCGACATTTTGCAAACAACAACAACGACAAATTCAATCGCTTAAAAGAAGAGCTAAAAAGTTACCAAATAAAAACAGCACACAACGAGCATCGCAACTTCAAGGAAAAGAAAATAAGAAAATTTCATAACTTGACAAAGACTTTGGAAATAAAAAAAACGAAAGTAAGTTTTTGTTTTTATTTCATTATTATACATTTCTTCCCGCTTTTATCCCATAACAAATACAACTTCCGTCCTCGGCCGGAAGTGTGAAAACTGTGAGCGCGCAATTCAATTTGCACAAAAAAATCGTTATCCACATAACAAAAGAAAATTGAAATTGGCAAGAAAAAGGATCGGTGTTGCTGCTACATACTGCATGTTCTGGAAATTTGAAAACGTTTTCTTTTCATACTCTTAACATACATAGATATGATATATAGAACAGAATTATTTTTATTTAGACAAACGAAGACTCAAAAACTAAATTTTTGTATTCAGATCAATCTAATACAAACCAAACGTATTAAAACATAAAACAACGACGTAGGTTATAAAGGGTGATTTTTTAAGCGTTTTGTTTTTGAAAATTGCAAAAAGAACAGAAAACTTGCAATAGTGAATGAAGTATTTATTTGGAGCGGTACATCAATTCCTTCCATTAAATTTTTAAAGATTATTTCATGTAAATTTTGTCCGTGGCTATGCCTGCAGTGGTTCATTCGTAAGCTCCAATTTTGGTATAAGTTGTCTTTCAGGGCTACAATTGTGGCTGGTTTGTCCCTGTACATGAGAGACTGCACATAGCCCCACAAAAAATAGTCTAGTGGAGTCTAATCGGATGATCTCCGCGGCCAATGGACTGCTCCAAACCGTGAGATTAATTGCTCGCCAAACGTACTCATAGAGCCAAAAATGAGCTTCGTCGCTGAAGAAAATTTTTTCATAAAAACTCATTTTTCACAGAGCACGTATTTTGATAATAAAATTCACTGATTTGCAAGCACTGTTCGTCTATTTATGGTAATATGACAAACCTTACTTAGAATTTTTGGCGTTGACACATGTTACGAATCACGCGTGAGGTATCAAAAAATTTACACTGAAAAAACAAATTGCAAAAAAATCACTAGCTATAAATCAGACGATGAAATTATTAAAACTGTTTTGACTTCTATTAACGGCTACCTGTAGCGGGTGACATTAAATAAAGAAGTAACTTATTGAATTTAGATTTAAAACTTTAAAATACTTGAATCTTCGGCCAAAAAATAAACTCCCTTTTTTGTTGTGCATACTGCTGAAATAACCATTTAGTTTTATTGAATAAAATTTTTGCAATGAAAAAAAGGGTTTTTTTTTTAGAATTTACATGTTTTTCGAAAATAAAATTTTACTGGGATTTAATAAATTATTATTTTCTGGAGCAATGTCAATGAAATACAGACTTAGATTTTTAAAAATATTTTCTCCGTGTAAGATATTTAGATCATAAAAGTGAATTTTTCTAAGTCAGGAAAAAGCACTTCACAACTTGACCAAAAATTAACGCGCTCAATGAACACAATATCAATGGACCAAAAAAAAAGTTCGAAACAAAAAAAACAAGGTTAGCATTGGAAAAGTGTAAACTTTTTTTCAACTTCAATGACTGCAGCTTTTGCTGTTTGCAGCATTTGCCGCCTATTGCTGATTTTTTGGCTTGAACGAAAAAAAAACACTGTAAATATTCTGTTCAAAGCAATAAACCCAAGAATCACTCGATTATGTTGCGCTTTGAAAAACTTTTTCAATTTGCAAATTTCTCCTTTCGGGGTGGGAACTTACGCGTGCACAAAGCAGTTGATAGCAGCCGCTTGTTAGTGCCAATGTTTTTCCGAAATAATTTGTTCAACGTGTTCTTGAGTTCTGGTAAATTGTTGGCTTGCTAAATTGTAAAACTATTGAAAATCAGTTTTCAATGAGTGCTTTGCTATGTAACAACAAATTTTCTTAATTATTTTTTTAATAAAATAATAGTAAATTTCTTAATTTAAAAAAAAAATTAATCAAAACTTATGCCATTGTATAAAATTTTTACATAAATCACATAAAACTGTCGTGATTGCTGATGTAAATCAAAATAAAAATGTCACTTTATGCTCTTTACCTCTACCGGCTCCAACGGTGGTAGGTGTCAGCGTACAAACAGGAAAAAGTTGCGCCTGTAAAAACTGCACACGCCCACCGCCTCCAATTGCATTTATCTCCATAGCGTCACACACACGAACGCAAAATAAAACAAAACTGCAATCATACAATCAGCAGCACATTTTTCACCTTTATTTTTTTTTTTTTTACTTTTTCAACGAACTTTCACTAAAATTTCACAAAATTTACTGACTTTTGCACATTTTTTTTGACATCATGTGACTGACTGACTGCCTGAGTGACTGCGCTCAACAAAAACTCAAAAACTTTTCATTGAACTTGATGAGCTTTCGCTTCACTGCAGCTGTTTGTGACCATGATGATGACGATGATGATGATGATTTCTTGTTACCACGTCGAGCCGTATTCGCGTATTAATTTTCAAATTGTTTTCACTTGACTTTGAGAAGTTTGGTAGAGTTTTCGTTCATTTTGATTTGCTGCTTTTTTGTTAAGTTCGTTCCTTTGTCTGTCTGTTCGTCTGTCTTTCCGTCCGTATGTCTATTGGTTACCTTGATTAATCCTTGTGGTGATATTAGCTTCAATTTCTTTCTAGACACATAATAATTTTTTGCGCTTTTTCACTTCATTTAATTTATTTCTTTACGAGTTTTCACTGACAGCACAAATAAATCGGAAGACGTTTCGTTAAGTTAGCAGTCGAAGAATCCGCCTGCTTCTGGCAGCTGGTAGGTAGCAAGCACGTTACATTTCTAACTTGCGTCTTTTTCTCGCTTCTGACGTCCAATGAAGAAGAAAAACTTTTTACTTGGAATTTCTGCTATTTTAGGTAATTCCAACGTAACGAGCATTTTTTTTTGTTTTGTACTTTTTTTCGTTATATTATTCCTTTTATTTCTACTAAGTATAACGTTTTTTTTTCTTTTATTGTTTTTGCATTTACTATTTGATTGCTATCATGTCATGTAATGGAAAAGGTTGCCGACACTTTGCACCCATGACTTTCAGCCCCTGCGATACGCGCTCCATCTAGTACCTTCAGTGTTGTTGTCACTGCCACCGCTGCCATCGCCATCGCTAATTCAATGGGAAATCTATTATCGTTTGTCTGTTGAGTAGGTACTTGGAATTGCAATTCGAAGAAAATGAAGAAAATCGTATTTTTTTGCCCCCCATCAGCAAAATGATTGTAATGAACGCAAGAAAAAATCGTTGACGAGTTTGCTTGTTGGCTTGGTTGACTTAACTTGAATCCTTTGTTATTTGAAGTGTAAGATTTCATTGAATACCGATTACTTTTTTGTTGCTTAGAATAAGTGTAGCTTAGATTTTTAAATGTTACTTTTAGATAAGTTAAACCTCATTTGAAATTTAAGATACAAATAACTAATATACTATATATTGTGTTGGGGAAAAATCTTTATTGTATATGCTGGTTGCATGTTAATGAACTCGAAACGATTTTCATAAGTTCGTAATTGGAGTTTGAAAAATTTGATCACGTGGTCATATCCGAACAATATGTTTTCGACGACAGAAAATTTTTTTATCTCTAACTTTTTTTATTTGATTTTCTTGAAATGAAATGTAACATATAGTGTCACAGTTCGAGGGTGAATTAAATTGTTCGTGACTTAGTTAATACACGTCGACAATTGGAACTAAAAAATAATGTACGAATTGGCCATTTTATAGACAGGTCGACAGTTTGAATGCTCAAGAATAAGCTTTTCCTTGTCAG
This sequence comes from Meiosimyza decipiens, assembly GCA_963680825.1. Taxonomy (NCBI): domain Eukaryota; kingdom Metazoa; phylum Arthropoda; class Insecta; order Diptera; family Lauxaniidae; genus Meiosimyza; species Meiosimyza decipiens. Next base: position 131,322,943 of record OY804258.1, on the reverse strand, counting down.
TTCGGCATCAGGACCGACAAAAGACCTGTTATGTGTGTGGGCAATAGTGGCACCTGAAAAATAGCCAAGTGGTGAATTCGCCATTTGAAAATTGTACCATCCTTAACCCGAAAAACATTGCCAAAGTCCCTAATTATATTCATTGCTTATGTTACTCTAAAATTCAAATCAACCTTTTCCACGTTCTGGAAGAACCGGTTGTATACATGAGCAAGCTGGCGTTTTTCGCCTGACTCTCTACGAGTTTATCGGTTAATCCCGTAGAGTATTACAGTAGTTTTAAAATAGTCGGCCTTCGTTATATTTGTGCAATGTTACACAGACATTCATCAGTTCAAAATTAACTTGCAGTTGCATTAAAGTTCGATTAAAGTCTATAAAATTAATGAAACTAACTTTGCTCAAAATCTCAATTTTACTACGCAATTTTTAAAAAATTTAATTTTTTGAGCGAACCGATATAACCCAACCATTATGCTATCACGTCACTATTTCATTTCGTTGTTGATTTGCTATATCACAAAAAAAAAAAACATCACATTATTTACTTGTTATAATGTACTTTATATTCATTATACGAATTTTTTCGATTTTGTCATTTTTCACATCCGGATGGATAGATACCCTTTCATTTTTTTTTGTCGATTTTTTTTATTTAATTTGATTAACTTAATGTTTTCGTAGTCAACAGCATGAATAAGCAGCAGTACAAGCAATGATTCATAGATTTTCTTCATTTTCTATCTCTTTTTTTCTACTCTATACAGCATAAACGAACAGCACGCTAATTTCTTCTAAAAGTATGCAATGTTTCTTTTATGTATTCCTTTTCAAAGAGAACAAAACCAAAATAAAACTTTGTTTTTTAAACAACTCACAATGTAAACTGAATCAAAAAACATACAAAATACAGAAAATTTGATTGCGTTTGAAAGATACTTTTATAAAGCAGTCAGTCATGGTATGGTATTTTATATCGAATTTGTAACAACTATAAAAAAAATACAAAAAAAAATACCGATAGGTATATGCATTGAAAAAATTCCTTAGATACCAAAAACAACAAACCGAATTTTTAAAAACATTTAAGTTATTTGGTTTCTTTTTGCTATGTTTTGCTTTGTTAGATTCAATGACTTGCTAACGGGTATGTGCTAAAATTTCTACGCTTGTAAAATATAAATTGTAAAACAATGTAAAATAACGAAGTTGAGGCGGAAACTGGAACGTTATATAGAAAATAAATATATTTCAATATGTAACTAAATCATCATATATCCTCTATTTTAAAATATGCGGAGATATTTTATTGGCGATTGCGATTATTTACATTTTTTTACTTAAATTTTTTACATTTCATATTGCTTAATAACACACAACACTTATTGCAACAAAAACATGACGAGAGTCATCACAACTAAGCAACACATTGACAGCAAGAGGGCGCAATAAATTTCCAATTTCGGTTAAATGCAAATAAATTTTCGTCTGTATTGGTATTAGTCTGTTTGTCTATGTATGTGCGCTGGTTGTTGTGGAATTTTTGTTATTTTTTGTTTTTTATTTCCAGTTATTTGTTTTTTGTATTAATATGCTGTGTTTACCATGAGGTATTTTTCTAACAACAAGAAATATACAAACAGAAATCCCTTGGTGCTTCGTATATATTTTTAAATTTATTATAATGAAATGTGTTTTTAATAAAATGTATTTAGAGGCTACAATCAAAATCTATATTTAACATGGTATACCTTCGGACAGAATTTTAAATTTCGACAACTGAACGAATGTTTTCAAAATTCCATCAAAATTTACACAAATATCCTGAGATATTGGCACTTAAGAAATATAATTTTTTTTATAAAAGCCATCTTACACATTAAGAGTTTCTAAGGATAAACATTATCCTTTTTATCGAATTTGTCATCACTTTTGCTTGAAAGCGAACAGGGTTAATTTGCTTTCTTTAATATTTTATGTTTTATGTAAATAAAGAATAAGAAGAGAATTCGAGCACTTCTTCTAATGAATTTGTTTTGCTAGTGGATGTATCCGGTAACTAATTAAGCCATTCTAGCGAATTAGTTAGAGTTTCCATACAATTCAATTGAAAAATACTAATTGTAGGAATTTATAACTGAAGAATTTTTCCAGAGATTGTTGCATATGTTCTTTAAATGCTATATCTTGGCACATAAGGCATATTTTTTCTACATTTTAGTAAGCCGTTTTTTTCCTAAAACGTTAACGAAATCGGACACAAACCATGTCCGCGGTTTGAGCTTCAATTAATTGCAGGACCTAGCTCTTAATTCGATCGATGACTCAAATTCGATGAATGAATATTTCCATTAATATGTTGATATAGTGATATTTCTCAATATCGTATTTACACTATCATGTATACCTAGGCTTTCCACGAGGCTGATTGTATTTAATTAATATATGATTTAAATATATCAAGAATTTTATAGTATTCATATGGAATGCCCCAGTGAAATAATTTCACAGCATAAGTTTTTCTTTATAGAGTAACCATGGTAAAATCTGAAAGCAGACGTTGTCTTAATAAACTTTGCGAGCAAAGTTGCATTTGAAAGTTAAAGAAGTCACAAGCTGAAAGAATTTTCAAAACTCTCATAAAATAGCTTGAAGGGTATAAAATATGTCTGCTAATGGGATGACCAGCAGTTTAGGAGGTATCGGTTTTTTGCACATGTCCTTTTCGCTCAAATATGTAACTTTTTAAATTTCGGAAAATTTTTTTTCTTTCAAACAATACTCTCAATTTTTTTTAGTTCTATTCCACATTGAATTTATTGAAAAATCGTTGCAATGCTATAAGTTTTTTGTTGATCTGAGATTTTTCGTGACACCGATATTTAATTAGTACTGTAGTCAAATTTGAAAACTTTTCGCAAATTTGACCATGAATGCCTTCTATGTATCAGCAATGGTGGTGGTAATTGAGAACTCAATCCAGTCAAAATTACGTACACAATACTTTATTTTCAGTATATGGCAAAGGTGGCTTAAGCTTGGAAAAACTTTTTGATTATATTTCATCAAAAAGTTTTTCCAAGAACAATAAAATTAACACCGAAACTGTGCATAGTGATTAAATTTTAAAATAAAAATTTGTTTTGATAATGAAATTGACCAATAAAAATTAAAAAATCTGAATTTTTCTTATATATTCAATAAAAATAAATTTATTAAAAAAGTTTTTCTTAATCTTATTATTTGTTACGAATAGAAGTTCCTGTACAATTTCTTTGCATAGCTGTGAAGTGAAATAATTAACTTAATCAGTTCTTATATGTTACATCCAAGTATCTTATATTTCCCCAATTGCATAAAATTTTATTTGTGTTATGCGAGTCTAAACATTCTGTTATATACTTAGGAGCCAAGGCAGTGCCAAGTCGGCTATTTATTTTTTTTTTTGCGTGACTTCCATACCAAATCTATTAAGAAACGTTCAGATCAGAATCAAAATCAGTAGACAGACATATAAAATTTTCTTTTACATATTAAAAAGATAAAAATCTAACAATAAAATAAATTAGTTTTGACAAATTTTTGCTCTTTTTTTTTTTTGATTTTTTTGATTGCCTGAGCTGCCTGCCACTGAGGCCACCACTGTAATAAAATCACAAACTATGAAAATTTCGCAAACGAACAAATTACTACACATCACCTTGACTGTCAAACTGTGTACATCAGCCACTGAACGACTGATATTATTGCACACCAGCACCTGTTCTCACTTTGTTGCCGTCACAGGCATTGAAATTAAAGCGACAGACAGCTGGACGCGTGTGTCCATCTGTTTGTGTGGGGGTTGCACAGTAATTAAAATAAAATTTATTTATTAATTTTTTTAAAATAGAAATCAACTGCTTTGACTTTGCTCAAATAGCATTATTTCAAAAAAAAAAACATAAATTTTTGACCAGAGATAAAAATAAAACATTTACGTTGTCTAACATTTAATGAAATTTGTTTATGTTCGACATTTGATTGATAGCAACAGTTGGACGCATGCACCAAGAAATCTTTTATGCCAATAAAATTATTGGCGAAAAATATGTCAAATTCAAAAAAATACAATTTAATATTTTTTGAATGTTTTCCGCCACAAGTTCCTAATATCATAATTTCTCAAAGCGTTTAATTTTAATTGTGGCTATTAATTTCAATGGCGAAGAAGTGCTTAAATTATTTCTTAAAATTGAAATTTAATTATTATTTAATGTTCGTTTAAGAAATGTTTATACATTCTAAAACTTACCAGCAGGAAAATCATCCAATAATAGCGTGCAATCCATTATAAAAACAAAGTTCTATATCGATTAAATGTGATGTTACCTAAAAGTATGCTTCATTTTCCACAAAAGATTTGCATTAGCATCGTCGTATAACATTTTTTATAAATTTTTACATTTTCTTTGACGTATTACTACAAACACTAATCGAATTTTATTTGTTTCATGTCACCTAAAAATATGCTATGCCATGCAGATATCACAGCTTTGATTGTATGTAAATGCAATAGCACAGTGAAGCATGCAAATTTAACTGCATTGTTAATGTCTGTCTCTGCCGCAGTTTTCTTTGCAATGAAAAAGTTATGTCTTTCACAAAAATGTAAAAATATGCGAAAATCATATTTGCAAAGAGTGTAAGTAATTGTTTGAATTTTGTTGAGTATCTACTGCATAAAATCCACTCGATTGCAGACGAAAACATGCACGTCATGCGCCACTAACCTAAATTTATCGAAAAATGCAAACAAATAAAAATGCACTTTTACGGATGTGTTGAGAAAAGCATTAAAATATTACCGCAATGCTGCAATTTCGCATGCCCTGTGGGAATTACCTATAAAAAATCGTTTTTTTATTTGTAAAACTGCTGATTTATTCGATAATCTTGAGAAGTAAGTTAAACGAGGAGTTATTTTTCAAAAGGGTTTATTTCCACCTATGATCTTGAACAACCCCAAGAATGCTATTGCCGTTATCATACTAAAATGTATCCTCTAGTTGAAAATCTATTACAAAGTGGACATATTTCCAAAGGGAAAGTCGTAATTAAAGATTCATACAAAACGACACATTTCCATTTAATTTTTGTTTGTACAAAAAAACGTATCTCCCATAGTCGCTGAAAAACCCCTTATTATTGTTTATATGAGCTAAATACTGATCCAGTTACTGACTTTGAATAAAAATAAAGATGTAGGTATCTTACTAAAAAAACAGTTTAGTGATGAATGCTGAATGAATTTAAAAGAGCTTTCATGGTAGAGTATCATTGATGATCAAAATATAAAAAGGGAAGAGGAGTCGCCTAGCGATGGTTACGATTAGAACGAACTTGACTGTGGTGACTTAAGAGTATAATCTGTGGTATAATATTAAAATTTTACACCAAAATCCAAATGTCTTTTATTTGTTCCCATAGATATAATTATGTTAAAATAAAAGCCTTAAGTGGATTAGAATATTAGATCAACACACTACAGATATTACAAAAAATAAAAATACTGCAAGCAGCTTTTAAAAGTTTTTTCTCATTACTGAAATTTTGTTTAACAAGGAAATATGCCCGTTTAAAAATCACTCCTCAATTTGCCATTTAAGTGTTTATCAAATAAATTTATTAAAAATTAGTGAGTGCTATTAAATAAATATTCTCTCCTGTGGCGCACGAAATGTTTGATCAATTGATGACACTGTTTCTTAAGTTATTATTAATTCAAATATGTAATTCACTAACAGCAAATAACTTCAATTTAACTCTGATTTATGGTCACATAACGTGACTCTGTTGTCGTTGTTTTTTTTTTCTTTTTTTTACTTAAATCACATCAACACTTTCGCTAATAAGCAGCAGCAGCACTTTTCTTTTCATTTCGTTATTTTTATGACTTTTATAGCGGTATAAGCATTTATTTTTATTGCCCTCGTTCTGCTGCTTTTACCCCGATCATTATCCTTTTTTATGGTTTAACAAAACTTTATTGGATTTTTGTGACCACATGCTGCCGCTGCCATCGTTTAAGTTCATATTCATAGCCATAGCCACAATCAGAACCACCATTTAATCTCAGCTCATTTAGAAAAATGAGCACCACAAATCCGGCTGCAGCAACTTGCTTATGTCTCGAATACCGACGCCACGAAAGCCAACAAAGTATTTGACTGAATGACTGAACTAAAGCACCTTTCAGTTGTTTGCCACAAACCACGTTGAAGTCGGGAAAAGGATACGGACGTAGTCGTCAACATCGTTGACGTTGTCATCATCGTCTACGTCGTCTTTGTCGTCGTTAAGCGAGAGAACACATTGCTTTACCGCCATCTATCTGGATATCTGAGTGCATGCTTGTTTGTTTGTTTGTCGGTCTGTCCTTGTTTTCTTTCGAAGTAAAGTAGTTGCCTCTTCAGTTAAACAACAACAACAACAAGAATCAGAACTCCTTTTTAACTTTTTATGTGTTTTAAAATTGTTTTATTTGCTGTGTGGCGAGAGGGGCTTGTAGTTGTTGTGCTGCCTACTTTTAGGCGCACGTAAAGTTAGCAACTTCATCATTCTTCATTGATGATGGCACCATTTTTGTTGCTGTTGCTGTCGCTATTGCTGCCATTTCGCTGTCAGTTGTTGTTGTGTTTTAGTTTTGTTTATTTTGGTTGCTGCTGCTTTTAATGGATTTATATTTTTAGTTATGCATTATTTTTGTGTTTTACGGTTTGTGTTGGTGTAATGGGCGCCTAAAATTTGGCAACCGAAATATTTCATGTTTTTTTTTTCTTTTGTTTTCGCTTGTTAATTGTGCCGATGACGCAGGTTTTGTTGATGAAATTATTTTATTTTTTGATCACACTGTGAAAATCTTTGGTAGATAATACAAAAAAATTTCACTACAAACTAAATCATCATAAAGCGTGCTTTTTTTTAGCGCTTGGTTTTTGAAAATTGAAAACAGAACAGAAAATTTGCAATAGTGAAATATTTATTTGAAGCCATACATCGATTCCTTCCATTTACTTTTGAAAGATTATTTCATGTAAATGTTGCCCGGGGCTACGCCTGCAGTGGTTCATCCGTAAGCTCCAATTTTGGCATACGCTTTCCAGCATTTCGGCCGGCATCTCAGCAATGGCAGCTGTAATTTGTCCTCCAGGGCTGCAATTGTGGCAGATTTGTCACTGTATACGAGAGATCACACGCAGCCCCACAAAACATAGTTAAGTGGGGTCAAGTCTTGGTGGCCAATAGACTGCTCCAAAACGTGAGATAAATTGCTCACCAAACTCGCCTCTCAACAGTTCCATGGTAACGCGTGCCGTGTGGCCTATGGCAGCATCTTGTTGAAACCACATGTCAACCAAGTTCAATTCTAATATTTTGTGCAAAAAACTTCGGTAATTATCGCACGGTACCGTGCTCTATATACTATTACGTTGTAATTTTCACTATTTTTCAAAAGGTACGGTCCAATGATGCCGACGGCCCACAAACCGCACCAAACAGTGCATTTTTCAGGGTACATTAAGAGCTCTTGAACTGCCTCTGGCTGCTTTTCAGACCAAATTCGGCAATTTTGTTTGTTGACATACCCATTGAACCAAAAATGAGCTTCGTCGCTGAAGAAAATTTTTCGATAAACACATTTCTCATAGAACCCGAATTTCGATAATAAAATTCAATGATTTGTAAGCGCTTTTCGTTTGCAAATCTATTCATGGTAAAATGGCAAACCTTATTGAGCATTATTACGAAACACGAGTGAGGTGTCAAAGAACTTAAATTATTAAATATTTTATTATTTCTGAAATCAATCGCTTTTGAATTCACTGGAATTGTAATGAATATCTTAACAGTCCAACCTTTTAAATGAATTTTATTTCTTATCAAAGAAGTCAAGACGAATCATTTCGAAACTGCGTATGCATGTAAATTACTTAAGTGGAAGTAGGGTCACATTTTGAGTACACATTTATCTGACTCAGTTTCTAAGGAAAATTGGTTGTATTACAATGGTCTTTCAAATGAACTACATAATGTTGTACAAAATCATAGTTTATGTTCTCCTGTGTCTAGTTGCTTTGATATAGGCCATTTTCGTAAGTTTCCCATTTGAGATAAGCTTAAAGTACTGGACAGAACTCAAAGATGAAAAAAGAAAATTAAAGTAGCAAGTAACAAAACCTTCAATAATAAAAAAAATACTTCAACAATTATGGTATGTTTTATAAACTTCCAGAAAATAATAGGTAACATAGGAACATACAACCATCCCAAGCAACCAGTAATACCTTTTCTTGAATAAAAAGAAAAAAATATAAATTTTATGTTAAGAGTGCATATGTCGCCTGCTTTACTTCAAGAATTTCCGACAGTGCATGCATTTAATTGGTATGAGCATCTGTCTTTTATTGCTTTATTGGGTGTTTTTCTGCTATTCAGGTTTTTTTATGACTCATTGTCATATTTTTTTTTTGTTTGTGTGGAAAATTGTGTGATCTATTGCGATTGGATTATGAATAGCTGGAATTGAAGGTTTTATTGTCATATAAAGTAGTTTTCAGACGCCTAATGCTTATTTCGTATTCGTAGCTACATACCTGTCGCTTAATACGGAATTTTTGCTTCACTCAAGTACACACAAATTGGTTGATCCCAATGGCAATGTCATTCAGTAAAGAAAGTTACTGCAGTATGTATTCGCATTTTAATCACCAATATCATCGCACATTGATGACTAGAGTGACACTACTCAGAAAAATTTAGTTTTTTGTAAAGGGCACTTAAAATTTTAAATTTCAAAGTTTTTGTACGCATTTTAAATGGATACACTACGCACATTATTATTAATTTTTTGAATGCATTAGAACTTTCTGGTATATAACTCAATATTGGCTTTTCGTGTATTTAGTCCTTTAAAGATCTATAACAAAAATATCTGAATTTAAAAAAAAAAAAACAACTATATATCGAAATTAACACCATATAACATATATTCTCATAGTTATAGAAAGATTTTCTTTTATTCCTGTTTTTCCTGGATGATTTGTTTGAGTTGTGGTTTCGCAATATGTTGAAATTTTTATCAGTAGAGTACCTAGGGCTTGAAAAGTATACTTTAAATCAAAATGTGTGCTAAGAATGAAATTTTAGATGAAGAAAATTCAAATCGATTTCTTGCAAAACTGTCCTATCTGCGATGAGATTTTTCAAACCTATGCCGTTATGAAATTGGATCAACAACCCAATATTGTCAGCATTCTTAATTTTGCCAATCAAAGTAAAATTATCGGTCAACTGATTGTCATCAGTGACATTCCGACCTAAAAGTAGTGTCTTATATTGAAAAGTCAGTGTTAGCGAACATGTCGACGCTCAAATGTGTCATAAAAGCATTCACTCATAAGTCTACTTTGTAAGCGTTCACTAGCCGTTGGTTCACTGGGTACACAATAAAATATCACTTCAGTGAAATAAAAAATTTTCCCGAAAATGTTCTCGAAAAAAACCTAAATCGCATAATCTAAATGGGAACTGTACTGCTGCGGGAAATTTTAAAATTTCCATAAAATTTTAGTTAATATGTGTAGAGTGTCATAAATGAATGTTTTTTGGTAAGTGTTATAACATCCAACTATCATTTTTAAATCCTTCACAAATATAATGTTAAGTAAAATATTTTCCTACTGCAAGTCGCAGGTAAATTGTGCTGCCTTACCTGTTCACGGATAAAATGAATAAATAGTTGCAATATGTGTAAAGTAAGCAACAGTTATTACAAAGACACCACAAAGGACAGCACATTATGTCCAATACCAAATGTCGATTTATGACGTGCAACTGGTTCGGCTCATGTGATGAGATTTTTACACACTGCGAAAACTATCATCGACATTGTATTAAATATCTCAACAATGGCAATCGCTATGATTTCAACTTTAACGATATTACACTTGATGCATTTTTACTCTGTGGTACAAATGGACTATACTGGTTTTGTTTGGATCAGGAAAATGAATCAACAGCTGGCAACTCGAATATGATAAAACGTGGTGTCTTTGCTGTGGGTGATTCAGAACCTATCAAATATACATTAAAATTGGGACTTATACGCGATGGAAATGCTGACTATCTGGGACCTTTTACGTCACATGCTGAACAGAATGCAGAGATTTATGATTTGGAATTTCGCTACAGCTATATAGAATACATAAACGAGGTAATGCCATCACGTTCAATGCAACTTTATGTGGGAGAATACGATGATAGTGATGATTGTTATATGTTTAGCTGTGATGAGATCGATTGGAGTATTGAAAGTGAACGTGCTATCAATGAGTTGTGCATTGAAAAATTCACCTGTGGTATTTGTCTGGATTTTATTAGACGTGATGCACGTTTTTGTGAAAATCAACATTTTGTATGTTGCAATTGTTTTGATGCAATGCGGAAGCGACGCAAATTGCGTTGTCCCATTTGTCGTGGTGACTTTTTGTATGACTGTCAAAGCGATGCTGTTGAGCGATTGTTGCGTATGGTTAAGTTTCCAGGGAAAAATGAAGATACGTACGACAGTGGAAAGCCGCAGTTACTTAAATTTAAAGAATGTTGTTGTTTAAAGAAGTAAAAGCACAACACTTGGACTTGGCAAAGAATTTATTAAAATTTAGTGAAAAAATTGTAAGATTCGTGTAAAGAAATTGAATTATAAATATAAAAAAATAAATAAATTTAAATACTAAATTCAAAATAAAGAATTCTATTTAAAATCAAAAAGATTTTTATTTATAAAAAATATTAAAATTTGTGCCATCCTGATTTAATTGTAGCTGTGAAATTGCCAAAAGTTAATATTTGCGTCAGTACAGTTTCATCTATTTTTTGAACTTTTTTAAATGAAATGAATATACTCTGCATAGTTTTTGGCGCAATTCTGAATTTGTTTTAGAACTGCATAAGCACAATTTTACCAACGATATCACATGCAATATGGCAGTTTATATCATTGATAGAGTGCTATATAGTAAACTTTATCACATCAAAAATTTTGTAATTTTATGTACGCCGTTTGGTGACCTTTTTTTTCATTAAGCCTTGTCAATGAAAAATCCCGCATAAACAATTTGTTTTAAACAAAAAAAAAACACACCATAAAAACAACAATAAAAAAGTTACAAAAAAAAACATAAAGTTGACTTTTGACATGCGATAATTACTACAGTGAAAGAAAAGTATTGCGCTGTTAAGAGTCATTATGTTTACGGTGTAGGGCCTGAATGAATTTTCTATAGCTATTTTGATCCCTAGCTATTCGTCTTATGTTGTGTTAACTCTTGTCGATTTTTGACACACAGTTTTTATAAAAATATTAAAAAATTCAAATAATTCGTACTTTACTTCATATGAAACATAATTAAAAGTTTTGAGCTTTATTCAATAGTAATGATTTCTAAGAAAAAAGTTAACAAAAAACTGAAAACCGATAAAAAATTAAATGTGAAATCGCTATTAGACAAAACTTTGCCGATTATTTATGATTTTTAAAATTAATGCTTCATAATTTCGCCTTCATAAACAACTCACTTCAGCCACTTTGACCGAAGTTTATATCACACTAATAGAAAATCTCTAAATAATTTTTAATAATGGCCGTTACCATTTTTAATACTTAGTTCTTGAAATCATTAATAGGACGAGTTTTTTAAATCCTTAACAAAAACAGATTTAGTATTTAATATTTTGTAAGTACTACAACTGAGAGAATAATTTTTAATTTATTTTTAATAATTCGGAAAAGTTCTAGACAAAAACATTTTTCTACAAGCGGCGCGGCCTTCCTCTATGGTAATGAAAACTTTATATCGTTATACTGAGGGCATTATTTAAAGTATCGAATGAAGTTATATTATTCATGTAGGTAGCTTGTCAAACTATATGCCTTTGTTGTGTAAAACCAGTCTATACAAAGATGTAGGAAAACTGCCTACAAAGCGGCCATCGGTTTGTAAGAATAAGCTAAACTGTGGCTAGTGTTGTGAGTATCTGCCGCTGGATACTTCATTTGTGTGTACTTAGAAACTCTCCAAAGCAAATGTTATCAAAATTGGTCTTTTCTTACCAATGTAACCCCACTTATCTCAAAAAGCGATTGGAATATCTTATGTGGATACAGCGTCAAAAATGAGACATGTTAAAAGAAATAAAAAATTTCTTATCAAAAATTTAATGTTTCAAGCAATTTTTTTCTTAATCTTAATCTTAAGAGAATTACAAATTTTTTTTTGAATAAAAAATTACAATATCAAGTACCAAGCCGTATCTAAATGCGATATTCTCAACACGATTAACAACAAAATTTTAAATCGAAAAATTAAAGTTGAGTATCATGAAGCTATAAAATTTTGAAATCTAAAATTAAATTTCAAATGAATGAATTTTAATTAAAATAAGAAAATAAGTTACCATTAGTATTTAGGGAATTCACAAGGTGTCATAATATGTCGTGATATTCATATGCCGTATAACTTCAAAATATTGTTTGGTTTCCATATGACAATACACATCTGCACCCTATGTTTTTTGAGTGTTGTTTTCAGTTTTCTATTTTAATGAGAGAACCGTATGGAGAAAGAGTGTGGCAAAAAAAAAATTAGTGAACAACCCAGCGGCAAATGTGTTATAAACAACACCGATGAATAGTAATATTCGTTTTAGGCAATAATGCTCACAACTCCAGCCACAACCGTAAATTCTATTTAAAAAGATATGGACGCTTTGTAGACAGTATGCCTACATACATCTCTATATGCAAACATTGTACATTGATGATACACAAAAAAGGCAACGTCGCTTGTAAAGTGACTGCATAGTTTGACAACCTGCCTACATCCATAGGCGTGGCCACAGTGGGTTCCGTGGGGTCCTCGGAACCCACACTAACTTTTGCGGGGCGCAAAAATCATATTCAAATTCACTAAAAAACTATTCATTACAGGCACAACCAAATCTGTTTTATTGTTTTAGATCGAATGATTCAGTCATTAAATGACAAATTTAACCAAGAAAATAAAAAGATTATTTATTCTGTGGGCAAAATTATGTCATTAAGTTTAAAAATTAATGAGCAAACAAATAATAATGACGATTTAAAATATACATGTAAAAAATTTAGTTTAAATTAATCAGAGTTACAAGCCGAAATACGACTTTTAAAAACAAAGAAAAGTGAACATTTTCCACCTTCGAAAGCTCTTGACTAGCTCAAATGAATGTCGCAGCACAATAAAAAATCCATGTTTCCAGTTTTTAATAATCTAATGGAAAAATTTGCAACGATTCCGGTAACAAGTTGTACTTGCGAGAGAACGTTTTCCAAACTGAGTATAATTAAATCAAAACTTTGATCAACAATGTTGCAGGACCGTTTGGAATATCTACTGGTGCCATTTGTTGAACAAGAACTTGCAGTGAATATTGATAAGCAAAGAGTGATTGAAGAATTTGAAAAAATTGTACCATTTGAGCGACGTATGATACTGTAATATTTTATGACAATATATTTTTATTTCAATCTAAATTATTATTGCATTTCATTTTCTTATTTTTTCATAAACATTATTATTTTAAGGAGAGTTGCCGGACAAAAGTAGGCTTACAACATTTTGAAGCAAGTAATAGAGCACTTTTTTTAACTGAATAATTTTTTGAAATTAGGTTCCTACGTTACCGAATATTTAACGCGGGGATATATGGAAATTTACTTTTCGATATATCAAAAACGTGGCTCTATTACTCTCTTCGTAATAGTTTTATAGTCCCAAAAACAAATTTTCAACATAATCAATTCACGTCTGATTGAGAAAAAATGATTTAAAATCGGTTAGTTAGTTCAATTCAATCCAATTCTATAATCATATATTCTTTTTAATCGAGCAACTAAAAGTTTCAATGCATGATCTAATTATTAGTAATTTTATTTTCTTTATTTGTATGTACAATTCTGTATATCAAAATCAATTTTGATATGTTTGTTTACAAATTAAAAAAAAGTATAAGTTCTAATCATCTCATAAAAATTTCATTGTAAAAAAATTATAAGAATATAGGGGGTTAAGACCTTTGTATAGGGCGCAATTTTCAGTATTGGAACCCATTCGAAAAATTCCTGGCCTACATCTCTATATTCAAAGTTAGCAGATAACAGACACTATGCCTATATTTCTACAATGCAAAGTAAGTGAAATGTTAGGCAAACAAAAAATTCTATTACAAAAATTGTTTCCAACAAAAAATCGAAATATAAGCTAGCTCGGCTACAAAATGTTGATGTTTAATTAGACGAAATTCAACAGTTAAAATGAAATTGGGAAATAGATGAAAATAAAAATAATTCACTTCGATAAAAAGCACCATACAAATAAGTTACTTTTATTTATCTATGAATTTTCCGAGTACTCTGCTGATTTGCTGCTGGGAACATGTTTTTGCTGAGAAAATCGTATAGAAAAAGAGAGTGCGAAAAATTTTTTCCAAGCAACAGTTTTTTGTCATATTTTCTTCACAATTGGACTAACGATTTATGACCCTATGACACCTTGTGAATTGCCGTAATATGTCTATACATATCTTATAAGTGTACGTTTATGAATAATATCTAGTTTACCAAAATATCTTCCATTCAATACTTAAAAAATTACTGTAGATGGACAGCAAAATTTAGAGACAGTTGACCAGATCTGGTACAACCACAGTTTGCTTTATATTTTGTTCTCAGGCTTTTGTTTATTTCCTATGACAAAAAAAAAAAACACCGAAATTTTTCAGCGTGGCATTCAAATAAATATCTATTATTGACGGCATGAAAAACTTTTGTATTTTCTTTATATTCATTTCTATTTTTATTTCTTTTGTTGGAATCTTAACTTTTATTTTCCCAAGAAAAAAAAATCAGTTTTCTCGCTATTTGCGTCAGCAATGTTTATGACCTTATGTGCGTGGCTTAAGTTAGTTTTCTTGCTTAACGCTAATATAAATTATGTTACACCTCTGCCACTACTCACCTGCATTATGAACCAACGCTGTTTTCATGTTTCTGAATGTTCTCCAAAAAAGTTTATCTCAAATATTTTGTGTGTGAAAAATTTACGCTGGTGTTGATAAAAAATAAATAGCTTCTCAAAATATAATCGCGGTTTTCAAAGAATTTTTACTTGTTTTACGGAAAGTTCACTTCGGTTTATGAAAAAAAAAATAATAAAAATATGGAAAAATAAGAAATCACATTATCACAAATTCATGCATTCACACAATTTTGCATACACAGACACACAGTTTTTACGATTAAACTGGCACAAATGCAAAAACAACGATTCGCAGTTGAAAGTTCAATTTAATTCATGATCGATTTCTCCTTCAATGAGCCAAGTTAATATGCCAATTTTATTTGGCTGCGCGCAAAATTTTTCCCGTTATTTCATAAATGAAATATTTTCCGAAATTTCAACAAAACGCTTGTATTTGAAAATAAAAAAGCTCTACACTATTTGATTAGTTTTTCAATTATCAAAATAAATTTTTTTTTATTTTGCTAAAGTGTTTTCTTTATTTTGTTGTTGTCGTTGTGTTTCTTTCAATAAAAATCCAATCAAACCAATTTCTGCAATGCGTTTCCAACGGCGATTTTATAGCGAATGCACATTTAAGCGTTTTATTTGTTGTTGTTGTTTTAGTAGCGCCTAAAAATGGCGCGCAACGTGAAACATGAAAGGTGCCAATGCTAGAAATAGGAAGCGGAACTAACGCCATTGCAATGATGTCGACGATAGGAAACGTGTGTCAGAAGTCAATAACCTTTATGCAGCAAGCAATTTGCTGTTTGGCTGTTGCGCGCTGCCTCTTGGCGGGGATTGAAAGGTGAATGTGAAGTTGTGTGATGTACCAGTGGTGTGGTACATCACATTGAGTTTATTTTTTTGATTTACCTGCGCATCAATAAGATAACATAAGCTTAATTTTCTTCGATATGAGATATTTAAGAAATTACCTGCAAAATTTTGTATCCAGCAAATTTTTAGGAGAATTTTTCTTAATACTGGAAACAGAAGCGCATAAAACGAACTACACTTATAGATGTAAATTGTATTGGTGGATTTAATGCAGGATTTTTAACATGATTTTTGATATGATTTGATATTGATTTTTATTCTTTTTATTCTGTGTTAAGTTTTTCCCTAATTTCAGAGAAAATTGCCTAATTTCTTAATAGGTTTTTGTCCTCCATTCATAGACCAAGTTGAACTAAAAAAAAGTACACTTGTCTATAAAAAAAACAAAACATAAACTGTGAAAACTTTGTAATAAAATTAATCTTAAAACAAAAAACAAAATAAGCTCTGCTATTGATTAAAATTTATAAAAATGTTAAGTAATCGTTTAGCTTCAAGACAAATTGTAAAACGTAAAGCCATAAAATTTACACCAAACCCATGCAAATTGTCGCGTATGCAAAAACAACGAATTGAAGCAATTGCAGCATTTGAGCAAAATATCACAACAGCAGCGAATTTCTTTAACAGCAATGAATTTGAGGAGGTAAAATAGTAAATTGAAACTCTAAAATATTTTTGCCAAGTCATCTGTTTTGACTTATTGCTACGGAAACCTGTAACTTTCTTGAATGTAAGCACTTTAATTGATTTAAATTGAGCAAGAACACTTTGAACCTTGGAGTCAAGCATAAAAGTAATGTCCAAGGACAACATAAAGTGCAAGAAAAAAAATAAAACATATAAGGAACTTCCACGTACCAGAAAAGTAAAGAAAGAAGAAATGTCTCTGACTTCAGATTTACTACCAAATCAGTTAATCTTCACTCAATTTAAAAGCAGTAACCATAATAATTTTAAATTTTATTATGATTGCTGGCATAATGATATAAATATTACTATAGAGGTTTTTTTTTACTTTTAATTTCGATTGTGGGCAGTGACACGCCCTTCAAAGAGTTATAGCAGCATGGTGACGTTGCTTGTATTGATATTTTCTTTAAAAGTATCATCTGAAAAAATAATTTTTATTCTATGCCAATTTCGTCTAATTTGGATACAATTCAAGATAGATATTTATAATTTGCATCTGTTTTCCAAATTTCATTACAACATTTTGCATGATTTGCGAGACATGAAATTGTGAATATAGGGCAATGACACGCCCCTTTGAAATACCTTTAGCCATATAAAGTGTCCCAAACTACACACAATATTTGAATTTCGCGCCATTTTTACGGTAAAGTGCTTTTGTTGAAAATAAAAGGCACTGTGACAGCTGACAGACTTCTAAAAATGGAGCGCTTCAAGAGAAAACAACGCGTTGTTCATTGTAATATGTCGTTCACAGATAAAACAGTTACTTCTTGTTTAAATTTTGGGACCATTTTATATATATACTTGCAAATTTAGCTTGCTAAATAATGGTTAAAATAAAAAAAATTATTAAATACAGAGATTGCAGTTTCATTAATAGTTAAGACCGTTTAAATTTAACACTTAGTGCATTTTCTTAAGTTTAATATTTACAAAAATTTTTAGAATCGAGTGACACTCATTTTACGTTTTTATTTATATGAGAGGTAGGCGTGGCAATATGTATCCAAATTTATTAAATGTTTGTTGTGATGATTTCTATAGACCACTGATACAAATGAGCCACCCTGAAGATTTTTTGCTTGCTAAATGTTGGTTTTAACCCACAATACACCGTATATGCGGCTGGCGTGAAATAAATTCCTTTAGTAGCAACATTAACCCGTCTAGCTACCTACCCATGTATTTACGCTTAAAGCCTCACAAAATTCCAACACTTTTAACATTTTAAAAGGTAACACAAAAAAAGGAGAACACCAGGTAACAGCAAAAGCTTGATCGATAATCAAAACAAAATATCGCAAACTACGTTACCAACTTTATTATTTCATACCAATACAAAAAAACATACAACAACAACAACGCATACAGTACCCACAAATGGCAGCAACTGCATTGGCAACAAACACCAGCCAAAGCACACGCTTGCAGTTGTCTTCATTGTATTGGCACGCGCACGTACTACGACGTCCTTTGTTAATATCCTTTGTGTGTGCTTGTCCTTTTTCTATTTCTGACATTTATTACCTCGGTTTCATTTGCAAATTAACGGTAATTAATTATTTAACTTTGAAAAAAGTCGTTGTCCTCTACTAAGGGTTTGTAACGCTTTATTGCCTATACGAAGCGTAGCTGCCACTGCTCTTTTTCAATATTTTAATAGTTTATTCAACTTGTTGCTACCTTAATTATCATACCTTTAACTTTTTTCTGGAATTTATTTTTTTTTTCTTTTAGCTTGGCTATCAACAACTTGGCAATAATTCAAAAATTATTGATCGCATCGAAATGGGTCGTAAAATTACAGTCGCCGTTACTACGCTCAATCAATGGGCACTGGACTTTGAAGGAAATTTGGCAAGAATTTTGCAATCGATATTGGAGGCAAAAGAAATGGGTGCATCATATCGTACGGGACCAGAGTTGGAGGTTTGGTGAGTTGCAAACATATGTGCTATTGTTAGACTTTTAATTATAATTAGATGAATGAGTCTTGCTATGATTTACGCCAATAGTAAGCTCACTTTTTGATTTAGATGCATTTAAAAGCTGCCGGTTTAGGGTTTTGTATTCGCACAGTTAAATCTAAATATTGTTTGGTTTGAAAAAAGGATAGCATGCAGGTACCTAATGCAACAAAAAATAAAAGATCAGCTTGATCTTTTTGAACTGACTCTTTTGAGTCCGAAATTTGCTTTGACTTCCTCTGCGAAAATTTGTTTTCGAATCGAAGAAAGCTTTCTGAACATTTTATTTGAAATTACTTCTTCATTGAATAATTGAATGACTTCGCAATTTTTTCTAATTGTTTTCATCGTCATCATTATTGGTCATATAATATATCGTCTTTTATGTTGAAACTACGTATATTGGAATCTAAATCAAATTTTGGGTATAGTCTAAAGTATATGAGTCCAAAATGTACCCAAATTAAAAGTAATATTTTTCGAAAACAGAGTCATGAATAACTTGAAATAATTTTGAAATATCAGCACGTGATATCGATTGTCGAACGAAATGGATTCCAATTAATTTTCAACTTCAACAAGCTTAGATAGACGCTTGTTAAATCTCAGTACTTGTTGATCTCAAGTCAATGTTATATTGCTTTAAATCTGCGGTCAAAGCAATATTTGTCTTCAGAGTTAAGACGTTATTGAGTTTAAAGTTTAGTTTCTTTATCGTGACAGTGTGCCAAACTTCAAAGTGAAATTATGGGTAGCGATCAACAGACGCCAGATACATACCCATGCTATATACCCGGAATGTTTTTTCTAACTACTTTTGCGTTTGCTAAGGTATATGTCAAATTTCAACGTCTCATAGAATACACATCTATTAAAAGTCGAAATGTTTTCAAAAACTGAAAAATGGTCATTTAAATTTTGGATATTGTAAAGTTTTGCTGGATTTCAAAATAGAAAAGTTACACAACGTTTATTTCGAAAACCAATCAGGATATGAAATAAATGCAAGTTCATTAGAAGTTAAAGCTTAGTGCAATAGAAATCATGCTTTTATCACTAAGTAGGATTGGGTCCTTCCTAGTCATAACCAAAATTCTTATTTGAATGTGAACGGGAGGATGAGCACCCCACACAATTGATTTTCAATTCATTCTCCCTAAAGTTTTGTTAAAAAAGAACGCTCGTCGTGTTCACAGTTTGTTTTCAAATTTTCCATTGGTTAAGGAAACAATATTTTTTCTCAAAATTTTTTCATAACACCCTTTTGTTGAAGTTCGTTCGCATCACTGTTCATGTTGAAAATTCCATCTTAGCCTTTTACAATCGGTGAAATCAATAAAAAAAATGTTTGCAAAAAGTAAACCGAATAATTCCTATGGGTGATCGGTGTTACCATGGTCATGTCCATAGTTAATTTTCGACCATTTCCTTTCGAATTTCGCATTTATAGATTACAAAAAATTCACTCTGTGGTTGTGTACACCCCTGTTAATTTTCAGAAATAATTCGACATTTTCCACAAAACATTCTTACAAAGATTTATGAAGAAGCCAGTTTACCTAGGTCTCACAGATTGATAGTTGATAGGTTGAAAGATTAAGTAGTAAATTAAAATGAAAATACTCAGACATGTAATACTGTTTACAGATCAAATCAAAAGCGTTTCGTTTGCATTGGGCCACATTTTTGGATCTTATTTTACGTTGGTCTAAAGTTTACTCTTTGATATTGATTTTCTATTTTTGTTCCACAGCGGCTATAGTTGCGAAGATCACTTTCGTGAACCTGATACATATCTGCACTCATGGGAGGTGCTACTGGAAATCTTGATGTCACCGATATGGTAAGCAAAATTTATGTAGTTTAATTAAATAAATATTCATAGTCATACTTAGATCTGGGTCTTAACTTATCAATAGCGTTTTGACAACACATGCCGAAGCTGTTGCAAATTTCAGACCCGGATTTTAAAACGACTATGAATAGCGCCAATGCGCTTTTAGTTTTTGGTGTTCATTGTAAAGTGTCTTGTTAGAATCGGTCAATGACAGAATCTTCTGAATATATAATTTTCTCCACAGTGAAAACATACTGGTCGATGTTGGTATGCCAGTGATGCACCGAAATGTTGCCTATAACTGCCGCGTTGCCTTCTTCAATCGTCAAATACTACTCATACGTCCAAAAATGGCAATGTGCGATGATGCCAATTATCGGGAAACCCGTTGGTTCACATCATGGACTAAGGTTTTAATAACATAAGCTACTATGCTCAAATTCTAAACTTAAGTCCTATTTTTTTTTTTCAATTTAGTCACTGCAAACAGAAGACTACTTTTTACCGCGCATGATTGCCCAGCATACAGGACAAGATACTGTTCCATTTGGTGATGCTGTTATAGCTACCAAGGATACATGTATTGGCTACGAAATTTGCGAGGAGTTATGGAATGTTCGAAGGTAGTATTTCCTATTGACGCACTTTACTTAACTAAAGTTTTCCCTCTCCTCGCGTTCATAGCAAACACATTGACATGTCTTTATCGGGTGTCGAAATTATCGTAAATGGCTCTGGCAGCTATATGGAGCTACGTAAAGCACACATTACCACCGATTTAATACGCAATGCTAGCTTTAAGGCTGGCGGCGCATACTTGTTCAGTAATCTACGTGGCTGTGATGGCCAACGTGTCTACTTTAATGGCTGCTCTGCCATAGCATTAAATGGTGAAATTATAGCCAGGAGTAAACAATTCGCACTGCAAGATGTGGTATGTTTCATTGTTATGTATAGAATTTATAAAATTTTCAAATGTCACATTTTCTATTATTCCACAGGAAGTCACCCTGGCTACCATTGATCTCGAGGAAATACGTTCCTATCGTGTGTCGCAGCGTTCACGTTGCACTATCGCCGCTTCAGCACCCACCTACCCACGTGTCATTTGCGACTTTGAAATGTCAACACACAGCGATATCTTTAAGACCTCTTCCGTGCCGCTGCAATGGATTTATCAAACACCTGAAGAAGAAATAGCTTTAGGTCCCGCCTGCTGGCTGTGGGACTACTTACGTCGCTCCGGTCAAGGTGGATTCTTTTTGCCACTCAGTGGCGGTGTTGATTCCAGCAGTTCAGCAACTATTGTGCATTCGATGTGTCGTCTCATTGTACAATCGGTGCAGAGCGGTGATGCACAGGTACTGCATGATATACGCAAGATACTTGCAGATAGCGAATATACGCCTGACAACCCAGCTGCTCTTTGTAATCGCTTGCTGGTCACTTGTTTTATGGGAAGCGTAAACTCTAGCAAAGAAACGCGTCGCCGTGCCTCACTGCTCGCCTCACAGCTCGGCAGTTATCATATTGAGATAAGCATTGATAGCGCTGTTAATGCATTACTTGGCATTTTCAATGCTGTTACTGGTTTGACTCCACGCTTCCGTACGCAAGGTGGTTGTGCCCGACAGAATTTGGCACTACAGAATATACAGTCACGTATACGTATGGTGCTGGCGTACATTTTTGCACAACTAATGTTGTGGGTGCGTAATCGTCCTGGTGGATTACTCGTTTTGGGGTCTGCCAATGTCGATGAGTCTTTGCGTGGTTATATGACCAAATATGACTGCTCATCGGCAGATGTGAATCCTATTGGTGGTATTTCAAAGACAGACTTACGTCGTTTCTTGTATTATGCCAAGGATAAGTAAGTGAAGTTGGAGAAGTGATTTTATCTACTCGTTGATGTTAATTTGAGTTTCCTCTTTCAGGTACAATCTGCCAGTGCTTGACTCAATTATTGAGGCACCACCCACCGCCGAGCTGGAACCGCTACATGAGGGGCAACTTATGCAGACAGACGAGCAGGACATGGGCATGACCTATGCTGAACTAAGTGAATACGGACGACTTCGTAAACAGGCCTGTTGTGGGCCATACAGCATGTTCTGCAAGCTGGTTGCAACTTGGAAAGGAGATTTGAGTCCTAAAGAGGTAGAGAGAAAACTTTTTGCTTCTTATTGATTATAGACCTGTTTCGTCTCTTCACGTCAGAATATAATTTAAACGCCAATTTTTTTGTTTAAAAAAAAATCCAATATCTGATGTGGTGTGTATTTAACAACCTTAAGGGACTGCGCATACGACGAAATAGTTCTGTGACTAGTTTCACGTTTAATTCTCAAATTGAATAATAAATAACAACTTTAAAGCCTTTGATAAAAACTTTGAAAATATACCCCAAAAATCTTTCTCACTTTGTTTTTCAGGTTGCCGACAAAGTGAAGCACTTCTTCCGTTGCTATGCTATAAATCGCCACAAAATGACCGTATTAACTCCATCGGTGCACGCCGAAAGTTATAGTCCCGACGATAATCGTTTCGATCATCGTCCCTTCTTATATCGCGCCAATTGGAGTTGGCAATTCAAAGCCATCGATGATGAAATTGATAAATTACAAGCTGCCTACACGCCGTGTTCTAGTGCCCAAATTCGCCCCAGCACTGATGATTTATTGTCGCATGATTCATCGCATCGTTCCTCGCGCTTAGATTCAAAAAATTCATCACCACCATTATCGTGTTCTAGCTCCATGGAAGGTGCCGGTGCTGGTACTAGTGGTGTAGGTGCCGGTGCTACTGTAATTGGTGTTGATGTTCTTGGAAATGCAGCCAGCGTAAGCCTTGGTGCACTGGGTAAAAAATCAAGTGGTTACTCAAAAGTGCACGTAAATGTTTTAGGTAAAATCAAAGATCGTACTGGAATTCCTGTTTAAAAAGCGGCTATTACCTGGAGCGAAAAATCTACGTCGTGAACAACTGAACAATTGTTAAAGTTGCCATTTGTTGCCTAACTTCAAACTTCAACAGACTTTAAAATTTCCTTAAAAAAATTATGTAATTATGATTTTATTATTATTTTCTTTATAAAAACATGAAAAGAGTAACAAACTTATATAGGAATCCTTGATTTGTAAACGCCTACAAGTAATTTTTTTTAATTTAAGTAAATTGTAACCAATACACAAACAAATCTGTAAAACTTATCTTAAACAAAAAGAAAACAATTTTTGTTTGTTACTGTTTTAATAATTGTTACTAAAACTTATATATAAGAGGATAGTAAAACAAAAATTAAGAAGTGGGGAATTTTTATTTGGATTTGGTCAACCTTTCAGGTTAGTATTATTGAGTTGAAATTAACCATATGGAGAAAAACTTCACTAAGAAGCTTGACCATAACTTTTCAGAAGATCACTATACATTTGAGACCCTTACACCGATTCAAGCTTATAGTATTTGAAAGACGATTTAAAAAAGCTAAAAGACGATGTGTGAAGACATAAAATTGGTTTGCTAGCTTTTTAAATTAAATCGAGTTTTTTCCATTATGGTATATCATGGCATTTCTTACAGCACAAATTTCAAGCTTCTCATTTCTTTAGTAATGAGAATTCTTATTTATACATTATCATCGCCTTTAAAATGAAATGCAGGGTTCCTAATAAATAATTATTTTCGGAAAAGCTATGGTCAAACTCCCAATTGTATTTTTTTCGCCATATAGTAAATTTCAAAACAATAATGTGAACATGAAAGGTTGATCGATATTAAAAAACTAAGATCCAAAATTCCCCGGAAAGAATTTTTTTTTTCACTCCGCCCTATTTAAAATTTTTATTGGACTATTCGTTATTTTCCAAGTTTCATTAATGAAGGAGGTATATCCTATGTTTTTGTTTAAAAAAAACTTCGACGTTAAGAAAATTACAAAAAAATCGTACATGAAATTTTTTTTAAATTGAATTGGTTTCTCAAAAGCTCATAAAATTTAAAACAAAAAAAGCTTTATGCCTTTTTTTACTATAAGCCCAGTATAGTAGAGTTAAAATTAAGTTTTTGTTATTTCAAAACATTTGTAAATATATCGAGTTACCCGATTAAAGAACTTCGAAAATAAAGGACACCCTAATGCATATAGGTACATACATATGTATTAGCATGAACATTTTGTATTTAAGTACTTATCTTCGGTTAGTTTTAGTGAATTTTATTTAAACAAGTGGCTTAAAATATGGTATATATTATGGGTGTTTTTTGGCAAGCTTTGTCGTTCAGACTTAAATATTTTAAATTGCATAATATGAGACACTTGCTAAAATATGATATATCAAACTAACCAATTCAATTTTGCTATATATTATTTTCCATTGAATTAAGCCAAAAATTTATATTCCTCAATTTATAAAAATAATTATTGCTTAAAATTATACTTTTATTACAATTATTGTTAAGAAGTTTTATTTTGATTTTATTTTATAAAGTTGTGATTAAAAACTAGACATCGCATTATTATGTAAAATTGAAAATATTCTTATGCCCAACAATATTATCGCAGTCAGTAGAGAGATAAAAAATACGTTTGCCTTGCAAAAAGTGGAACCAGGTCGACTTTTATGTATGTTGTTATATTAAAACTATCCGATTTTCGATAAAACTATTGCCATTGCGAAAAATGATTATATTAAACTTGAAAAAGACCGTTATCCCAAAATTGTTTTTATTGAAGCACCCTCTTTTTTGCAGCAAAACTTCCAACTTTGCAAAGCAATAATCTTTACTAACTATTGTGAATATGTCGACAATTTCCAAATCAAAAACAAATTTTCATTGCATATTCTTGGACTCAGTTTATAATTTCTCTAGACTAAGGAGAATTTTATTGTGTCCTCTTATCACGCTTATTTATTTAAATTAATTAGACTGTTTTGGTTGTGAATTTTTAATTTGATTGTAAATAAACTCTGTGCTCCTAATTTTTTTTAGATAAATTGACTTGAAAATTAAATAAATTTTTACCACTTCCTTTGTTTCACGAAATTTAGTTACTAAATAATTAAAGTAGACCCTTGTCTATAGTTTTAAGTTAATAATAATTAAGCTGTCATTTATAGTTTTAAGTTTATATTAAATATACTCGTAGCGTATTGGGCCTGTAAGTTGTCATACATCCAGAGATCCAAAATTCATAATTAGCTGTCTCATGCGCGCCAACAAATAAATAGCTATTATTAATGCGTCAGTGTAAGATTTGAAATCTTTGTGGTACTTCAGAAGTTTTTTAAAATTAGCGCTGATTTACATTCTATTTAGGTTTTGACTTTGGCCATTTAGTTTCATACGATTGCTGAGTCAAACTTTCACCTGAAAAAAAAAAACATATTTTTCTTGATGACACTGCTCATCAAAATATTTCATATCAAGTGAACTTGAAGCTTGCATTTAATTTATCAGATGGTAGGTCTTATTGATATAATTCGATCTACCCGCATCTCCTTTGCTTGGGTGATATCAGATTTCTATACACCCACTTTTTTTCCAATGTTTCCACACTAAGTTTGGTAGCATTCATAATAATTATTTTCTTAACTTAACAATTCAAATTGTTTGCTTATATTGGAGATGCCACTCCTTTTTGTCCGATACCCACACTTTTTTTCCTATGCTTGGTTCATCATCACATGCTTTGTACAGGCTTTGGTAACATATGCTGGAATTGATTTCTTGTTATAATGACGTTTTTTCATTTCTACCTAAAGTGCAGCCCTGTCAGTTGTTATCTAAGGTAGCATTTGTTGGGTTTAAAGTCTGTAATTTAACATTATAGATCGTTTAGCTACCGAACAACGTGTTAAAGTTCTTAAAATTTTCTCCAAAAATGGTGAATTTGCTGTAGCCATTTTTCGCGCTTTGAAAGGATATTATGGGTATCATAACCGTCGTACGTAGAAGTCCCACGCCTCTTAACATATCATGATTTGTATATGTTAACAAACAATTCCTTTGTTATAATTTTATAATATGTCACAGATATGCAAAATCTTCAAAAATTGCGTTGCGTAATACTTAAACGCCCCCTATCATATTGATTCTTGTCACAAAAAGCACATTTTTTTTTAATTTCAATTTAACAGTTAGTGGTATGGCCGCTAAACAACAGCTTAACAAATTGCTAATCACAATTATGCAATATCTCTCAAACTAATCAATTTAAATGGCGTGTAATTGTATTGAGGCCAACTATTTTATCTCTAGCATGCGAGAGCTTCAATACTTAAGTTAAATCAAAAAAATTTTGGAACAGAAACAAAATCAAGGATCTTTATGAAAAATTATGATTTATTTTCATATTAGTTTCACCTTCTTTTGGAAAGTTATTTGTCAGATGTTATATTGCATAAAAGTATATATTGTTAAAAATTTTGTCCATTGGTAAATAATACGATACACTATATGTATCTATATAGCATTGAAATTATCATAAATTGTAGAGTATAGAAATTTTTGCACTATTGTTCGAATGAAAACTTATCTAGTAAATTAATCAAAACAATTGAGTAGAAAATCTGTTTGAGGACCAAAGAAATTGAAAATTTCCAAAAATTATCCAAGGCAATAAATTAATTTACTTTATAACTTATTCACACGGTGCAACTTAAAAAAAAAGTGATAAACATTTGTTTAAGTTTTGAACATATTTAGAGACTCCTTACAATGACACCAACACAAACTTATACTCCAGCACGTCTGTTTTTCTATATTAAGGAATTTTAATTACACTAAGCGGTGTCAACAATTTTTCTTAGCAATGCTTCGTGAGCATAATTTGGACTCAGAACAGAATGGCGGTGACTGAATATTATTTTTACATAACTAACTTTTGTCTATATTCCTTCAAAAGGTTAATTTGTTGCACTGTGTTCTATACCTAAATTCACTAAATTCAACAGAGAACTGAACATACTAAATCTTTGAAGACACTTAGCATAAACATAAAATATTGGACAAAATTAAAATAAGTTAATTTTATTTGTTATAAGCGTAGTTATATGCTGAAAACATAAAAATATGTTGTTAGGAAGTTGTCTAGTTGTCATTTTCAGCTGAAAATTTTAAATATTCTTCTTCAAATTGAAACAAAATTGAAACTTTATGTTTCAAGATAACTGGCATCAATCTCTCGTAACTTTCACAGATACATACATATGAATAAATGAACTGAATATTATTTTACATAATGGTAGAACTATTTCTTTTCGGTTTGAAATCCATAGTTTCGTTTATTTTTCATATTAGAAATAATATCAGCTTTAAGATCGCCTCTAAGATTACATATACCTATATATATAAAAATGTAATGCAAACGAAACTGCTAACGAAACTATTCGTAGAATAAACTTTAAATATAAATAACATACGTTTTTTATTTTTCTGCATCGCTAAGATGGTTGTCACCCAAGACGGAAAATGGAAATGTCACTTAGGTTAGGTGAGGTAGGAATGGCAGTCAGTCACGAAGAACCGACTCACTTAGACCAAATGTGATACCACAGGGTATCTGACTACACCCTCTCGTTGAACCACTCAGATTTCGTAATGAACCTAAGAGACATGTCTAAGGTCATCCAGGTCATCAAATAAAAACGAACCAAGTGTCTTGTGGCGTTTTCTAGCAAGTGCGGGGCAGGAGCAGAGAAGATGTCACTTTAAAACTGATAGAAAGTATTGGCTAAACAATTTTCCGTTAATCCCAAAAGAAATAAAAATAAGACTTTACTTTTTTGTCTTGTCTTTACGAAGTCTCATGTAGGACTCAAATTCTTTAATTTAGTGCCTAGCCATACAAAAAATAGAAAGCCCAACGACATCAAATTTCAAAATTATGTGTGATGGTATCAATAAAGTCAAAATTGCCTTGTTCCATTCCGTGGACGGCAGGTTTCAATTCTTGCGTGAGTTAATTTTTATATTAAGATGTAAGTCTAATGTACTGTAAGACAAGTCACGAGAGAGTTTGAAATTGTGGTATGCAATTAATGTTTATTGTCATAGGAATTTTTGGTTCCAGGGCACATAACTTCAAAAACTCTGAATTTAGCGAAAATGTTAAATTTTTTCTGGATATCTGATTAAGTTTTCGAGATATTCGATCATCTATCTCGAAAATCAAACCAAATATAAGCTAGGATACTAAGGATGTTATATTTTGTCTCACCAAAAACTCAATACCCTACACTTAAATTTTCAATAGAAGTGCGCGTATGTCTTAAATTTTTATTAACGTTTCTTCGGCCATTTTGAGTGCTGGATGGTTTCACTAAACGTACCCACTTCGGATTTGGCAGCACTTACTTAAATAGCTCCCTGTGCAGCGTTTTGAAGCTTATGCTCGTATGGCAGGTGCCTCGCCCTGAAGCTAAAATATTAATTTCCCCAATTATAATGATGGAAAGACTAAATTATTTTTAAATTATATTTATTTCTCGATTTTTTTTTAATAATTACAGTTTTGTAATTCATGAACTAAAGCAATTTATACTAGCTCAAACTTTCACGAAACTAAATGAAATTCATTTTTATTTAGTTTTCTTAGAAGTTTTATGTTTTTAAATAAATGAAAAGTAAATAGAAGTAAAACAGTAAAACTTAAAATAGATTTCAATTCATGCTAAAAGAATTTAAAGTATATGATTTTTAAAACTAAAGTCGGTGTCGTCACATTATTTCTGGACTGCGTGAAATAAACTTTAAAAAATTAAAACTAATAAGGATAAATAAACTCAATTTTTTGTTAAATTTCATTTTTCAACTTAGCCGGAATCAAATCGATTTTTGATTCTTGCTTGTGAATTAATTTTTCTTTTCAAATATTACTTTCATAAAAAGTTTTTATAACTCAATTCTGGTCTTATTTAGTATAAGGTTTTAAATTTATGTTGTTAATTATGTTTATTTAAAATAAAAACCATCACCACTGATTGCACAATTAACCCGATTTAATTCACATTCACAACACATGTGAATACATGCTGTATCGATGCCGTACAGTGCAGAAGTTGGTATCCTGTTTTTAAGGTAACCAACAATTGCAACTGCGGCATGAGCTTATATCTTGTTGTATCCCTTCTTAAACTGTTTGCTGTTCATAAACAAAGTATTTTCTATGTTTGTGTATTCATATATGCTAAAAAAATAAAGCCTTTAAAATTAAACACTAGGTTTTGCATTTACAAACTAATTTAAATGTTTTCCTTGCGTAAGAAGACATTAAAAAATATGCTAAAAATTATAAGAGATTCAAATCAGTACAATTGGTGGTTTTCACACTAACTCTAATAATTAAAAACTAAGCTTAAGCTAAAGCTTCATTTATGAACAGTAACAGTGTAATGTTGCTAAAAATAAACATATCATTTGCAATAAGAAAAAATCAACGCAATTTTTTTGATGTTTCTTTGTTTCAACATTTCAATTTTTAATTACGACTCTTTGAATTTTATCTTAGCAGGTTTTAATTATTTTAGGTTTTAAACTTAACAAATATTCCAGAAAACTTAAAATAGATGTACAAAAGAAAAGGTTTTTTAGTAAATTACATGATTGGTTTGCTTGTTTTACAGCAACTTAGTTTATAAAAATTCTTTGTTTTATAATGAAAGCATAAAAGAAACTTCAATGTTACTTTAAGTATAAAAAAATGTTAGAACAAAAGTTTATCATAATTTAAAGATTAATTTTTTTGTACAGTGTTTAGTTAGATGTTTAAAAAGGTTTGTTTTTATAATTAAATGTTTCAGGGTCAAACTTCTAAAGTTTAACCATACATTTATTTCTCTATAAAAAATATACAGTATGAGGTTAATGGTTTCACAATTTTAAGTTAAATTTTGGATATCAAAGCATGAAACTCAATAATTTATAATATTGATGAAACGGAAAACTTAAAATGACTTCAATTTTCTTTTAATTCAAACTTATTCCAAAATATTTGTGTACTATATATAAAGTATATAAAATTTTACGGAATATATCAATGATTGATTATGCAATATTTTTAGGCTAAAAATTCTATTCAAAAATATGTATACTCATTTGTGGAAATGTAATTGAAACAGTTTGCTCAGCAAATTGTCTCACGCAGTTTCACTTCTTTCTGTATTTAATAATCTCTTTTTTGGGCAGTTAAAAATATAAGTTTGTTTTAGTCTGTGTAGGGCGGGGCGAAATAAAATTACAAATATGTTAATTCCTATTTTAAAGATTTTAATTATGCACCGGCATCGGCAGTTGACCCAACAGATTGTTAGCAAATTGCGAATTTGTAAATTTGAAATGACGTTTATCATAGAATTTTAACAAAGCTGGCGAATATGGATGTTTTTCCTTTAGGTGTAAATAATGTACCTCTGGCTCACAAGTAGTGTGACCACATTCCTCACAAACATACACCTGAAATATACAAGCAATATAGTATCAGTTACATATTGGCAACTAAAGATATTAGTAATTTTCAACTCACCTTAGCTCTACGCTCCTTGTACGCATATTGATGCTGCACACTATGCACCTTCAAGCAATGTGATTCTAGCGAACAACGCTGTGTAAAACTTTTCTCACACAGATTACACTTGTACGGACGCACGCCTGTGTGCGTGCGTGTGTGACGCTTCAAATCGAATGTATCATTGAAACCTTTGCCACAGAAAGTGCAAAGATAACGTTTAATTTCCGAATGACATTTCATGTGACGATTAAGCAAACGTTGTAGCGTAAATGACTTGAGGCAGATACGACAAGCAAACTTTGAACCATCACTAGCGCTACATTCACCAGGTTCTATGGTACTGGATGCAACGGAATTTTGCGAGCCAACACCACCGAGGTGATTGTGACTATGAATATGATTGGATGATGATTTTTTCAGATCATCAACACAATCAATACTGCGTATGCGATGATGTCCCGTGTGTGTATTTTCAACAGCGAGTGGATTTTTAATGCCGTGACCACCGTTAACAAATTCAAGTTGTACCTCTGGTGGTAGACCCAACTGTAGAGAGAAAAAAGAAAATATTACTTTAATTTGTTAGTTGCTACAGGCAATAAAGTGCTAAAATAAATAAGTAACACTTTTATATGCAATAGAAAAAAAATTGGGAAATGCTACAAGAATATTTGACTTTTATAAAGAAAGTTGAAAATCCCAACCAGCTATTATTGTATGTATTGAAATTATGTGGGTCATTCCACGAGACATTCACCCCTAAAAATTAGATTTGCCAAAAATGTTTTTTTATATTCTATATACAAAAATAATCGACCCAGGATGCCAATGTTGTTCAATGTGGGTACGTTTAGTCAAACCAGTCAGGACGTAGCGAGGTGGAAGAAATGCCCTTACAATAAAACTTAAGGACTTAAGTGAGAGCACTTTTACTGTTAGAAAATTTGATCAAGTGATCCGTAGAGGGATTAAGAAGTGATGCTGGAGGGAAAGTGTAAATGTCAAAAAGTTTGGTCTGTTCATGAGCATGCAATACCAAACCTTTCGGACTTGAAACAAAAAAGTCGGATAAGAACTAAGGTCTTAATTTTGCACATTTCTCATTAACAAATTTGGTTTTCGAGTGAAAGTCGTGGTATATAAAAATATCTTAAATAAGGGACATATCCGACAAGAAATAGTTTGAATCCTATGCCTGCACATTGAAATTATGAGAATTAGAGACATAACTTTCATTTTCCTGTACTAAAAACTTTGAAAGAAGCCTGTTTTATATTTAATTTTTTAAGAAATTATTTTGAATTGAAAGTTTTCGATTTACTATAAGTTTTTGTGTCGAAATGCCAATTGTTAGTTGACCGTTTGTGATACAATTTTGAAGTCCTGCTAGTAATATCAAACTCTTAACTAAGAATATTTCAAGAGTGGCACATCGCTCCTTTGCTGCAAGACCGTTATAACTCAAAAAACCTAAATTTGGAGAAAAACGCATTTAAAGCTAAAGGATATTTCTGCATCATTTCTTTACTTTGTTTTATAGTTTATCGATTTGGCAAGTGAGCAGCACATACGTCGGAAATTATTTCTAAGCTCAACAAAATATGTATAAAAGGTTCAAGAGAATGTATTTCAGAACATTTATATTTATCGTGACTTCATTTAAGGTGATTTTAAGGCACACAAGTATGGTCACGAAATTTCGTAATTTTTTTCGCCCTGATTCGGAATGATGGTTAGTGATATGTTAGCCCAAGAAATTGTAAGTTCTAATAAAAGCTCAAAAGTTCAATTTTTTTTCGGATTTTAGCATCTAGTCCAGTTTAACACAAGTCTCCTGATTTATACTCAAAAATTTTAATCAGAGAATATTACATCAGGAGACAACAGAAACGCAGATCAAACACATTAAAGAATACTTAATATCGTCATTTTTTGTTTCATTTTCTATTTAAAATTTTACTTAACAAAATTTACAAAAATCGAAAAATTATTTTTGTAAACTCTAAAAGCAAACAATAAAAAGAAATTTGAAACATAAAAACAAACAAACAAAAAGTATCTTAAATCTTTACCCGCTGCTGTAGTACATTGCTTTCATGCAACATAGCCACAGTAGGCGTAAGTGGTATCATACCAACAGCAGTTGCTGAAGAAGCCCAAGAATAATTGCATATGAACTCCAATTTCTAGATGATAACAACAAATGGGTAGGACTTACACTTTGTATGAGCGGCTTTGTATCGACCATGGAGGTGTCTAATAAGCCCGATGTGGAGCCAGCAGAACCAGATGAGTTACTTGTAGCCGATGACATGGGATGATGTGCAGAAATGTGACCATGACCACCATTGGGTGAAGGTAACGATAGATTACTATTGTCACTATTATGTTGGTGTTGCTGCTGTAAGTGATGAGCAACATGTTGAGGGTGATGACTTCCTCCGTTCGAAACATGTCCATATCCATGGGGGGAATAATGTTGATGTTGCTGTTGTGGTAAAAGCAGTGACGCATGTGCAGCCATCGAATTCGAATGCTGATGTTGCTGTTGGTGATGATAGGCAGCATGCTGTTGTGTCAAATGATGTTGATGTTGTTGTTGTTGCTGCTGCTGTTGCTGATGTTGTTGTTGCTGCTGATGATGCTGTTGTTGCAACTGCATTAAATCACGTGTAGCATGTTGATATGAGGGTGGTGGTTGCTGATGTTGAGCACCAATATGATGATTGTTGCTACCATTGACGCCAACATGATGTTGACGGTCAAACATATAATTTTGTGCATTGTTATTGCTTATATGATTACGCGAAATGTTGCTGGTTATTTGTTGCATAAGATTCTCATGAAATGTGTCCAGCTGTGTAGAGGCGCTGCAACTGTCTACTGGCGTGATTGATATCGAATCGGGAGTCAAAGAAGGTGTCGAAACCAATTCGAAGTCCTGACGCGGACTTGTTGAATTATCATCATCGATACAATCGCGTTGCAGAAATGAGCTCAAATCAACAGCGTCAGAAAGTTGTTCCAGTAAATTGTCCGTTTGTGAGCTTAGCATTAACGTAGCTGTGAATTGTAACGGATCCACCGTACCATTAGGCCCTTGCGAATTGGCCAAATCAGACATGATAGCGTCTTCATAAGCTGCTGCATTGAAATTACCAGAATTTCCTACTGAAGCAATGATATTTTGAGCAAATGCGCCAATATCAATCTTAGCCTCATCATACTCAATGTCCGGTTCATCTTTAAGGATAATGCCGAAAGCTGAAGGATTAACACCATAATGAGAATGTGTAGGAGACGAATTATATTTTGAATTATTTGCATGTGTATAGTTACCCTGGCCATTGGCAAAAGTTGTTATTATGTTGGTTGTGGTCTCTAAACCATTGCCGTTATTCGCAACAGAGCAATCGCTACCGTTGCCGAAACCTCCTCCCAAGCCATTGTTACCATTTTGTTGATGCTGCCCAACACCTGCAGCTGACATTAAATACGCCGCAGCCGCAGCATTTTGTATGAGGAAATTGGAATTGCTATTGAAATTCGTTGAATTCATGTTGTTGCCACCTTTAAGACTCTCATAGAATGGTGGTAACGCACCAGAAGGTGGTGAGTTTGGACCGTAGTTTCCACGACCGTCGCGACCACCTCCCATGCCACCGCCACCGCCGTTGTCTCCACCACCAGTGGGGCCACTACTACCGAAACCAGTAGGTGAACCAGTACTGCCACTTGAATTTCCACCACTGCTTCCGCCGCTAGTATGTGCCTGATTACCAGACCCACCTGCAGTATTGTTGCCAAAACCGGCACCAGCACTTTGATAGCCTTGACCAGCGGCACCTGTATTTGATGAAGCTCTACCGTGACCAGCGGCCGCTGCTAAAATACGTGGCAAATGTTTGGCGAAACGTGGATTTAAACGCGCCTGCGCGAGTACAGCACGTGCAGCTAGTATTGCGCTACGTCTGCGAGCTTCTCTCAATTTACGCTCACGTTCTAAACGTTTAGCGCTTAGGTTTTCATCATCACTGTCATATGAAGTGCGTCGCTTGGGTACGTGATAATCGATGGGCTCCTGCTGCTCTGGACCTAGGTGCTCAAGTGCACTGAGTGGAAGTAAAATGTCGTGAAGCCGTCCGCTACCACTCTCAGCTGCAGTTTTCGGCGTACGTTGTATAACACTGCAGCGTACTGCAGGCTCTGGTGGTGGTGGTGGACTGGGACGCTTCTCAAGTGGTGGTGGAGTGCTGCGTAAGCGTAAAGATAACGGTTTATCCTCCGGTAGAAGAGGCTTTTCATCTACAATGAGTTTGGAATCGTCGTCTGAGTCTGATGACTCGCTGTCTATAACACCGACATCACTGGATGTGCGTTGCACACATAAATTTTCTTCGCTACGAACGATTTCTACAGGGTATTCCTTTCGTTGCGCTTGCGTCAGTACAATGCCACCACTATAGGGTTTGTTGCCACCAAGAATTGACGAAATGAAACGTCGAGGCTTGAGCGTATCAAGGTCAACGTCGTCGTCAACATCGATATCGACGTTGACGTCGTCGCCCTGTAATTTTACTTGCTTTGGACTTTTTGGTTTTGATATTTCTATTTGGCCTAAAGTTTCTTTGGCGGAAACTTTTTGACAGTCTTTTGTTTCTTCCTCTCCAGGTAGGGGTGGTAATGGAGGTGTATATGATGCTGCAATTGGTATTGTTATTGTTGTTGAATTGCTACACGGAGATGTAGTACAGTGTTGGGCAGGTGAACGTAGTGACGTTGAGCAGGTTGAGGAGGAGGTTTCTTCGGACGATGCTGCTGCTGCTGTTGGAGACACCAAGCGTTCGTTTTGGAAAATATCTGAAATAGGAAAATAAAATACGATTAAAATAAAGTTCATACCGTGATGCTCAAAATTAAGTTGTTTCCTTTTCGAAAATATGAAAACCCACAAATTATTACAAAAAATTATGAAATTTGGATTTGCCAAAACTGTATTAACGGTATTTGCACACTGTTTTTTTATTAAAAAAGAAATTCTTCATAAGATATCGAACTTAACAACGCATTTTGCACTGAATTTAAATAACTGTTTTTTGCTTTATGATGCGGTTGCCACCTAACTGTTTTCTGGCTAAATTCCTGGAAATACAAATACAGCCGTCAGTACAGTGGTGTGAGTGGGACATTTGCAATATTTTTTGACACTTGTTTCTCTTTCGATTACAGTGGGAGAAGAGAAAAGATTTATAGCAATAAAAAAAATTTAACAAAAAATTTATTTTCTTTTAATTGATTTAATATTTCTTATAAATTATATTATAATGAAAATAAAAGCTTTGTAGAAAGTAAAGTATGTCCTAAAATTTAGCTCAGGCTACGTGTAGCTGAGAGATGGAACAAAAGCAGCCATAATTAGACCACGCCACGGCCAATGTCACTTGGATCAGATGCTATGATTAGAACACTAATTAATACAATAACCAACATTGTATTACTTGATAAAATGAGAATTCAAGGTTGTACTTTGTGAAGAGTTGAATATTGAAACATTTTCCATTCTTAGTCAACGTTAACACGAGCCAATTCGGTCAGAAAAATTCTTGTCTATTCTCTTTTGTGAATTTGTTTTGCGTTTACACACGAAAACTAGAATTTCTTTCTGCAAGAAGATTTGAAAGCAATTACTGCGTCAACCCGCCACAACAAACGTAAATTCAAAGCATAATATCAGCTAAAGAATAGATCGAAAGGGATTTCGCGGGTACGACAAATTCCCTTCTTGCCAACAAACAGGAAAACTTTCTCTCAAGAGTTTCCTCGTGTAAACGTTGACTTACATTATCTGTAAAAAAATGTATTTAACTTTTTAAGACTACAATTTGCAATTCGCAAGAACATTTAGAGCAAAACTTTATAAAAAATGTAAATTATGTTTAATTTTGTAAAACTTTTGCATTAAAATCGATACCTAGGAATATTGGAACAGTATCGAAAAGTTTTAAGGAAAAAAATCAAATAATTAATTTTTAACGATTTTTCGAAAATATGTATTCGCGCCAATCTATGAAACTAGTAGCGTTCACCAAATTTCGTCTACATATTCACTTTTATATAAACTTGCAAGAAAATGGGATTTAATATATTGGGGTCTATTAAAGTACACTGATGTTCATTTGATTTGCGAGTAAACAAAAACGTAAATATTTTGAATGGATATTTCGTCAGGGTTGAAATGGTATTCCACAAAAATGTCCATTTATGAATATGAAGTTATGAATTACTGCAAACATTCACCTGCTGCTGTTGATATCTCATAGGGATTCCGTAACAAAATCAAATTGAATGATGATATTTTAAATGATTTTTTTGGAATTTCGATAATTCGTGTACATTTACAACTTATTACATTTTCGGTTAAGTACCATTTTGTTTGATTGCGTTTTTGCATTATTGTATATATATATAACTTCACTATTTATAACAAGGATTATCACTGCACTCAGAATAAGTATTATTAAACATTTCTCTATGACATGATATTTTATTAATTAAACTATAGCGGAAAAATATCGCGTTTCAGTTAAATTCAATAAACGGATTTATGAACGGCATATCCCGGTTCGTTGTTTTTAAATATATCGTACCACTATGCACAATAACAAATCATGACAGAAAATTGTAAGAGATTTAAGCAACATGTTGACAAGAGAGCGTGGCGTGTGTTTGACATAGTGCATTTTCCATTGAAGGCTTTTACAACTGTAACATTGCCAGACAAAAATGTTCTTTAAAATTTATATGTGATTTTTCGGTTTCAGTAAATTGAAATGTTTTCCAGAGTAAAAATTAGTTCTGAAGAAATGACTTAGCACATATACCCGTAATATATGAAAATTTCTTAATAAATTGGGAATTATATAATTTAGTTTCTTGATTCTAGATGGGGATGCATTTCTGTACGTTATATTGATAGCTACGCTGATTTAATGTGAGTACATAACCACAGTTCGACAAAACTTCACAGAGGTAAGTTCATAGGAGGATTCGGATATATTTTTCCGGATGCATATTTTCTTCAAAATTAATTAGATGTACATAAGGTTTTGGGTAATATTATAAGAACAATTTTGTAACGGAATTTTTTTTTCAATATAAAAACAAGTAGATTTCGCGAATGAGAATAAAATATCATCAATAAATTTGTAAGCACTGTCCTGGGATGTTCCCTATATGTGGAAGTATCAGATATCTGATTTGTATTAATTGTGTAGAGACACCAGCAATAGATTGTTTCTAGTAGACCATACATCAAAATTTTTGTAGCGGTATTTTTTCTTTTTTGAAAGATATATAAGATATATATCTTAGATAAGTTTTAACACAAGGCTAAATATAAGGCAGTTGATGTCTTGTATGGATTTAAGCTTTTGAAATTTTTCTGCTATTTTGTGCAACCGTACAACCTGTGTACATGACTTCAGTTATGTTAAGATTCTTTTTGAATTACAATATAGTTATTCAGAAACTTGGAAAATAAAATGCGAATAGTATAAAACAGAAATGCAAATAAATTAAGCATATCAAGCGCTCTTGGAAAAACTTAAGGAAAATTAATCAAGCAAGGAGTTTACGAAACTGATGGTGTGAACAATGTTGTACC
Source organism: Meiosimyza decipiens (assembly GCA_963680825.1). Taxonomy (NCBI): domain Eukaryota; kingdom Metazoa; phylum Arthropoda; class Insecta; order Diptera; family Lauxaniidae; genus Meiosimyza; species Meiosimyza decipiens. The sequence goes on along the minus strand of OY804258.1, from coordinate 131,284,290 downwards.
ATGTGAACGAAAAGTAATATTTACAGTTATACAGCTGTAAAGTCATGCTGTTCAACATGTTGTATTATGTAAACTGTATCCTGTTCTTCTACGGGAAACCCATTTAAACACGAAAATTATTTCACACTTTTTACGGTGTTCTAACTTTGCTGAGTTTAACAAGGAACCAACCATTAAGCGATGCCCAATTAGCAGGGGCTTACTGTACATGAAACGAAAAAACGCAACTCGTTTTTATTTTAAAAATACTAAAAAATTAATTCGGCAACAGCAATAAAAACCATACCATAAAAATCATTCTGTTAAACGTAATCTTATAAAAATGTATTATTAAATACACAAATGTTTATTTTAGCAATACATGATAATATTTTAGGTGTTCACGTTAAGAACAAAAAATTAAACGTTCTGCAACTTGTTCATGCCTGTGATGTTGGTATAGAGACAACAACGTGTTCTCACACAATGAGAGCACTGCACTACCATATTCATCAAAACAGATAATAATTGCAGCAATAATAAATAAAATTTACTGCAAAATCAAAAAAAGAATTATAATTGTAAGATCTTGAGATGAAGACAAAACGCCCAACCGACAGATAGACAGTATAATACACATAATATGCATTATTTATAAAAATAGAAAATCAGAACCTGAATTGCAATCCAGCGCAGCACCATGTTCATTCGAGATCAAGATCAAGGTTTTCTTGACTATTTTACAGCCAACATGAGAACGCCCAAGCTAAGTTCCGAAATAATTACAGCACAAATTAAAGCGAAGAAAAGAAAATCAAAGCAAAGTGGAAGTAGGTACGAGAGCACTATAAACTTCTAAGCAGCGCAAGTGGTGGGGGTCTTTCACAATAAGGTAACAGAAGCAACAATAAAACTAAACACCCTATAAAAAGGAGGGGAGACAGAAATAATAAAATTTTTTGCTAACGAACAGTAACTCAAGTAACAAACGATAAAAAGGCAAATACATTTGCAATCAAGCCAAGCAAGTATACTGTGGATAGCCAAGTTAGCAAGCAAGTAAAGCTAATGCAAAACGAAATGAAGAAAAATCAAAGCCAAAGTCAAAGGCACAGACATACAATGCAGAACCCGGCTTAAACTTAAGCCAAAGGCAGCGGCGTGTAGCTATTACGTCTTCAGCTTCAAACAGTAACAACAAGCAGAGAAAGAAGTAGAAGGTATATACGTGTACATATATAAAAAAGAATTAAATAAAAACAAATAAGAAGAGGTTGTTATAAAAATTCCTCGCGGTTATTTTGCCGTATAAGCGTGTACGAGTATATCGCATGAAGCAAATATATGTGCAAACGATGAGCGTAAGCAGCACATAACCAGTTTATTGCAAAGACTCTTTACCCATCCAGTGTACAATTAACTGTGGCAAAATAAACGCGTACCGAACTGCTTAGGTAGCAGAAATAGATGTTTTAGAAGCTTCTTTAACATTTCTTATTGAAGAATGTATTAGATAAAGAAAAAATATATATAAATTCTAAATATATTGAATATGCAAATTATCCTAAGTACAAGCAATTGAAAAAATACTGTTAAGCATTTTAATATAAAAGTAACTACGGCAAAACAAAAACAAAAGTAATGTTGAGGCATTTTAGTATTCCAAACACATGCTGGCTGAATTTTTTACTTTACGATAAGGCATGGTAAAGGTAGATCGTCATAAACGGCAAAAACCATTGCCAACTGTTATGAGCATGCCACAATTTGAGCACAAAGTTTGTATATATTTTCAATAAACGTATATCTAATTGTTAAGAAGTAATGTTGAAAAAAAAGATCATTGCACTTTGGTTTTACGAGTCAAGCTGCTGCCATTAATAACAATATAAAACATTTACTTTTGAAAAAAATCAATGTATCAAACTCAATAAAATTATTAACTGGTAGCAAAAAAATGATTTTTTGACACAAATCATACGCCAATTGCATAGCAAGTGGCAGAAAAAAGATTTATTATAAAGGTTTATACCACAGCACTAAAATTTCAAGGTTAATTTGGTTAAACTACAGCTTGAAATTGATTTACTTTTATTGACTTTAGAATAATTAAATATTTCTAGCGTTGTTTGTATGTTCAAAAACTAAAATTAGTGTTGATTTTCAGTTCATATTAAAAATAAATTATACGTAAAATTATTTTAAATATTGGTGCTACAAAAAACTTATAATATTGTTCGTAAAAGTCGACTGAAGTCGGAAAGTGTAAGCAAACATTGGAAAATTAAAAAATGTCTAAGGCTATCGAGAGGCTACCATAGACAAAAAAAAAAATAAATTTCATATAACAGAGTTATAAGCAGAAGAACTATTTTGGCATACAGCACTGTCTGCAATTAAATTCATGGTGCTTTAATATACCCATATTAATCTTGTTAGTAACGCAATAAGTATGTCTTTTCAATTGTAAAAATCGGCTAATTAGTGAAACAGCTATGACATAGAAAATTATAAATAATTATTTTCCATATAGCACTTCCTCTACACATATATTCTGAAGCTATAACAACCTCTTACTAATCTCTTAATAGTCTAACAGGCACGATACTTAATTTGCTCAAATCGGCAAAGTGACTAAGTAGTTATGAGTCTTCTTTTGCTTATACTCGCGCATTTGTCTTTACAAACATATTTGCGTTTCAATATGCCAGAAATTTTTGAATTAATGCGACTGATGAAGCTACTGATGGAAGGAGTTTACTCTGTAGTTAAAAATTTGGAATAAAAAAGTTTTTAATTTCTGCATCACCCTGTCTTAACAAGTTGCAATTTGCATATAAAGTATTCTAGAGTTGCCATACTATTTACAAAACAAAAAATCTAGGAGCTTACAGCATTGCCATCAAACATGAAGTTAACATTTCATAATCATCTGGAGTCTCTTGTGTATTAACGAGCCCCAGTAAACCCAGCAAGAATGGGTGGCTTCCTGATTAGCATTTAATAATCGAGCCCTAAGAACCGAATTACATAGTAAATCAAAATCCGTTAACAACGACCAGTCACTACGAGTATAAACTTTTATAAACACCTGATAGAACTTCATTTGGCTATCAATCCTATTTCAATCTCAGCTGATATTTTGAAAAGACGCTGGCAATGAGAAGGTCATAGCATCTGAAAAAAATGCGGAGAAGCTTATCGGTCAAAGCATTGGCGGAACTTCCAGGGTGATAGATACAAAAAAGACATAGAACTTCGTGGCGGTGAGGAGGAAGTTTTTGGGATATTATTAGTAGTATTACAAACAGATGATACAATCGTAATTTGTTTCATGGAATACCTACACTTATTACAGCTGTAAAAACATGAAATCTATAATTTATTACCTCTAAATGTAGACAACATGTACGAGCAATTGTGTGCATGTTTCAATATTGAATTTCCTTTATTATATCAACAAACATAGCTGTTTTAAACATTAGACATTGTTATTAGTAAATTTTCCCTTTATATCATTGTTTTAAGGTCAAGGTTAATTTTAATTTAATATGAAGCGTAATACGGTAGGAAGCAGTGAAATTTCTGTTTTTTAATTACATGCCGTTTACTTAACAACTTTATTTGAATATGTGAACAGTTTTTTTGTGAATTATTACTTTAAAGCTGCTGTAAAAATAATAAATTATGTAATTCCTTTGCATGTTATATATAGGAAATGTTTTTTATATTTTCTACGAGTAGGCCAACCTTCAACGAGGTTTCATTTTCTTACTAAGGCTTTTAATTTTTATTTGAAATGAAAATAAAGAGACATAAACAAAAACGCTTAAGTTGTGGGAAAATTCTATGTATTCAGATACATATCTGTATATATACATACATTTATGAGTAAGAAGCAAATGAAAAACAGCTTGTTTTGTTTACTTTTATTTAGCAACTAAGGTTAACTTGTGTTTTATATATTTGTTTTTAGCTTGTTTTCATTATATTTGAAGGATATAAAATAACATGAGGTAATTGAAGTTTTGAGCAAAGATATTACATACGCATTTATGTATGTGCGTGCAAATTTAAGGCTCAAACACTGCATTTCTAAGGGCATTAAAATATAAATGAATGCATTAAGTCTTGTTATAAATAAAAACTTTGTAGATTGTATGTAACGAAGTTTTAATAATCTAACACTGCTTCTGCCAAATGTATTTCACTGGAATTGACCATTTTTGCTGCTCAGAACTCAAGAAAAATCTGGTTTTGTAACATCGGCAAAAGTTGTAGAAAACTGGAATATTCAAATTGTATTTTTTATGCGCACCTGCTACATGATTTTGCATAAAAATACAGAAATCTAAAATTCAACACCGTATGCAAAAAAATTATAAATTATAAATAATTAACGCATAAAGAAGATCTTACCATTGAGACGAACAAAAATATTTCAAATCAAAATCTTAACTTCTTCGTATTCAAGCATAGATTCTTTAACAGCGATGACTTTTAAGATTAAATCATATATAAAGACTTAAGCAACAAACTTTAATTCGCTAATGATATACAATATAATAGAATAAATGCAGAAAAGTTGCAAATGTTTAATGAAGTATATATTGTATGTAAGTTTTAATAGACTCTGTTCAACTACTTTTTATTTTGCTTTGTTTGCTTCATCAAAGGAAAATTGCAAGTTCGTTGCTTAAGTCATTTGTTATAAAAACCCAACACCATACCAATGTCGCCAAAGGCTTGTTGTGTGCAACAAAAAAAGCGAAAACAAAGTGCCAAATGAGAAACTGTTGCTGTTGCACAGTAAAACGGTGGTTATAGCTGATTTTCCTGCGCTATTTCTACGAAACACTGCACGAAAACGGAAAAGAGCATAAAAAAGAACAAAACAAGCAAATGTGAGACGTGCAGAATTTCCTAGGTAAGGAAGTACAAGAAATGCATTTAAAATAAAAAATTCAAAAAGAGTGCAAGAAAAAATAAAAAATTAAAATCCGCGGTAGGGACGCCGTGCTGTCGCATCTGCGCATTAATGTGCATAAGCAGAAACACTCATGAATGTACGACGCATACGTTAAGACAAACGGATACTTATGCTGCTCATGGTAAAGTCATGTCGGCCCAATGGCCCAAACCAAGGCCCAAAATAATGAGCGAACCGTATGTGAGTAGCTGTACAAAGTGTAGAACTGACCGTGAATTTATTGGCAGCGCTGTGTATTGTGGTGTTGTGTGCATTCGCAACATGTAGCCAGGCGGCACATAAATGTTGACAAGAGACTGCAGCAATATTATGGTGGAGTAGAGATGAGTGCATATTGATTAATATCTCATTCGATATGTGTAAAATGAAAACCGATATTTTAAGATTATGTATGTATGTATTTTATTAATAAAAATAGCCTTAGCGCGCTAGTTTTTCAAAAACCTAAGATTGTGATTAGATAATGAAAAGTCAGAAATTTTTATGCCAATAAAAATTGAATAAATTAGGAAAGATATCAGGTCCTTGAGAGCTTTTAAGTCGATTGGCGTAAAGAGCTAACATTTTTCTAAACGTCCTCAATTCGTCTCTTGGTCTGATAACCACCCAACAGCACATTCTGAGTTCTATGTGTTTCAACAGGAATTGAACCCAAGAATAGGCGTGAAATGCTTTCGCTAAATACACCATTGGCAGACCTACCATGTAGACATACATATGATATATCAGTAATATATACTTTTTTCAGATGTTTGGTATTAGAAACAAAAATACTTTCGATTTTAAAAAGTCGGTTTTTAACAAATTGCTGTAAAATCTGTAGTTCTATCAATGTGAAAAGTAGTTACTTTTATAGTAGAATTTGTTCAGAGTTAGCAATTGTTACAAAGGAAGTTGCAAATTGTAGTCATGGCGATTAAAGTCAACAAACAAAGTAGCAACAGCAACAAACACGGCGGCAATTTTTTTTCCTACTGTCGTTAGTAATGCTGTCAGCTGATCTGAAAAATAAGTAACAAAAAAAAAAATCAGCTTTAAAATAAGGTAAAAATAAATTAAGTCCAAAGGGAATGCTGTCGAGTTACTTATTCCTTATGCCTCATCTTCTTTTCTTTTGTTTGCGTAGAGGCTTTAGATTGAACATTAGATGTACTGCAGTGATTCTGCTTTGATTCAGTATAACTTTTCTTCTTCCTTTTGGAAGGAATATTTTTTGTAGTTGTAGTCTTACGTGGCCTTTCATGAAATGCACTGTAGACACGCAAAGTACGTAATTCAGGCTTAGACGCATGCGCAGCAGTTGCACGCGTATATCTTCTTCTGAGTAAAAAAAAATAATAAGTGCTGGAAAGAGTGAATTGCAGTACTGTTTCGGTGTTACTCGTGTAGTGCAAGCGTTCAATTAATATTTGAAATGTTTATCCCTTTGTTTTTAGTCATCGTTTGTTTTTCAGCAACTTTTCTTAAATCAGAATCAATTAAGGTACCCATTTTCGAACGCATATAATCTCAATAAAACAAAATCAACATAGCCAGAGCACTAACTTCTGAGAATCTTAAGGACTACTCTCAGAGTAAGATAAACCGAAAAAAAGGTCTATGGTAAATGGCTACGTTATGAGAGTTGGAGTTCTTAAGGCACAACTTTAGAGACCCTAAATAAAACCGATCGACATAAGGACGGTATGACCAAACTTTATATAGAAAGTGACACTGCAATAAAGGAGTGTTTAGTTTGCAAGAGTTATATTGCTCGCTAGTGAATAGAACAACCGAATGCGAAGTAATCAACTTTGGGTTCAGCTATGGTGGAATCACTAAAAGTGAGTTTATTAGGAAATTCATTTTCCTCGCCATTGGGTACATTAAAACTCCGGCGTATTTATTTTATTTCACTTCATAGTCTGATAAAATTTTAATTTCATCGCTTTATCGCAGTTGGTAACATGAGGGTAAATTGTTGTGCACCGAAAATTTTCATTTTAAAGAATTTCTTTAGCAAATATCTTCATTTATTAGTTACCAAAGACTAAACTACAACAAAAACTGCAGCAAAAACAATTACAAGAACTATAAAAAAGTAAGAGACTTAAACAGTTAGCATTCAGTATATAAACAAGTATTTCACGATTTCTTAATTAATCTTTTAATTAACCAACAAATCAATGATTTTCACACCAAACACTTGAAAGAAGTTTATAATTTTTTTTTTAATTTCTTTTAGGGTGTATCTTCAAATAGTTTTAGTTCCAAGGTTGATTAATATTTGCTTACAGTATTTGAAGAATTAAAAAATAAATACTAATTACTGATAAGCCCAGAATTTGCTAATAAAAATTTAGGATTAATGGCACAATATATGCAGTTTTTATCTATATAGCTAAAGTGTGAGTAAAAATAATTCTATTGAAATGTGGTTCATCCCATTTGTTATACACAATTGTATGGAATGGACAGCTAAGGCCATAAAAATGGCTCATTCATATAACAACAAAAAGGCATTTAGTTACTGCCATTGCATTTTAATAGAAACAATGAAGAAGAAGAAGCTGCTGGTTTTGCTACTAAAAAATAAAAAACATTTAAAAAGGCAGTTAAAAGCTTTAGAGATATTTTAAATCAATTACGATGTACGCGTCTAGCTTTAAAAGTTAAAAGAACTTTTTACTTTGGCAGCAACGCCATGGCAACTTTTCTCTGGTTAGAAAAAAAATGACAGCAACAGCAAAACTCACACTTACACTACCTGCGCAGTTAGACTGTGCTGATATCGCACTTAGCCCCTTTTGAAATAGAAAACATGGTCTCCCCTCTTCACAGCATTCACCATAAAAGCAAGCATTCTTTCGCCTATCCAGTCGAGACTGCGCAATGAGCTTGGTTTTTTTTTTCACTTACGTACGTACTCTTTTATTTTGTTTTCTTTTACTATCTTTCTATTTTGTTATACATCAATTTTCTGCTCCTTATAGTCAGTGCTGCTGCTTTGCACGTTAACACTATGAAAAGTCAACGACCTTGTTTTGCCACTACTATTTATGCGGTTGGATTGTTGTTGTTATTTTTTTAAAATTTAATAGAATCCCCCTATCCCTTTGAAATTTATTTGTTTACTGATTTATTTGATTTTTTACGAAAAACAACAACAACGACAGCAGCACCCATAAAAGTTGCGAAAAATTTTGTAATTTGTTTTACTATTTCTGTTGATTTGTTCTATGAGAGTTGTGACAGCTTGTCTACACTTTCAGGTCTTATAACGAATTGTCTTAAGTTAAAAATGAAAATGTAACATTTAAAAAAGATAAAGTAAATAATGGGTATTCCGTGATATATAATAATAAAAATGTAACATGATATCCTTTTGGGTTTAAAGTTTTTCTTGTTTGCAATATAAAATAGCAAATAAATATGTAAACAATTCGTTATTATACGAATGTAACATACATGTAGTCGTTTTTAGACCCATGTCTAAATATAGCATTTGACCATGCTTAGCAATTGCCTAAAAGCTGTTGCTAAATTTAGACCCATATCTAAAAATATCAATGAAGCTACACACCTGTAATAAATCGAATTTTCAACATATTTCCTCAAAGTTCTTTACGCGAATCACAAAAATATATTTTTGTGTTCAACTCTTTCCACAGTTTTGAAAATTTAGAACTTACGTAGGTATATAAATAAATTAAAATACGAGCCTCACCCTCATCGAAAATTGCGTCGTCGCGCAATTTTTTACACATGTTTTTGTTGTTCTTGTTTTTTATGCTAAAGTAATAAAAATTTCGAAAAAAAAGACAAAATATGTAAATTTTTGTTTTGCTCTGACTATGAGTTACATGCAAAACTAAAATAAATAAAATAGTGGGGAAAAAATTGCAAGTTCATTACACCCACGTCAAAAATTTGCATCTGGAGAAATAGGGGAATCGCGTGTTTTTATTTTTGCCACATACTCGAGATTAGAAGCGGGTATTGTTTTCAAGAAATTGCTAGAAAATGTAGAAAACATGTCAAAAATCATGTGGTATAGGAAAATCGCAGTGAAAGTAAACAAAACAAAACAAAACAAAAACTTAAAAAAAAATTTGTAGCTATAAAACTTTAATAATAAAATGTAATTGATTCGTGAGTGGTTTTTAAGCTTTTAAATGGACTTCAGCAATTATTCTCAAATTATTCTAAGCTGAATTTTAAAGTTATGCTAAGGACCATGAGGCAAAATATATAGAAACTTCTGATAAAAAATACCCATATGTTTTTTTTCTTCAAGAAGAAGAACAATTGGCTTTTCATGTTGTCATAATTCGAAAAAAATATGTGAAATATATCTATGTATATATAATTTAATGTCTTAAATTGTTACATAATTAAAAATAAGAAACGGTAAGAGCAATTGAAATACTATGGACACAAATTGAGTAAAGAGTATTTCTGTACAATATAAAATAATTATAATTTTACCAGATCTTTTAAGAATTTTTGATAAAGCTATTAAATAATATAATTTGGTTAATCACTTTACAATGCTTAGTAGACATGCTTAGCATCGAGGTTCAAACTTAGATATAGCAAATTCGTGACGGCACAATGTTTTACTTTATATGTGGAAGTGCTTTGAAAAATCCTACGACTAACTTAATAAAATTTTTAAAAAATGCATATTAAGAACTTAGTTGAAATTAATCGAATATCTTTTTTATGGATCGTTTGCCTAAGGACATGTTGCCAAAAATTAATTTTTATTATGATTGAAACTACTACTTAGTAAAGGTATAAGATTTGACTTTGTCAAAAACCAAATACCCAACAGCACATTAATAGTAATAGTGCGCATAAAAGTCTTAAATTTTTAATAAAAAGGTATGCCACTTGCCATCTGGTTTGATGAAATGTCCCCAAATTGAGTTATTCGGCAACGTTTCTATAGTATTTTGAAAGTTTGCCTTTGTGCACTCATAATCTGCTCACTTTTACACGTAGTGCTTGTCTTAACCAATTCTAGTTTAGTTGTATTACATTAAATAATTCTGTGAAAAATTTTTCAAATATTTGCTTGTATGGGAGATGTCAAACTCAAAATGTTGAAATTCATCCGACTTTGTCATAAGCTTACCCGAACTATTCCTACTATTTCTGTAAGCTTTAGTTGCATTATCATAAATAGTTTTCCCAAAATAGACTTTTGGAATATTTACTTACATTAGAGATGCCACGCCCTCATGTTGAAATTCACCAACTTTTGTTCAGAGCTTCTTTAAATAATACCTAGTACTCATGTGGTGAAATTTGGTTGCATTGCCTTGATAAACATCCTCAGTGTAGCGTTTTAAATGTTTTAGTTGTACGGGCGGTAAGATATTTTATTCGAATAATTATTTACTAGAATAAATTTTTTTTTATTTAAATAAAATGCAATTTGAATCAAATTATGTGAGTTCATATTCAACGACCACATATATCACCTTTGGGGTTTGTTTTGGTCACATTTGAGGAACATTTTATGTTGCACCACCTGATGAACAAACGTCGGTCATTAGTTTTTAATGGAGAGGTGGTTTTGGCACCATTTCAGAAAACAAACTTTGCAGCATCAATTTAATGTTTACTAACAACAGTTTCTGAACTAGTCAGGATTAGTCAGACTTACAGAACTTAGTCAGATTTAGTATGAAAAGCGCACATTCAATGGTAACTAAAATTTAAAAACAAATCTTAATATTTTCTCATATAGAGCTAGAAATAAGTGTCCTTTATAGAGGAATTATATTTCTCATATAGAGCTAGAAATAAGTGTCCTTTATAGAGGAATTATAGAAACATTATTATACGAGTAACATATGTAAATATCATTGGAGCCATATCTGTAACTTAGTACCCCATTTCAAATATTCAATTAAAAAATGCTTGCTTTATACATAAAGTTACAATGAATTGCGCAAAAATTATTGCAAATTCTGTGTATTTTTAATTTGCTAAATTATTGAGCAAAGTATTTTCAACATACAAACCATCAATAGCAAAATTAATTTGACAAACCTCATTTTAAAACAAACTTGCATAAGACCTTTACACGCTCTATTAACCAGGCAATCAGTGACAATCTCTTAATCAGCAACACAAACTCTCAATAAAAAATAAACAAAATTAACAAAAACAAAACAAGAAAAAAAAAAGCCAAATACATAAAAAACAAAAAAGTAAAAGTTACGATAAAAAAGTTCAAATGTTAAATATTTAAATTGATTACAAAGTTGATGGCAGCAAAAGTTTTTTTAACTCATAAAAAGACCACGAAATTTATGATAAGTTGATGAGTCAAAAGAAATGAAAATTTAGAAAAATTTTCAAAGAGCAATAAAAAAAGATAAAAAGAATCAACGAATGATGAAGATTTTGTCAAAAAATTTGATATACAAAATTTGATATTTAACCAAATAAAGTTTAATAGAAAATGGCTCAAAGTACTTATAGCAATTTTGTACTTTTACCAAATTAATAGTTTAGGTTTCAACTAATTACTTACTTAGCATATACATATTTATATTGTAATTATTGTATACACTGTAGAAAATTAAAATACGCAAAATTATCTCTAAAAAATTTCAAAATTTGTCATTAAAACTCAACGACAATGACAATGGAATTTCACAGCATAACGAATCATTTTTAATGTTTGGGCCAATTATGTGGCTTATACTTGAAACAAAAACAAATTTTATCATTTTGTTTATTAAGTCATATAAAATGCAAATTAACTTGGTAAACAGTCGTCGGGTTAATGATTTTGCTGGAATGAAAACGGCAAGCGACACTGAATGATTGACTAAATGAATGAACTATGCATACATGCAACGCACATGCCAGAGTGTCTGGTATTTTGAAAGTATTAAGTAGAAATTTAAAACAGCACTTAAATTTATGCAAAAGTAAATATTTAGCTTTTCACATTGCGAAGTTAGACTTAAGTAAAAACTTGCTGTTGCATAGTTTTAGGCACATTGAAAAAACTGGTTAAATCGTAGAGTTACTACCTCACAATTTGTTTTCATTTTGCATTGTGTGCCATATGGAGTTCTTTTTTATAAGTTCCACCCTAATATACCATAGAACAATAAGATAGCAACATGTTACTAAAGTATCATCATCATCATTATCAGCGACAACAAAAACAATAGCAACAATTGTCAATAGTTGGATATATGGTTGAACGCGCAGCTACAATTAAACGTGTGCAGCATTTGTAATTACCAGCAGCAACAGTAACATGAGGTATTTGCGCTTGGTATGTCATTTTAACATGTGGATATTTTGCTTTTGTTATTTTATAATTCTGTTTTGTTTTAGAAAAAAAAAATTTAGAATAGAATTTTTTTTTTTTGGTTTCGCTATGAATTTTGAATACAAATAAGTACATATTCTTAGTATATTGGGTTTGTTATTTGTTGCAGTATACAAACTTACGCAAATAATAAAAAATTCAACTGTTTTTTGTGTAGAATACCAAGTGGAACGATATTATGCGAAGTTATATCATGCTGTTAGAAAAAATGGCAATTGAATATTAGAGAAAAAAAAATAAAAAATTGGAGAAAAAAAAGTCATTTACCTTTCAAAAGGTGGAACGTGGACGAATTCCACATGTCTTGTTTAATTCAACATTTTCATGAAAAATAAAAGTTTTCGATCTCGATTTAGGCAATATATTATTTTTGGAAACAATTTTTTTTCAATTATGGCATAATAATTTTTCGTCTTAAAGAGTAATTTTCATATAAAATGGCTTCGAGTAAAAAGTTCTTAAAATTGGTCAATATACACACAAAAAAAAATCATAGAAAAATTTGACGTTGTAGAAAAAATCAAGTTAATATAATGAGGATATAAATTATTTTTTTATTACATTTTTTTTACAAAAAAACAGTATAGAATGTAAGCTAACAATAATAGAAAACTAACCGAAAAAGTAGTAGAAATATTTTTAAAATGCTATAGAAGTCATCTGTATTATAAGCAATATCAATAAAAACCAAAAGAAATAGTAGTCGAAAAAGTAGTTGAAAAAGTAGCAAAAAGTCTACTTAAAATAGTGTTTAAAAAATAGTAAGAACTAAGTTAGTAAAGTTTCTTAATATTCGACTTTTTATTACTAAACAAAACCAAATAAAATAATAAAGCACTAGTACAATTGAGAGATCCAGTTGCAAAACCGGTCAAGTCCCTATTTCATACTTTTGGAAAAACAACGTAAAACGTTTATCTTCATCTATGTTCATTGAAAACTGAAAACATATTTCCCACATAATAGCTTATAAAATTTCTTACAATTTTGGACGTGGCGGGTTATGATCCATTGAATATGGACTTGGTTGGTTTTGACATAATAATCAACAATTTTGTGTGAAAAAAAGTGGACGTGACCGGTTTTGATATCAATGTGCTGGACTTGGTTTTGAAATCAAGTTCATGGACTTGGCTAGTTATGGAATCTATACATCAAAAATAGATTTAAAAAATGTCATATATATGCCAAATAAATTTTTTTTATCTAAAAACATTGTAGAAATAAGTGGTTTAAACTGATATATGAGAATATCTCAAAATTGATTTTTTTGGACTTATGCGGTTTTGGAACTGGACGTCTCAATTATTTCAAATGTCTAAACAAACATTTAGCCTAAACTAAATATTTATTTCCAATCTTCGTTGCTAATACTAGTACTGCAACAAATGCCATAACTTTTTGATTGCATATTCATAGTCATAGTGATATATATTGATGTCTCTGTAATATTACGTATGTTCAAACATTTGTAAATACAAACCGATGTGGTTTACTATGCAGAGCAAGGTCAGCTGTGACAGCATATTGCAAGCCATTGGCAACGCTGTAGCTGCTGCTGTTGCTGCTATTGCAGCTGATGATAATAATGATGCCAAAAATGATAATAATGATGTTAGAGATAATGATGATAATGTGAGTTGTGTTTAACAGAGCTGTAAAACGGTGTAGTCATTTGTATATTATATTTGTTTAATGCAGAAGTACTGTTGCTAGCCAAGTGCCTAGGGTGAATTCGAAAGCAGCTTAATTATTCAGCCTCAAATGCAGATATACTATACTATCACGAGGCTGAAGAAGAGCATAAAAATCCTAACAAGGGCAACAGTTTCCTTAAGAACTTGTTAAGTAAAACGAACAACAATTGCACTAATGGAACGATTACTCAATGCTTTAATTCTTTTTCATAAATAATACGAGTGCCTTAGAGACAAAAATCGTACATCCTTCTTTGATTCATATAACTTATTACATTATTTAACAGCACTGTTTCTTATAGTTATAATAAATACGAGCCCCCATGTTGTACCTCTGTTGCATGTTGTTGGTAGTAAATTTAATGCAATTTTTCTTTATATGGATGTTGTTGTTGCTCACAAATTGTTTGATGGCATTCACTAAGACCAGTGCAACTACTGCCAATAGCAGCAATGACTTTACTTTTGACCTTGAATTTATTGCTGATTTTAAAGTTGTTGCTGCTACGGCTGCAGTCATCATTAACAACGACACTAACCGTTTTAAGTGCAGTTTATTGCAGCACAGCATCCAATTCAAAAAATCAAAAAATAAACAAAATACACTGGTTGCCATTGCTATGTGCGATGCGATTTTTCCATTCAATATAGCGCCTGCAGTTTCTGGGTTAATGTTAAAGTTTGATTTTTGTTAGATTTAATTTTGTTTTTTTACGATTTACTCGACTTTGGTTGTGGGTTTGATTGTCGTTTCATTTGGTGCTTTACTAAGATGTCAATGCGTTTTTAATCATTTTTGAATTTTGGCGCCAAAAACATACATACTCGTACAAGCACATACCAATGCGAATATTATTTTTTGCAAATGTGCCTACTTTTTTTTTTGTGTTTCGAGTACATGGTCACGCGACATTTGAGGCAAAAAGTTATTCTTGAGCATCTGCGGTGTTTAGGTGTGACAGCTGTCAACGCAAGCTATTTACTGCTTTATAAGAATCATATTTTCCTTAAGTAAAACTTAAGATCATATGCAAAAGTATTGTAAAAAGTATTTAAAAAAGAAAAAAATCTTAAATTTTTGCAAGTCCAAATGAAACTTTCACTATCGAAATAGAAAGTTAATATGAAAAAATATGAACAAAACAAAAGCCTAACATGGGAAGGAAGCAATGAATTCAAATTTTAAATTGAATACTCGAACTTTCAAATTATCGATTTGTTCACTAAAATGTGCCTAAAGCTATGCAATGAACCTTTACCTTTAAGCATAACTCATAGGCCAAAATCTCCACCATTTTTATTGCATAATATTAGGTGCTTAAAAGTTCAAACTATTGCAAATGAGTTTAGTATGAAGATGAGCATCGCTGCTATTTAGTTGTTCTTAAATTTAACATTTTGCAAATTAGATAAAAAATATGTCCCATAACGTTTATTTGCTTTTCCAATTTCTATCAAAAACTTTGTATGTACAACAACTAAAAACTACAATAAAAATTACAATAAAAAATAAACGGATGTTTAAACTTTATCGCAACAGTAAGTGCAGGCGCGTCAGTTAACGTTCTGGTCATTTAAAAGTTACAAAAAACAAAAACAAATAATGGCGCTGAACAAAATGCAACATTACACCACACTCTTATTAATTTCGTGTGCATACATACATATATATGTTAATACAATCATGTATGAATGTATGTACATATGTGCGTATATCAGTGCACTTACATATCTTCTTGCAAACACAATTAGCATCGAATACACGCGACTTCATCGAAAAATTGCAATTTGCCATTGCTGTATTTTATTTTAAAGTAAAACTCTGTATTTATTTTATTTTATTTTATTTTATTTTTCTTTTCAATTGTAGTCGGTCGATGTTATTGTATTTAGAATAGCAGTTAGCAATATTCTTGTTGTTGTTGTTATTGTCAAGTCTGTTGCAACTTCTATTTGTTAGCAATAATAAAATTTAGGTCAACGCATTTTCTACTACAGCCGCATTTAATAGAGTTAGCGCTGATGTTGCTGACTGCACTGTGAGCGCACTTTAAAGTGTCGTGTCGCCGTTTAGGCTGACTGATTTTTGCACTGCACAAATTTATTTTGTTCTATGATTTTTTTGTTGGTGTTTTTTTTTTACCTATTCTCAAATTTGCATGCTCATAGTGTGGTATATTTTTTTTTTATATGCGACTATATATACAAATGTTTGTATATATAAGTAGAAAACTGTGTGTATTTGTATCTTTTATAGGTTTTCACACTACAGCTTTGGAAAAATAGCGCTTCTAATATGCTTGCGATGCTGTTGGACACGTAAGGTGTAAGACTATTGCTATATAGATTTGACACGCAGAAAAAAAGTTTGTAAGTTTTCTTAGCAATATGAAAAATCTATTAAAAAAATAAAGTTTAACTGCATTTTCCGACAGCAAAACGTTATTTGAAAGATTACTGTACATTGTATACTAATTCCTTAGATCAAAAAGTTAGGTACAACAATTTTTCAATTTGGTCCAGTGTATTGTGCCATCTAGCGTTATTTTTAAAATTAGCAACAGAAAATCATACGACAATTTTTGTGTGAAGTCTTGAAAGAATTTAATTTGAAAAAAAAGGATATTAAAATCAGCAAAATAAAAAAGTATGCAATAACCTTCTGTAGCACAAATATGTTGTTTCGAAAAAGAAATTTTTAAAATCGTTTGAGTATATTTTGCACCAAAGCATTACAAGCCATTTCATGCAAGCAATTTTATATAAATATAGGACCAGTATACGCGTAATTTGCAAACAAAAAAAATTACCATCATGATTTTTATCAAAATAACGAAAAAAGTTTACTGTGGTTTTTTCAAAAATATCCTATAGGCAATTTCACAAACAAAAGATTGTTGCTCTTGAACAAATGCACCGATCTAAACAAAACATTGCCATATTAAAAGAGATGAACTAAAATTTAATTAATCGTTTGTGAATTAAAAAAAATTTTTTTTTCATAGTTTTCAGCCTTTTCAAATTTTGAAAAAAATATCCCTATAAATTCAAAGCCATAGGAAATCCAAGTCCGTTAAAAATATCTAAGAGTCTCAATACTACTAGAAATTATGCTGAAATTAATGCTGCGTGACGTAGTACTTTTCTTCAAAAATGTCATTGTAAATTAAGGTTTCCGTGGTTTTATAAACAAAAGCTTGTTGCTTTGGATGACCCAACTGATTTAAATAAAAAATTTGAATGTCAAAGAATATAAAATGTAATTTAATAATTTCCAAAAAAATAATTATGAATTTCTAAAAGCATAATTAGTTAATTGATTGTTTATAAGCAATTATTTCTTTGTGTTTTACTTCATTTGAAAATTTAAAAATAAATCTCACCATAGAGCAAAGTATGATGAGCTTAAGTCCGTTGCTAATAGTTGATAGTCGAAACTGTTTTTGAAATAATTATGAATAGAATCTACAAATAATCCATTTTTGATATAAAACCGTTAGGTGATTTAAAAGTGCCGCATGCTTTAAAAGCCCTATGTCTTTGTACATGCAACAACAACTTGTTAACGAATCTTAAAACGTTTTCATTTATTCATAAGTTTAATGTCAAGTGCACCTGATGCACATTTCAAGGTGCATAATTAACTTGAGAGATAAACCTACCATGAACTTTACACCTTTTTTCTCATTATTTTTCATAGAGCAATAATGTGTTTAATTAAGTGAAAAATCACCAACTTAAGATAATTGTTTGTTTTTTCAAAAAACTAAAATCAAGAATACGAGTTATAATAAAGCAGCAACAACAACAACAACAATAATTTCATGGGTAACAATTAAAATGCACAAGGTCAAAACTGCAACAATGCTGCGCTTAATGCAAACAGCAAGAGCAACAGCAAACGATGCAAAATCTGCATTTGCTCATATGAATGGTTGGATGGGGTAGTTAGTGTATGCAAAACCATTAAAATGCAATTAATTTAAGGCGAAGCAAAAAAACACATTTACTTAAACGAAGATTAAAATAAATAATGTCAATTGCTGTATGCCAGCAGCGACGTTTACATTTTTATCAATAAATTAAATTAAGTGCTTCTAAAAACTATGACAAATGGAAATAGTGAACTTTATACTCAACACTACGTATGAATCATACGATTTTTTTACCTTTGCACTAACTTTACCAAGAAGTTGTTGAATTACATTAAAAAAAAAAAAACATTTTTTCTTTTCGAAATCAAAAAAAACACGATTTATCAATTGAATCACGTAATTATATAAAATGATTTGACTGAATCGCAAACGGCCGGCTTTGATTTAATTAATAGTCAGCGCTGTTGTGTGCACTCTGTGTGTGATAGGGAGTCTTTGCATTTTTGTGGTTTGTGAAAATTTTTGAAATGATCATATGGGATATTGATTGCGGAAGTGTGCAATAACGAAAAATAACGTAGGGATTTTATTTGTTTGAGCGAAAAATTTCAATAAAATGATGTAAGCAAATAATGACGAAAGTTTTATAGTTGGAAGACCATAACTTTTCAAGAAATTTTATTTCATTTTTATTTTCAAACAGAAACAAAATCTCATAAATAAGAACATACCAAAGGATTAAATTAAAAAAAATTCATTCAAGAGCTTAGTGTAAATTATCTCAAAGCTATATCTCAGTAAAATGAAAATTGAACTTATTTCCTAATTTAATTTCCTAAAGCATTCAAAATTTGTTATCTCATCTACTCGACTTTCACATTTTAATTTAGTTTTGTTAACTTAATTTTAACAAAACGTTAGGGTCATCCAACATTTACAGCTGCTCCAATAAAAGTTGATTTATCTTAAGTTTCACAACAACTCCAACTAAAAGCCTTTTGGTTAAGGCGTTAGAGAGAAGTTAATTTTTGGCTCAAACAATTTATGGACTGAACGAAAAAGACTTGCATTAATTTGAAGTAACTCTACACTTAACAAAAAAAAAAAACAACCTAAGACCCTATAAAAGATAGTGTGGCAAAAAGGCGTTTGTGGGCACAACAAAGTTGACTAACATCTTATTTTTGCTTATATGCCGCCTAGCTAAATGGCTTTTAGCAACTCTTAAAAAAAATACTAAGAAAGCATGTTTAAGCATTGCACACAAATGAGTCAAGGAAGTCTATAATTTTAGTGAAAACCCAAATTTTTTTGTGGGTCATTTGGCTTTTGGTACTATACAGAAGAAAAAACTCCATAGCTTAAATGTGTCTGTTTTGCACCTGTTTTGTCGAAACAACAAAAAGAAATACTTAAAATAAATGCAACTTAGATGAACTTCCTTTATTTGAAGCCTTGAGAAAGGGTTACCGCTGACTAACTCCAATTTTTTCTTGCTTTTTCATTTCACAGGCATAAATTTCATTTTCGATTGTGATGGTGTTGTTTGGCTGGCAAATCATGCAGTTGCCAATTTTTATTTTATTGCATTTTACTAAAAAGAGATGAGTCAAAAATTGACAAGGGTTTCCTGTTTGTGTGATCAGACAGATAGCAGCAGCAGCAGCAGTAAAACATTTGATGATATTAGCCGCTAGGGATTAGATGTCGTTCCAAAAAAAATTTAACCTATCAACATTGTCAGGAACCACGCAAAATGAAAACGAAAACAAAAACCGCATTTAAATAAATTACCAAGTGAAGAGATGTGTTGATAGAAGTTATGTTTTGCAGCAAACAGCATGTGCTGAATGACTTTTAAGAACTTTGACACGCTGTTCATCAAACAGTAGAAGTAAAGGTGCTTTTTAAGAAGTTCAATTTTGAATTAAGCACTAGGACATGCTCTCGAGAAATGATGATGAACAATTGACTTCAAAGAACGCAAAAATAAATAAAAAATGTCTTGCACATTGAGGTGAAAATAGATTAGCTGTCAACTAGTCTGTTTTGTTTGAGTGTTGCTTTAAAGGGGTGCATAAATTTAATTGTTTTTTTTTTGTTGCTTAATGAATGGCTTGAAGTTTGACTTGGCGAATCTGTTTTTTTTTCTTCTTCGAGACTAAAAATATTACAAAATTAAATGAACGAGTTAATATAAGCCCTAGACCTGGATTTCTTTGTAACATTTAAGAAATTAGTAAACTTTTGTCAAATTTTGCTAGTAAAACAATTACACAAAAAATCTGTACTTCTAAGCCTTAGCCTAAATTTACAATCTTTATGATTTATGATAATATAAATTTTTACTTCAGAAAGAATCTTAATATCAAAAATAAAATGTGAAAAATTAAACTTTGTACCCAAAATATAAAAACTTCAAAACTACACAATTAGAAGTAATGACTTTTGTTTTACACTCATAGTAGAATTTTCTCAAATTTTGCTAGTTATACAATTACACCAAAAATCTTTGTTTCCAAGCTTAAGCCTAAAACTTTACTTTTTTTAGTTTCACAATCAATATGATTTCTATAATGGAAATTTTTACTTCAGAAAGAAACTTAATATTAAACATAAAATATGAAAAATTAAACTTTGGACCCAAAATATAAAATTTTAAAAATTACTCAAATAGAAGTAATGACTTTTGTTTTACACTCATAGTAAAGTTTCGTTAAATTTGATGGCTGTTACTTGAATTAAGACAAATTTTTACTCGAAGCAGAGTTTTCAAAATACACTATTAAACATAAGAACTTTTATAGGTATTTTTTTACGTGTCAATTCTGAACAGTATAATATGCAGCCAAGTTGGAGTGGATAGCTACAATAGTTCATTGAAAAATCAAAGCAATTACCTGAATTTAAATGCATTTGATCCACTGTTAGGAATTAAATTAATCACAACGCGGCTTTTTCGTATGAAGTGTTACAGAAGTAACAAAAAGTGATTGTTTAAGGGGTTTCGTTTATGAAAATTGAAAAAAGAGCAGAAAATTTCTACAGTGAATGAAATATTTAATTGGAGCAATACATGAATTCATTTAATTTTTTTTTAAAGAATATTTTATGTGAATGTTGCCTGCGGCTACAACTGAGATGGGTCATCCGTAAGCTCCAATTTTTGCATATTTTTCCAGTATTTCGGCAGGTATCTCAGCAATGGCAGTTGTAATGTTATCTTCCAGGGCTGCAATTGTGGATGGCTAGTCCCTGTACACGAGAAATTTCACGTAGTCCCACAAAAAATAGTCTAGTGTGGTCAAATAGCATGATCTTGGCGGTCAATAGACTGCTCCAAAACGTGAGATTAATAGCTTATAAAACTCACCAATATGTCCATGATATCGCGTGCCATGTGCTTCGATTTTGGGCAAAAATATTTCGGTAATCATCGCAAGATATTTTGCTCCATTGACTGTAACGTTGCGATTTTCAATATTTTTGAAAAAGTACTATCCAATTATTTTAAACTGAGACTACAAATCCATTGAAAAAGCTTATATGAAAATCAATATATGGGACACCCTTAGATATATAAATAAAAGAATTTATCATTCAAACGTTTTCTTCGAGAACGGAATTGCAATCGAGTCTTTTAATTTCCACATAAATTTTTTCATTTGACCACTTGAAATCAAATAGCACAGTGAGACAAACTAAAGACTTAAGCAACAAACTTGCACAAGTATAATGCAAATGAAAAACCCAAATATGTGTTAAATAGCTTGCTAATTTTTCTCACTTTATAGTATATGTATTTATGCATTTGTATGCGTAGTCTTAAGTGTGTGTGTATAAATTTAAACAGCTGCTGCTACAATAGTATAACATTGCGCACGTGTTGTGTTAATTAGCAACGTTTTAGTGTGAAAATAAAATTGCAGAAAAAAAGATTGCCAATAAAAAACAATTTTTTACGTCAAACTTAATATTTCGCATACTGACCTCATTAGCCGTTACAATGCATTGCATACAAAACAAAAAAATATTTCCGCTAAATTGCAATACCATATTTAAATAGTAGCTAATAACATCAAATCTTAAGCAACAAACTGAAGAAAAAACAAAGAAAAAAAATCTCAAAAATTACAAATTTCGCTATTGATTTATTTACCAAAACCGTTAATTAAAAAGCCACACACAGTGGCAACACAATTTTTGTTGTAGCCGTTGCGGATGACCCATATCGTCATCATACAGCGCCTACATGCAAGAAAACAAAATAAAACAGCAATCAATAAGCAACCACGGCAATCAAATCATCTTTTTTTTTTTGTTACTTATCTTAACCCTCACTTGATTGTGTAAACAAAACTCAAAAATAAAAAGTGAAAAACTCTGCAACAGCATCTCAACATTGCGTCTACTGTGTTTGGGTAACTACCAGTGCATTTAAAACTGTGCAATCTTTTTCATCAACAAATATTGGCAACTGTCGATGTTGCTTTTTTAATTTTTATTTTTTTTTGTTTTCAGTAACTGTCTGTTTTAAATACAATAAATTTTGTAATAATTTTTGAAGATGCCGTCACTAGCGCGGTCATAACCCGTGTCAGAAACATTAAAAACAACAACAACAACATTAACAGCAGCAGCATCAGCAACATCTACCTATTTGTTACATATATGAAATAATGCGTGAAATTTTTTGTGATATTACGAAAAAAAAGAGTCAAAATTAACATAAAAAGAGCAAAGGTAAAACATGAAATAAAAACACACTGTAAGAAAACTAGCAGCAAATATTTTTCTACTCTGATACTCCATATTTTTCATCAGCGGCTTTAGCTATGGTGCTAGAATATGACATATGGCAAACTTAAACATTTGAAAAAGTTATTGAGAATCATAAGTTCTATTCCTGCACAGCATCGATGTTTTGTGTCACAACAACTGATTTCGGACGACATTTGCAAAATTCGCGCAGGAGCTAACAGCGACCTCGTTTGAATTCAGCAATATATCGAAAAACTATGGTCTGTGATGGTGCTTTATCATTGATGACATCGAGTTAATCAACACATTATTGCTGGGTTAATTTACGATGACGTCATAAAAAAAATCATCGCACGAAAATGTGCTCGATTTAACTAACAGAGTTCAACTTTTAATATCTTTGTAAAAATCTTAAATATCATTCCTGCGGCAAAAACATCTGAGTACGTTTGCGATTAGAAACTATAAGCTTAACGATGTAACTGTGAGATTGGGCGTCTACACTTATCTCATGTTGTTGCTCAAAACTTAAATAGCAACCTATGAAATATTTCACATTTTCCCATACAATGTCTCACTGTTCGCACCAGCGGGCTTAAACTAAAATTATTTCCATAAAAATAAATAAATATGCCTTTAGCTATGTACAAAAAAAAAAGTGTCACATTGTGCAAGCCCCTTCTCAAATATTTGGTAAATAAATAATATTTAAAAAAAAGCATAATTTCTCCATGTGTATTTTATAAAAAAAAATGTTAAAACAAATTCTGCTACAACAACATAGGCTGCTGTCGCTTTTTCACTTAGTTATGTTGTTGCTGCAGTCACTGCGCGATGTTGTGGTTGATGCTGCCACTTAATTTCTCTTCACAGCTGTTGTTGTTGTACTCTACTATGTATGTGACGTAACTTTTGTCGTCTGTCGTCGTTGTTGTGCTTTTTTTTTAGTTGAAATTTTGTGTGCTATTGTTGTTGTTGTTGCTGCTGTTGTCATTTTTAACAGTTAAATATGTAAGAGGCGAAAAAAAATTGAACACATTTTTTTTTATCGTTACCTACAAATACACTCTACTACTCTGCTGATGATGATATTTAGTGAGCGATAACCTTGAAAACCGGTAAACTTTTTGTATTTTTTTTTTCTTAGTAGTCTCGTTTGCTGGTCCGTTTGCTTGCGCCCTCGTCTATATTTTAGGTGTCTTTTTGTGTTTTTTTTTCAGTTGAAATGAATTTGTTTCGGTTTTGTGTCATTAAAAAAGTGAAACAAATTTGTGCATAATTTTGTTGGTGTGAGGTTTTTTTGTAGTGCGAAAATATTAAAATCTAATTGATAAATGAATGAATTTTTTTTATAGAAAAAATCACTTAAGCTAAGTACCCATCAACTAAAATTATGCCCATATAAGCGTTTCAAAACTTTAATGTTTTTAAGTTAAGAAAATAACTATAAATTCATCAATTTTTGCGGTAAATATTCATGGGTTTCTAATTGAAAAATATTACTAAATTGCTTTTTTTTTAAATGTGTAAAATTTAATTTGTTTTAATAGAAAGAATTTAGTTTTACTATGTTTGTTTATATGTTTAGGAATAAAATTTAATATAAAAACAATTATTTTCCATTTTTAATATTTGATTTAACTTAAAGCAAAAAAATCTAGTTATGTTTTGTATAACATGTTACCTATTTTAAAGGAAAAATAATGTCTTTAATTTAAAAGGAAAATCTGTGTCGAAGAAAACTATAAAAAAATATTCTGCTGCATAAAAATATGCAGCGCTAGTGGCTAAATTCTCACTAAGTCTAAGGTTTTCTTGTGTATGAATATCTATAAGAACTTTTTATTGCATACATCTTGAAAATAGTGCAGTTTCCTTTAAATAGTGCAGCAAATAATACTTCAAATAAAAAAACTACCAAAGTTTGACAACGATTAGTATACTCTTAATTTTGTTTGCTTCGGTTTACCAAGAGGCAAAACACAGAAATTTTATATTCCAAAATAAAACTTTTTTCATTTCGAATGTAATTCCCTTTAATTTCTTAGCGATTGTTTTCTTTCTATTTAGGTTTGACTGGGGCTATTTGTCCTTCCATTGTTCGAGTGCTTTTGCTAGAGAATGAAGCTCATGAAAATAGCAATTTAAATTTCCAATCTTCGTTCGATATATATTTGTTTACTAAAACATAGCTTGCACAAGAATTTTGTTAAAATTTAAAATTAATAAAACAAAATTAAAAAAGATTTGGTAAAAAAATATATTTTACTCTAAAAATATTTTAAATGCATACTTAAATTCGACAATAAGGTGTGCCAATATTTCAACGTTTTTAAGCAATAACAAATACATATGTTTTCATTGAATTAAAACCAAAACATACATATTTTTATGATCTCACAATAATAATAAAACTTCCCATTCAACATTTGTTACAATATTTGCTATTTGCATATCATAAAATATTTTTATTGATTTTAGACCAACAAAATGAGACAAGAGCAACAACGAAACTCATTCATTGCGAAATTTTTAACACAGAAACCAAACACATCTTCTTTTTGGTTTATAAGCAACATACCCGCATTTTAACCAAAAAACTCTATACAAAATTGCATTTATTTAAACTGCAACACTGCACAGCATCCTCACCCGCTGCACTCTTTTGAATTGCACCAAGTCACCTGTTGCAATGCTGTGTAGCAAGCAAGCCAGCAAACAAACAAACAAATGAACTAAAATGTGTTTTACTGTCATCTTATTGTTGTTGCATTTAAAACTGCGTCTCATAATGCGCTATAAAAACATACACATATACACACACATAAATGCATGCAAGCACATAATGCACATGCACGTTATATCGCACAGGTTAACCCTGACCTAAAAGTTTTTCTCGTTATTATTATGTTTTGTTGTTGTTGCTGTGTTTGTTGCTATTATTGTGTATTTATATTGTCGCCGCTGTTGTCGTCATCAACAACAACGTTAATTTTCATGCGCTCGTCACATAGCGTGCTATGCAATGCACTGAAAAAAAAACCCTCAATTTTTTTAATAATATTAATTGCTTATAAGTAGTTAGCAGCTTTTGAGTGGCATGGGAGGTAGGCGTGTCTGTAGGAAATACACTTTTGCGCTGTTGGTTGGATTCAGACGATATCAGCCAGAAAAATATTTCTCTGAAAAAAAAGCAAACTCAATAGATAGAGGAATTGTCGAAAATTTATGGAACCATCAGTACGGTAACTCTCAATGACGTACCAATATTTGACGTTGTTACATGAGTGTCACTTCTGATTTGGGTCTTATTCATATTTGAAATCACCCAAAAGTGTTTGATTATACTAAGCAAAATTTAAATAATTTTCAATTGCATAATATGTTCAAGTTCAAAGGTTGCTGATGGTACCATTTCGTTGCTTTTTCAAGGGTTGCTAATGAAGCAAAATATATAGTTATTTCTGGAATATCTTTCTTATTATAAAGACAGATGAATTAAAAGTAATTGCTGCAATTAGTACTTTCATTCGTTATAAGAAACTAGAAGATTTGAGTCATCTAAGCTCCTGTGGGAGGGGAACGTTTAGTGGTTCAAACCCATCTATTTGCATATTTTGAAACTAAACATGAAAATGGGACTGATGTCATCAGTACATAGCTGTCTGCTATTATTTAACGTAAAGTCTCAAGAACTCATGACATTATTTGAAATACTTATGCCATGTGTAAATACTAAATTCTTAAGTAGCGCTTACACATGGTATTGATATTTGACTGTTGAATGTTGAAATCAACCCATATGAAATACACGTAAATGACAGGCATGAAAGATCGAATTTTAATTTCTAATAATTTTTTTAGTGTAAAGGTTGTTTTTATTGTTAGAATAAATAGGTAACCACAATACTAACGTTTTTTTGTCAATAATACTTAATGCTGTTAATAAATTCAAAGCATTTGGTTTAATTTTATATTGATTTTTATCCACATTCTATGGTTTTAACTGTTTTATTTCTCATTGTTGTTAACATTGCAATGCTGTTAAGCTAAAAAATTAAGTAAATCAAAATGAAGCAGTAATAACTTGAGCTTAAAATTCGCAAACAAATTCTAAAATATTTGAAAACAAAAAAGGAACAAGTTTGTTGCTTAAATCTACTGTTCTGTGCTAAGCCAAATTATAATGATTGGTAGCAAAAATTTGTAATGAGAATAATTTCGCTATTTAAGTCTTTTGTATTTTAACACAAACGTTTAAAATTCTCTTTATCTTAGCAGCTAAAGGCAACATCTATTCGAGCTATACGTCATTTTGAAGTTTGGAGTTTTTTGAACGAATCTAGAATACTTATTTGAATTCGGTTTACATATGTCAGTCTTATGACATTTTATTCATCAATACAAATAGATCACGTGTTGAAATTCATTCTACGAGAGAGATTGTAACATCAGCAAATAAGAGTCCAATCTTCCTTAAGCCAAATGTTACTGGTGACGAAAAATGGTGTTATTTGTTTGCGTCAAAGTGCTGAATGGAAATCGAAATCGCCAGCGCAAGTCAAAAAAAAAATATTTTTCATAATCCTTGTGATAGCTAAAATCTTGACTGTAGACAAGTTTGTTGCTTAGGTCTATCGTTTTATTGTACAGATTTTAAAATATTTTTGAACTTCTGAAATTAAATTCATCAAAAAAAAAATCAAAATCAGATATCGAAAGAAAAGAAAGTCAAAGAGATTAGAATGCTTTTAGTGCACCTAAAATAAAAAATTAATATGCTTAATACTAACGATACAAAATCGGTTGATAACATTTTACAAGATATATTTTTATTAATACTTTCAAAAAATTTAATACCTACATTTTTAATTTTTCTACAAATTACATTCCCATCAATAAAATTATTCAAAATTAAAAATTGTTGTTTTCATTGAATCTGCAATTTCCTGTACAATTTTCCTTCAACTTTCAATGCACTATATATACTTGAGCATTTTCAATATAAACAAGATTTTAAACATTTTCTTTAAACATAAATTACTGTTTCAATGCATTATATTAGCGCATATTAAAATGAATTCACATGATATTGCGCTACTTTTCACGAGAAATGAAAAAAAGTTTCACAATCTGCTTATGATAAATGATGTGCATGTATGCAGTAATAGAATGAAAAATAAAATAATGAAAATCATGCAGTTCAATTTATTTAATTTTTTTTTAATTACAATAACAACCATTATAGAAACTAAATTTTGTAGAATTTGTTCTAGTCATTGACATCAACGTTGATTTTGTATTTTTTATTCAAAAAAAAGTTAAATTGAATTGTTATAATTTAAATGCCGCAACCAGTTTTTGAGCTTAAAACAAGTTATAAGCATTTAGAGCATAATAATGTTGTATGCCAAAAATTATTTTAACAAAACTTTGTGGACAAGTTTGTAGCTAACTGTTGTTTTATAAAACTAGTTATATGTGTTATAATTTTTTTTTCGCAAAAAAATTCAAGTTGATCATTTAAGAACATGCGTACGGTCTTATGCAAATATAAAAAGAGGAAAAAAAATTTTTCTTAAACTTTTGTTAAAACTTTAGTTGTTTGTTTTACTGTCACACCAAGAACTTTGCTTAGAAAAGCTTTAAAATAAAAAAACGCGCGCAAAAAATTTAATGAAACGTGCATGAGTTACTAGCTTACGTTTACTTAGCATTAACCTTGGTCTTGGCATGAATTCTTTTCTAAGCCAAGCTTAAAATCAAATGAGCAATCATTTACAAATACAAAAGCAACAACAGCTGAGGCAAAAAAAAAATAATGTACTTCATTACTCAGGCAAAAGCAAAACGGTTTCAGTTTCTGCCAACAACGACAACAACAGCAAGCGCAAGTATGTAGGTGGACTTGTTGTTTGCTTTTGCACTTATGGTGCCGCAGTGTAAGTAACAATGTGTGTATGTGCCTCAAGCGAAATTAATTGCTTGACATACAAATAAATCTTAATATTTCATTTCATTGAGCGTAGAAGTCAATATTTAAACAAAATTTTTTAATAAATTTCGTTTAATAAAAAACTAAAGCTTTTTAAAGAAGAAACTATTGAATACTTCTTCAAAAACGTGCTTTACCGTAACTGGCTTTAAACTATAATGTTACAGTCAAAACTAAAGACTTAAGCTACAAACTCGTTTGTCAAAGCACTAATTTGCAATTGATTTTCTATTACTAATTATTTGTTATTTTCAATAAGCCATTAGATATTTTGATTTTATAAAATTTATTCACAGTACTTCAACTAATATTTTCAATGATTTTATATTTTATAATGAGCAAAGTTTTCCATATGCAGCTGATTATTGCACTCGTTTTTATTCACATACAAATATCATGCATGTGTTATTGTGCATTTGTTTCATAACAACAAATAATTATGTACACTAGGTTGGTCTATATAAATTAAACAAAAAAAAAAAAAAAAAAAAATAATTTGTTAATGAAAATGTACTCTCACAACTACTAAAACAATGTGCATTCATTAATTGTAATTTTTATCAGTCGCTTACAATCTTTCATTTACGTTTGTTTCAATATAGCTACAGCTAATTAGCCATAACACTAAATAACTAATTAAAGTTGACATGGTTAAAAATTTTACATTTGATATACGATATTATACCAGCAAAAACAAAACTCAAATAAATTATTAATTTATTTTGTAAGCATATGTGGGAGTTGAAAAGTTGAGAGTATATCTGCAGCAGCTGTGATTAATTGTGTATATCGTTTTCGTAGATTTTTATTAGGGAAAAATTAAAAGAAAATCATTATTCGAGTTCATAAATAGTTCATTTAAAATTATAAGAAAAGTTTTTAAAAGTTGACGCTGCACCCATTTAGTTTTTCTTCAGTATCGCTGTGTGACAAAAATAGTATCTACTATATAAAACTGAAATTAACACGTATCTATTTCCATTTGTTCATTATAAGTTTTCAACATCTTTATTCAATTTTACATCAATGGAGCTTCGTGGGTCTTCAGCGTAGGTCAAAATGGCTATACGAAGTTGTTCGAAGTAGGCATTCATTATCTAAGATACAAATGGGTGATACACCTCCCACCTCCAATACATAATATATGGGCATGGTTTGACAATAGGGTGTGACACCTTCCATACAAATAAAACGAATGAATCGATATATCTTGGTTCATATGGCAGATATAGTTTTGAAATTTCATAGTTGGATGTATGTTCTATTTTGGGTGGCATTTAATTACGGGGAGCGGCATCTCTTATAGAACTTAACAATACAAAATACTATATCTTAGTATGTACCTATAGCAGCTATAAGTTTGAAAATTGGTAAATGGGCATACCATAAATATGTGAAAATCATTGGGTGTTGCACCTCCCATATAACTAAAACACCTAAAACGCTGTATCTTTGCACCTATGGCAGCTTTAGGGGTGACATTTGGTACTGGAACGTATATTGTTTGCATCAAGAATGGGGCGTGGCACCTTCTACATAATAAAACTACACAAGAAGCTCTATCAAGGCATCTATAGCTGCCATAGTTGTAAAATTAAACATATGACTTTAAATAGTTTGTACTTGGAGAATTCTTAGCGAGGAGACAGTTAACAGGTCATAACTAACAAAAAGCATCAGCAAATTGTATAAAAGTGCTAGTTCTGCAGTTGAGAGAGTACGGCAAACTTGTAATCGTTTGTTATAGGTTTTTACGTAATTGTAAGGGGCGCTTATGAAGCCGATGAATACAACCAACCTGCGTTAAAATTTTTCTTAAGATTTTATTTTTACGAATCAAAAGCTGCTGATTAGATAATAAGATTCAGCTGTTGTAAAATATTTTTGATTTAAAGCTAAGAAATTTACAAAGTTACGAAAAGCAAGAAGGTACGCTGATGGGAATGATTTTGAAACATTTCTTACGGTTCATCTACGTCATTGTGAGGACTGTTGTCGTGAGAATTTAGTAACATTAGATTAAGCGCTCTACTAAAAATATTGCAAAAATTTCCATACGTTTTTGCATGATCAGTGATTTTCATGATTTTTTATAATTTTCAGACGGCTGAAGAGCGAATGCTGATATTTTCCCAAGATTTTTTATTGCGAACGCTATAAATTGTCTTAAAAGTTCAAAGAATGCTAAAAATGCAAGCCATTACTGCCTGTCTACCTGCTGTTATAACATTTCAATTAACAATCAATATTAATTTAATGATTAATTACAAAAATTGTATATATTGGCATTGTTCTCCAATCGTTTCTATTCTTCGCGTGCATTTCTTTTAAGTGCATTATATTTCTTTCTTTTCTATGGTTCTTTGATTCCTGTTCATCGGAATTTTTATAGACATTTTCATTTTAATGTGTTTTGTTTTAATTCTTCTTCCTTTTTTTTTAACCTTTGCTGCACTTTACTTTGCACATAAAGCAAAACAAAGTTGATGATGCGCACACAGGCAGGTAAAGCAAAGGTTAATGCAGCATTTCATTTTTATTTCAATGGTTTTTACACTGAACAAAAAAAATGTTGGCTTGAATTTGAACATAAAAGCCATGAGCTAACGCTCAATAAGCACATTCATGCTTGAGCAAATGTACATAACTCGCAGTAATAGTTTCATAAGATATCTGAAAACAATGGTCGTACACACTGCAGTTGCATTACACTGTAATAATCATAAGCATCATATCGTATTTTGGTTTTGATGGATTTTTTCGTTAAGTGTACTAACACACCGCTTATCACCGTAGCTGTGTAGCTGTACAATACCTTTTTTTTTTTAAACAGCGTCTGCTTTGGATTTTTATTTATATTTTTTTTTTCGACTGCACCTTTTTCTTTGCATCTTTGTATTTTGGACACTTAAAAAATACCTGTTTTTTTCAGTCAGATGATTTAGTTAAAAGTATATGAGATTTTGCATGCGTGTGTGTTAGAAATGGTCTTTTATATTGAAAGGTATTCAATGTATATGCAAGCATAAAAGTCTGATTGTGTATTTTATTCAAACGCAGACAGGATTCTTTACTGATTGTGATTTTGCTTTCGTATGGTTTTGTTGTTCCTTCAGTTATTAAATCTCTGCGTTTGGTTTGGTTTGATTTTTTTTTAGACTTTGATAAAAGGTTGGTATTATTAGAAGGTTTTATTATGATTTTAGCTCTTACCTGCTAATGCAGGTAGACAACAAAATTGTTATGTGGAGGACTTTTTTATGCGTTTTTTAAGCGAAAGTAACAAGTTTGTTGAGTTTTTGTTGTTGCTATTATTGTTGTTGTTTGTGTTTAACGGCCCTTATGGCAAATACAAATTTGTGTTGGCTTTTTCTTGGATATTGCTTGAAAGAATTTAAATGTTGTGGCGCGGAGTTTTTTTTTTGCAATAAATACTTTCGAATCTTTGTTCGCTTGGCAATCAAAAATAGCGTTGAGTAAATTACCAAAGATGAAATATTTGCAAAAATTAAGTTTGTTATGCTTTCAATCAAAACTACAAAAAAAAAATTAATTGAAACTAAAATCGATATTGTTTTGCAACTAAAACAAAAGACTTATAACACGAACTTTAGCTTAAGCTGCGCATAAATTAAAAACATCATTTGTTTTGCTGTTAATTTTAAGCTTGTAAGAAATCTTTGAATAACCATTTAAAAAAGCTCAAGAGATGAAACTGCTGCCAACATTGTGGCTGTTGTTGTTATTGTTACCGCTGTTGTACCAAGTGAAAGGTCGTGTGTTGTGTACATACGCCGCTTTGTTATGTTTAATGATGCGTACAACTACAAAATCCGAAAAAAACGAACTTTAAGCAAATAAAAAGAACGGCAATAGCAACAGAAAAAAGAGATTTGCAAAAACTAACCACAAGATGGAAGAAGAAAAAACTCATTTACTTAAAGTTTTTTTTTATCGTATAGCGCACAGCTTAGCAGGATGTAAGCCAGCAACAGAAGCAAATGGTTAAGATAAAGAGACAATATACTAAGATGATGTCATTTTCGAATTGAGTTAATGAACTTGAAATCTTGTTGTATTATCTTATTCCTTAATTCTTGCACTGCTTGCAAAAAAAAAACATGTTGTTTTTTTCTAAAGAATTCACTTATCTCATTTTTTAACGTGCAACATACAGCTGTTTTTTGTTTGCTGCTGCTTCTGTTTACAAGAGGTCTATGAACTTCAAACCCTTGTTAATCTTATTGCAGCAATCGTATGTGTGTTTTTTTTGCGTACTTTTTTCAGCAAATAATAATTACACATGTCTTGCAGAAAGTACACGCGCATTTGTTTGCTCGTCAAAATATTCAGTTTGGTTAAGAAAACTACCAAAGCAAAAAGAAAGGGTTGCTTTGTGCCATTTATTTATGTGCGTACTAAACTAACGGCTGTTGTGTTGCTGCTGTTTGTTGTTGTTGTAATTATTGCAATAAGCGGAAGTTAGTTAGTTAAGCTAACAGATGTGATGCTTCAAAAAGTCTTTCATAAAATTCGATAGATACAAATATTTTTTTCCAAGTTCTTTGCCTAAGTCTATTGTTTTTGAAACACCATTCAAATTTTGCAGCGCCATTTGTTTTTTTTTTTGCTTAAGTTAATATTTTTGTGATATATTTTTGAGTTGCTTTTGTGAAATTTTTGTCATGTGACGTTACATTAGTTTGTGCCGCAATAATTGCATAAGGAACTCAAGACTTTAATGGAACAAAAATGACAGGAAAATAGTTTGTTTGTTAAAATATTTTCCGAAAATATTACCTTAACACAAATTTCTAAAGCATTTTTTAGAATGGTTCTGATGTATTATTTTGTCTTAAGTTGCTGTAGCTAAGCTCGCGGTGGTTTGATAAGTCCACAATTTTTGCAGCGTACAGTGTACTCTGCTTCAACCAAAAAAGACTCAGGAAAAGCCAATCTCAGCTAAAGTTATCAGAATTAAAGAAATTTAAATTTAAACTTGGTCAAAGTTACTAAATCTTTCAATCTGGTTTTATTTCAAACATTTCTGAAATGTTGCAGAATAAGCGGAAAAAACTACACACATTTGTTAGTACGCCATCGGATACTGATTTTTTTTTTGTGTTTCTTATAAGCGTCACTTGTGCTATTATTTTATTACAACATCGGCACTTTGAATTATTGTTTCATCAGTTTTTGGCGGTCGAGTCGATCGCATTTGAAGTCAGTTAAAGTTGCAGTAAGTTATACTGAAGTAAGTTATACTTAAATGTGTTAAAGTAAAAGAACGTTTGATTCGAAATATATCACACTTGAAGACAATCCCAGTCGAAGTCATATAAAGTCGATGACAATTATCAGCACATTTGAAGTCAGTCACACGCAAAGTCAGTCTCAGTTAGTTACCAGCTGAGATCATTCATAGATGAAGTCAGTCGAAATTGAAATCACTCACAGTTTAATTAAGTAAGGAGTTACACTTGAAGTCAATTTCAATCGAAGTCAGTTGGTACCGTAAATGAAATCTGTTCTGATCAAAATTAGTTACAGTTGAAATAATTCCAAGTCATTCAGAGTTAAAGTTACTCAGCCGGGAAAGTTCAGTGTTAAGTTCAGTTGGTTAAATTATATGCGAAATTTTTGAATAAAAGCCAAAAAAAGAAAGAACAAAGTTATTGCAAAAAAAGAAAGGAAATATCTCAACTCCCTACCGATCGGAAGTGCATATTTACTTTGAACTTAATGCATGACTTAACAGCTCGATAAAATTTGGAGGTGCTGCTTTGAGTGCCAAACATTTTCTTATCTTTAATTTCAACCGAAGCGCTGCCGCATTGGCATTGCAACCCGAACAGGTGTTATATTTGAAATTTGTACCTTGCAACATCATGTCTTACTGCAAACACAAGAAACCACTTAACAGCAATACAATGCATTTACAGTCATTATTTGAATTTTTGGCAATATAAAAAAAGTGAAAATGCATTGTAATTCTCCCTTTTTGCATTTGGCATCTATTAGCTGCCACAAATTAGTTGCAAATCATTGGACAGCATTTACACGTATTTTGTGTTGAAAAAAATAAGCAAAGGCGGTCAAGTTGACTGATGTTGCAGCTTGTTAAAGAAATGTCTTAAATTACTGCCATACTTTAAGGCTTTTGAGTAAGACAAAAAAGGTGGCAAAATCGTACATTGGTTGATGGTTTGCGATATTCTTGCGCTAAAGTTAGAAGCGCTGAAAAAGAACAAAAAAAATGGAAACATGGTTGCCTGCAGCAATTTTTATCAAACCATTTAAATCGTTTTAGCATTTAAAATTTTTGAAGCAAAATTTGGAAATTCACAGTCAGTTGCCAGTAATTGAAAGATCTGCACAGACGGACATATGTATGAACTTCTTCAATATGTAGCTAAATTTGTATTAAGTGTATGTCAATATTAAGCAAAGCAAACCAATGAATTTTGTTTTTGCC
The DNA here is from genome assembly GCA_963680825.1 of Meiosimyza decipiens. Lineage (NCBI taxonomy): Eukaryota > Metazoa > Arthropoda > Insecta > Diptera > Lauxaniidae > Meiosimyza > Meiosimyza decipiens. Next base: position 131,249,173 of record OY804258.1, on the reverse strand, counting down.
TGAGGTGATTTTTTCTGCTGCTGCTTCGTTGAAGTTTGTGTATAGTTTTTATTAGAGTTGATTTTAGAGAAACAAAGTGAACGGAAGTCGTTAAGTAGTAGCAGCAAACTCAACTTTAATGGGCAGCTGTGTTACGCAGTAATAAAATATTTTGTAGCTTTTCTTTGAAAACGCATAAGAAGCTGGCTAATTCGTGCAATAGATTTTTACAAGAACATAAAGTTTGTACGGTAAACTTTTTTAATGAAATTTCTAATATATATAGTAAGAAAAACGAACTTAGATTTTGAAAATAAAATTAAATTATTTGGAAAAATGCGTATGTTTTTTTATAGATTGCCTCAGATATTTGCGGCTGACGTCTATTTACAAAGCAAACTATTTAACGATTATTTTATGTGAATTTTGGCAATCAGCAGGTTGATAGCATTTGCATAAAGCTCTAGGCTAATGTCATTCTTATTATGAGTTTCACCAAGTGTAAGAGAGAATAGTAAACAAATTTAAATGTAGAGTTGGTGAAAAATTTGGCTTTTATACACCTTTGATCTATTAGTCGCGCACAAAAGTCATTTTACATTATATTCGATGCAAAATCTAAATTAGAACACAACCAAATTAGGCCACATAGTTTAGACTTGAAAAAATGTCCAAAATTATCAAAAACAGAGCAAAATTATGACGCTAAGTCACACTCTTGGTATCATTTCTTTATGAAAAGGTTCACAATATTTTTTGACTCATTTTCAGAAAACTTTTCAGTCTTGAGAGAAATTGGCGAAAATTCCAAATGGCAAAAAATATGAAAAAATTTTATAAAAAATTAGCTGAAGTTTTATGAGAAAAAAAGCCTAAAATTTTAAATTTTTTTTTTAAATTTTATTGATTTATCTCAGTTATGATCTTGTGGCAATAAAAAAATAAAAAAATAACCAAAATTTAAAAATTGATAATCAAACAAAACAAGTTTTTAAAAAAAATTTTTTCACTTTCAATAAAAATTTATTAGAGGAATTAAACTTTTTTTTAAAGCGAAGAGGCTTTGAGTGCATTCGCGACCACCACACAGCGCTTTATGGTTCTAACTTATGTCAAGGTTAGAAAGTTTTTAGTAAACTATCAGATTTTTAATGAAAATAATTGCAGCGATTTTACCAAATTAGAACTTAAATGTTCGCATTAGATTTCGGATCGTTTCCCATAGAGCTAAATTTAAAATATATAGAAAGTTTTTAAACAATTTACTCCTTAAAATTTGGGTAGAATCTGTTCAGGTGATTAAAAACAAAATATTTTTTATTATGAACTTTTGATACATACAAACACAAGGCATTATATTAAACCGAGGCAGCTAAAAATAATAACCTAGATAGACTTACTTGATTTAAGAAAATAAGTTTCATTATGAATTATGTCTCAGCTAACTTGAGAAACTTAAAAGTGAAAGATTTAAGCCGCAAGCTTGCTACAATATATAAATTGTAATCAAATAGGAAAAAGTCAATTTAAAATATGAAAATGTTATAAGGTAATGTAAATATAAAATGTCTAACAAAATAAAAAAAATTACCCATTGCGAAAGGGTTATTAAATTTTGGGTGGTTTTTTGGTGCAAATATATACTTTTTGCAATTTCGTTCACTTCCAAGCATGAAATCAAACCGAACCTATGACATCTTCTTCATAAGACCTTAGAAAGTCTTTCTTAATAACTAAGGCCCAAATTTTTAGAATAAACCAATATAGTGAAACTTAATGCTTGAACAATTAGGCGTGGCTCTAAAAAAGAAAAAAATTTTAAAATATAAATTTGAATTTCAAAAATGCTTGCTGCTTAATGTACGCCAAAAGAGCATAACTTAAAAAAATTTAAAACAAAGGACTTAAGGCGCGAACTTGGCTTAAAATGTTAAATGTTAAATGTGAATATCAAATTGAAGTCTTTCTTATAAAACAACTAACCTAAGGCATTTCCTCTTTGGGTAATCTCAGCAATGAATTTGTCATTAGTTGTTTTTAATTAAGAAAAAGTTAAAGCTTTTTTAATTTAGTTCAAAAAATAAAACAATAAATTGATATGCAAAAAAGATGTAAAGCTAAAAATTGATAAGCAGCAGCAACGCGCATCTTCCCAAAATAATTCACACAACAAGTCAAAGCAGCCAAAGTAACCGACCATCCGGACTAAGACAATTTATGCTCAGAGTCAAAGACAGAGTCGCACAAGCACAAATATAACAACGCTATAATACATTAAAACATATGAGCATAAGCAACTAACTGGCTATGGGTATAAAAGCGCATAACTTATTTTTAAAGCAAAAATAATTTTAAAAATTATAATGCTGTTGTTTTTTGTCTTTGCTGTATAGATAAAATATGATGTTTATAATAAAAAATCTTCATAATAATAATAATAATAATTCTTTCACAGCATAGTCGTTTTTGTTGTCTCTCCACACTTGAGCGCACTCAGGCATTTTATTCTTTTTTGTTGTTTTAAAGAAGATTCTTTATAGCAACAACAACAACAACAAGAATGGCAAAAAGGAACAGCAGTAAAAGCGCCAACATCATCATAATCAACATCATTATTTTAATCTTTATTATGCTCAACATGATACTCATCATCATGGGAGATGAGCAAGCAGTACACTGAGAAAAAGAAAGTTGCTAAAACTAAAATAGGCTTAACAGCAGGTTGTTGGTAAGATCCTAAACATAATGAAAAAGCAACAAAAATTTTTCTTGGAGATGCCAATTTATTAGCGAAACCTAATTCTTTCAAAACTTTTCTGTGAGTGCAATGAGAGCATCGTTGATTTTTCTTTTGCTGCTGCTGTGACTCCACTAGCACCCCTTTAATTACTTACGTTGTTTTTGTATTTTGATACACATACATACACATAAACAAAGCACTTTAATGCGCCCAACAAGCTACGGTCTGTTGAAGCTGCCTCAACTTAACTTGTTTTTAGCTTTGCTTTGGTTGATTTTTCCATTACTCCTTTTTTTTTCTTCCAATTTTTCAACTACACAAGAAATTATTTTGGTTCTTTTGCCTTTATTTTTGCTTTGCGCACCATCTACCTATGCTGACGACTGTTTTTGCTTGTTATCGTTGTTATTTTTTCATATTATGGCTAGAAAAATGTTTAAGGTAACGTAATAGCAAACTGTAAAGAGGAAAGAAAAAAAAAAACAAATAAAAAGCAATAAGCAGTGAGCTAAAGTTAGCCAAAGAGCATGCAAGCAGCAAAGTCAAGGAAATTTCTTGTATGGAATAAAAAATATCAGTGTTAAGAACCTTCAACTTGTTGGCAATTTTTATTTGTTTTTGTGTGCCATCTTTGCAACTATTAAATAGTGCTTATTACACTCAGCACTGATTTTTTTATTTATTGTAAAAGTGAACTTTTGCTTTTAAGTTTTACAAAATGTTCTTTTATTCACTGAGCTGACTAAATATCATTTTCTATATAAAATTTGCCGCTTAAGTCTTTTGTTTACAAAATCCTCATTTTTCAAATTTATGCCCCCAAAAATTTTCCATTTCTTTAACTACTGTTTTGTTACACATAATTAATTAATATTTTCCATTTAATTAATTATAACGAATTTGTTAACTAATTTTTCATGCTCGCTATTAACATTTTATATGTAAATTTTATGTCAGCAAAGCGTTTAGTGGCTGATAAATTATGCTATAAGCTTAAGAAGATGATATGCGGTGTATCTACAGTAAGTTACAGTAGCGCCATAAAAGCCCAGTCGGCAAGCTATGTTTATGTATGGCTGCCTGCAGCAGCAACCACTAGTTTTTAAAATATCGCCTTAAAGAAAAAAGGTTTGTTTTTGTATTTTTTAATGAAAGCCATTAGAACTTGTTGTATTCTGAGACAAAAAAAAAATAAAAAAACAAAAACTTAAGAGTATCATAGCATGACAGCTTAGAAACAGCCATTAGCTGCGTTTTATCTTTGGTTGGCTTTTTTATAAATAATTTTATTCTTAAAGCTCGATACTGTGTGGTGCTCGAGCAGCTGTCAAAATATTGAAAAAGTTTAAGTTTTTAGAAGAAAGAAAAAAGAACTGTTTAAAAATTGAAAGCAATTCTTGTGTCTTTTATTGCTGTGATCATTTTGTTCGTTTATAACGAAAGTGATTGATTGGCAAAAGTTAAAAGCTTTAAAGCCTTAAAAAATAAAAATAAAAAGCCAAAAAGTAAGCAGTGGCAGTAAAGCAGTAAGCAAATAAAATTAAAAGTTCTTAAATTTGCTCAGCTACAGTTATATTAAAAAGCTGCTAAAATGCTAAAAAAAATTTAAATTTTGATATGGCTTTTTTTAATTTAAAACAATTTTTTAAAACTCGAAAGCTGAAGTTATTTTCGCAAACTAATAAATAATATGATGGGCTATAAATACTATTGCATGGATTTTCTTTTTATAAGTTTGAAATTTTTTATTTAAATAAAAATAATATTCAAAATATTACAAGAACTATAATTTTAGTACAAAAACTAAACTTCACATTAAAAGAAAAATTAAAATTTATGTAGAGTTGCCCAAAATAATAAAAATGCTTACGAATAAAAACACAGTCCAAGAAATTCAAAGTTTTTTTATTGCAACAGAGTAACCACGATAAAATCCTGAAAAAGTATGTGATCTCATCAAATTTTGCTAACAAAGATATAGTCCAGTCCAGTTCTGTTTTCTTTTTTTGATATATATTTGATGAGGCTCAGTGAGACACAAATAAATTTTTATTTTAAATTGTGCAGATGATTTTTTTTCACTTGATAACCATGTTAACATTACAGATGAGTTCAAATATTTTAGTTTTTTGAAGGATTTCAAATTTTAAAGTTTTTTTTTGCTACAATGATTGTAAGCTCAAGAAAAACAAACTGCGAACATTTTATTAGTGGAAGTCGATTTTTCTATGTATTATATTATCAATTTATTTTTGTAACCCAGTGTAACATGTGCCATATTAATAACAAACTATTTTTTTATAATATATATACAACCAGTTCCAACGTAGGTGTTATTGTAACCTATTTATTATGCTAATTATGCGAAATGTTGTTTTTATAGGGCAAAAAATTATAACATTTTAATAAAGAAAACTCAACCTGAACCATTAGACATTTTTGTTGACAAAGTGTTAGTAACATAGCATATGTGCAATAAATTTATTCATTGTTATAGATTCAGTATAAGTAGGAAACACACCTCCAAGCAATTGCTGCTCATTTGCAAGAAATAAGTTGCTGCAGTCAGCTGTATTGCTATTTTTTCTACTGCGCGCTAGGTTTTTTGTTTATTATACATTATATATATTTTCTATAATGGTTTCAATGGGTATATGCTTTGAGTTTTTTTCTTTTTTCATTTTAATTTTTTATCCAACAACATTACGTTGCGTTTTCATTTATTTAATTTGTTAGAGCAATACAGTTTTTTTTGTTGTTAACAATAAATCCAAGTGTGTGCGCTTTGTTGTAGTACGTCTTTTTTGGCAAATATTAAACGCTTAATTGTGCTATTTGCTTTGAATTATTATGCTATTAATATAAACTTTTGCTGATTGCAATCGTTGAGTTTTGTTCACTTTTTGGGAGACGCTGTTTGGAATAAAGCGTTTTTTTTGGCTTGTTCATATGAATAGTAGCAATTATTTAGATAATACAATCAACGGAAGCAGCAGCTATTCAAATTAAAGAAACAAATATTTTTAGAAGTAAGTTGTTTTTAAATTTGGATTTTTTCTAACTATTCAATTAGGATCAAATTAAAAGACTCAAGATGCAAACTAGTTCGCAATTTGACGGTTCGATCATATCAAAAGACTCAAGATGCAAACTTGTTAGCGATTAGACGGTTCGATTTTTTTTTTGAAGGTTGAACATCTTAATTGGTGAGTATGAAAAATAATCTATAATGAAATGAATTCGTGGAATATAACGTTTTCCGATTTTTTCAACACATTTGTACGTGAGCAAGGACTCTCCCGTCACCTTAAAAGGATGCTTTTTGCCAGTTAACGTGAGTAAATTTTAATGCAGCTACCGATAAGAAATGATGAACAAACATTTTTTTAATGCCCTGGACCACATAAGAAAATGTTTTGGCACCATTTTCAAGAAATATTTTTATAGGGAAACATTTGTACCAAAACAGCGATTTCATTATCCTCGCAGTAAATCAATTGAATTGCATTTATTATAAGTCCATTGAATTTTACTAAGTAAGCCATTGCTACAATTAAGAAAACTTGATTTTTCATAGCTTTTAATGTCGAAATAGTTAGGAGAGAGGGTTATGTTTATTATAAGTTAAGTTTATACTATGTCATTAATACAAATACGACTGTTAATATGCAACTAATTGGCGCAAGTCAGCAGTGTTTCGAAAAAATTATTAATAATTTGTCGGTTTAATTTTTTCGTTTATATGTAAAAAAATAAAGCATTGAATTGAAATGAGCTTTATTCATTTTGTTAATGAAAAAGCAATGAAATGATTCAAAATCGTTAGTTCTAAAAAAATAGTTCTCTTAAAACTAAACTATTTTAAAAGTGAAGTGAAAACTCTTTTTTTTTGTGTCTCTTGTACAAAAGCTTTAATTTTGTTAAAAAATATTCTTTTTAGTTTTAGGTTATTATATTGTAATTTTTAGTTCTTGAACGACTTTTGTCATGAAAAGTTTTTGAAACTCAAATATTTGTTTTTCAAAAAAGCAACTTTATGTCTTCAAAACAATAACTGAGAAAAGTAGCAAACATCAGGCTTTAATCAGATGCCTTAGAAGCTCCAACACTTTTGAAGGCACTAAGCAGAGAGAAATGACTTTTTATCTAATGAGTAGTCTGAAAACTTTTATATCAACTGAATGTGATATATACTATATGTATCAACTTGAATACAGTTTTCTCAACGAAATAAACTTTTTTTTAATCCAATATTTGATTTTTAATTAAAATTTGGGGTTAGAGAAATATTAAACTTTTGTGTTTTTTATTAACTCAGTTTTCTTGCTGTCAATTTATGGTTAATTTATTTTGCACAATAAACAATGAAAACAACTTTAAAATTTAGAAATTGGTGTTTTTAATTTTACACTTAAAAAGTTTTTTTTTTCAAAAAACAATATCTAAGTCAAAATTAGTTTTACTGAAATGGAGGCATCAGTGCAATTTAAACAGTAAATTAGTTTTTATGTGATGTCATAATCCGAAGTTAACGTAGTTTCTTTTGTTAAGTCTGAACAAGTTTCAAAACATTGATTTGAAATTTTTTAAAATTTTAGGCACTCAAAGTCCTGACATGCTGGAAAAGCATTGAGATAAAATCAGGCCAAAGTCTGTTTTTAGTTATGTTTAATAGGTCTTTAATAAAGAGATTTAGTCTTTCGAGATAGGATTAAAGAAAATTTAAATATAAATTGTGGCGTACGGGCAGTGATTAAATAAAACTAAGCAATAAAATTTTCTTAATCCAGTCAAAAAAATAATTCTAATTTGACTGTATTGTGAGCATGATGAATAAAAAAAATAAAAAAAAAAAAGTTTGTAGCTTAAGTTTTTCGTTTTTATCGAGTGAATTGTGAAGATAAAATTTTGACTTATTTTATTTGGTCTTACCGCAATGAGCTTAAAACGTTTTAAGCTTGTTATAGCTTCGAAAAATAATTTGCTAACTTTAGTAAAACTTATAAATAAATTTTTTTTTATTCCTGATTAACAAAATTTTGATATTTTTGTGGCAGATTTTCAAAACACTGAAAAATTTTTTGTACTCTTGATATTTAAATAAAATATAAACTTTTTCAAAAAAATTTTAAAAATATTAAAAAAATTCGAAAAAAATAAAGCTTTATTTATTTTTACTACGAGTATTAAAATTTGTGGGTTTTTCATTCTTGTATAAAAATAGTTTTCCAAAAATGACAATTAATCAAACTTTTGAAACTCACCTTCATTTTCGTCATCCTGCTCATTATCACCACTAAAATCAACGCGCACTGCGGTGCGCTGTTGACCAAAATAATGACGACGATGATGGAAACGCTTGCGCTGTGTCTGTGGCTGTGCAACCAAACTTAATGGTTGCTCCTGCTCTTCATTAACAACTAATGCCTTTGGCGAGGGTAAATGCAATGCTGTAGCTGCAGTTCCTTCCGGTTCAGGTGCTGGTGTGGGTGGTGTCGGTACTGGTGGCGTAGGTGTTTTCGGTGATCTAGCTTCTGCCGCTACAACAACAGCGTCTGGTGGTGTGGGACTCAAGGGTGGTACCAAACGATCATCATCTGTTTTGTGCTGTAACAAATTTTGTGATTCCAATAAACGTTGTTGCTGCTGATGCAGACGATTTTTTATGAGAAATATTTTCGGCATTTTGATGGTGCTTAGGAGAAGGTAAAGTTTGAAAAATTCTTAAAGGGTTTTTATTTTTGTTGTAGTTTATAAACTTTTTTTGTTTTTTTTTCCAAAACAGTTCAAGCGCACACTAATCCAATGTGTGTGTGTGATAGCTTGAAAACTGTTCTGTGAAGGACAATTTCAACACTTTGTTTCACTTGCACAAGCTTAGGTTTTTTGATGAACTCTCAAAGTAATTTTAAATTCTTGGCAATGCATGTTTTTGGCTTGCAGTATAACACGTTTTTGTTAAAATTATTTTCTTTTTTTTCGTAAGATATTATTTAATTTTCAATAAAAATTTAGCACATTTCTTTTTGTATTTTAGCTGAACACTTGTTTCATAGTATCAACTATTTGCTGTTGTTTTTTTTCGCTCTCTCAACTCGAGTCAGAACAATTCTATCCTGAGCTTCTGACTGACTGATTGTCTAACACTGAACACTTTGTATTGTCTACTAGAGAAATTTGCACATGGGCTTTGTTTTGTAAAACGCGTCTAAGCTCGCCGAACGTTCGTCACTTACTGTATTTGAGCGCACGGTGCGCAACAGCAGTTAGTCCAAAGTCAGCCAGGTACAACAACTATAACAGCAGCAACAACAAAAACGGCATAAACGAAAAACACCGAAACCAAAACTGTAACCTGAGCTGTTCTTCACCAACGTAACGACGACGAATAGATGAAGCAGCAGCAACGACAGCGGCAAATAAACGATGATGGCAACGTATAATACGATGGTAGTGGCAATGAGTAAAAAATCAACGACCGTTTTGTACGAATGCAATGAAACAGCGGTTATGATGAGCGAATTCGCTGTTTTTTCCCGCTTTATTGCAAATAAACAGCTAACTAACACACATAACAGCTAACAGTGTTTGGGAGCGCGAAAAAAATGGCAGTAGGTGAGAGAGCGGGAGAATATTATTCAGTAGATCGTTTACTCTTTTAACGTTTCGTTTCTCTCTCTCTATATTGCTCATTTTCTGTATTTGCTTATAATTCTAAGTTAACTTATTTTTCTGGCTCAGAGTCAAGGTAGAGGTAACGTAATTTTTATTATTTTTTTTATTTATCTTACATCATTTTATTTGCCGGTTTTGCTCTTTCGTAATTGGTAAGTTGTGTTGTTTTGTGCTTTAAATCGTTTTGTTTGTTTTTGTTGCAGTTTGCGTTTCCATGCAGATTTTTTTTTTTTTTTGATTTTGCTCAGCGATTTTTTCTCTAATTCGTTCTTTTTTTTGTATTATTAGTCGGAGATCTGAAAATTGCATGAAATTGTTTTATTTACACAATTTTGACAGCTTGAGACTAATAAAGGAAAATTAGGATTTCTTTTTGTACTTCGCAAGTTCGTCCCTTGAGTCTTTTGTTTTGAAATGGTTATTCAGCTCATTCTTGGATTGAGTTTTAAGTAGGTAGACAAACTTTTGGTGAAACAAATGAAAGTTTTTTTTTTGTGGGAATTTACAAGAATTATTTAATTAAATATTTTCACATTATATATGAGAAGGTTTTGTGAAGCAATCACTACGGACAGTGTCATAAAGTGGAAGCTATTAAAGTAAAATTTCAAACCGTAGTGTGACAACGTTTGGTGACACAAAGCAGCGTTACAAAAGCGGTGACAGTTTTACAACTGTGGGCTTAACGTTTTACAAACTCGGGCAGCTTTTAATACACACTTGATAATTACATAAAACTTGGTTGTAAGTTTTATTAACAAGTAATGGGTGCATAGCATAATGCCCCCTCCCCCCTTTCCCCTCTTCTCCGAAAATGAAACAGCGAATTCTCCTTTTCATAAAATGTAAGACTTTTCCGCGCACTTCTGTTGATGATCTAGTATAGGATATTTAAGTTTTTGTGAGAACCATAATAGCACCTATTTTGTGTCCAAAGAGGTGGAAGTTCAATTCATCTTACCCCATCTACAAAGACTATCGTAAATGCCTAATTATATGGACCGTTCTTTCTTGATGTTTTTGGACAATCTTTTCATGGAACGGTCTGTCGTTAGTTTAACAGCACTTGGTCTATTGTGTGATGTGTGGCTAGCAGCTAGGAATCAAGCAGTGTCATTGAATAGCGAAAAAGTCTTTGAAAAAACGCAAAAATTCACGTTGCATTCTTACCGCTTATAAAACTTAACGAAAAAATTGAGTTTATACTGTCCGGCGGCAACAAAAGTGTTGTTATGATGACGGTTCTTTATGTTGAAGCGTTTTCTAAGACAATGTATCAAGTGTGTTCTGCAACAATATCTGACGAATACTGTGCTAGATTAAAAATATAGTTTATGAGTTTGGTTAAAAATTCATCAACAAGTCAAAAAAAATTGCTTGATGTCTTTGGAAATCTTTTTTTAATGAGTACTATTTTTTACAAATTTGATATATATTCTTTTTTTTTTTTTTGAGTTTGATACGTCTATAGCCAAAATTTTTGTTTTTGAAGCCACAAACCTCCGAACAAATTTAATGTACTATCTATCTTCTTATTCTTATTTGAAAAAATAGATCCATGCAAAACTTAAATTTTCGATATTTTGCTTGTAATATGAAATTGATTGGCAACGCGAGATCGCAGACAATATGCAAAGAAATGTTCTTCAAACAGTTGAAAATAATGTAATAATTTGACTTGCTATCTATTATCTCTCCCTCTCCGAAGTTATACCAAGAATTCTCACAACAATGTTCTCAAAAACTTTACTTAACTGTTTTATAACTTCAGTGTGTTAACATATGAGCGCAGTTTTCCCAAGATAACGTTACTTTGTGCACACAAATACTCTCATGTAGGTGTTAATTCTCTCTTACTCACCAATACCAAACCAAAGCATTACGGCGAATTCAACTGAAAATAAACAACCAAATAGAAAAAAACAAACACCTGTGCGATGAGACAGTGCTATAGCCGAAGTTATCATATTGTTGTTGGCATATGACGAAGATGCGTCTTCGTTCAATTTACAGCTAACTTTGCATTTGTATTGGTGCAAGGCAGCAGATAGACATTAGTAGAATAGAAGAGCATTGTATTTATTAATCTCACTCTCACGTTATTCATTTTAAGACCAGTTTTTATCCTGACTTTGACTTTGTAGTACAAGTACGAATGAGATTGAGTAATATGCGATCGTGTTCGTCTATTTACCGAGTACTGCCGTGTATATTGCAAAACCGAATGAAATTGAACTTCACTCTCACTCAATTGCGCGCAGCAACGAGTGCGTAACGTTGCGCACATTACATTTAAGAATTTTCCTCGAAACGTTGTTGGCGCTTCTCTTCTTTTTCGTTGGGTTGGGCTTTTCTTCGTTCGTTGTCTTCATCGTTTGAAGAAAGAAGATCACCCACCGTTCGTTATTTTGAATTTTATGCCGAATGAGAGGGAAGTGATTTTTGTTCTTTTCGTTATTCCACTTCTTCTTTTGATTCTTTGTTAGCTCTCTGTGTTTTTTTTTTGGTTTACGTAATTTTTTGTTTTTGGTCATCACGTTGAGAGTGAGTGTAAGTGACGTTAGAATGGGCTTATAAGTGGGGAAGAAGTGGGAAGGGCATTATTCTGCGACTTTGCTTATGACACTGATGTTGCGAAACTTCGCGTCCTCACTTAAAATTCTGTTTTGTAGACTCTTTTGTTCATACGTCTAGAGTAGACTTTAATATCGTTAAGTTTTAAGTTGTGGGTTTTTTTTATGAATTTTATTTAATGTGAGGTTTACAGGTTGTCAATTATTTCGGGCAACTAGAAGTATTATAGTGTTTGCTTTTGCTGAATATAAAATTTAATTTTAGAGCTTTTTTTCAATGTTTTTAGTGCAAAAACGAGGTATTCTCATGCCACTTCCCGAGTTTTTATATAACTATATTTTGAGAAAATTTTCTGCCGTTTTTTTTTTTTTTATAGTTTTAGATGATACCTTAATTTTTCATAAGAAACTTTGCACTTTAACTTGACTCATTTTCCTCATAGTATGCGACGAAGTTATTTATGCAACGTGTAACCTGTAACTTGTTACCTATTACTTAGTTCATGTCACTTGCACTTATCGTTAATATAACTCTCTGGATAAAAATCATTTGGTGTAGAAACTACCACTTGTAATTAAATCTTATTTCTTGTAATAACCGCTGACCACTTATCACTTATCATTTTTTTTTAAACTTCACTTCGCAAATTAATAATGAAGAGCTACCACTTGTTACCTACGAGTATTAACTTGTTCATATCATTTATTACAAATCAATTATCATTCAATGCAATGCTAGATCACTTAGTTTAATTTACTGGAAAATGCATGAGATCGAGGAATGTAAAAGGTATATTTGGATCAGGCCATATTTCCTTTGGGTAGTAATTAAATTACAAATTTGTCTATGTTCCTAGTATGACATTAACCCTCTTTTTAAATTTCACCTGACGCTTTATAAATACCCTATTTTTCATTCAGTATTACTGAGCACTACGCTATCTTTAACTCTATACTTCAGAATGCACTTGTTTTCTGCATTCATTGGCGTCGCATTCATACTTAATTGTACGAATCATTAATTCTGCACATGAGTGTCTTCTCCACTGTTTCTTTCATTTTCTTTTTCTTTAAGTTTCAAAATTTTCTCATTTTCACTTTGGCATTGCGCAAGTGTCTACGCTTTTCAGTCAGAATATTCTTAAATTTTCCTTCAATTCTGTTTTTCTTTGATATTTAGTTCTTATTCCGAAGTATTCTTCCCTGTTGTTTCGTCCTCATCGTACGTTTTTTTCTCGCTTAGTTCTTTTATACTTCTCTTATTATTCTTTTCAATTATTTTTGTCGTCTACTTTTTTTTCTTATTGCTTTTGTTGTTGTTGTTGTTGCTGTTGTTATTATTTTTATCTGTTTGCCAAATACCTGTTATACCAGTTTGCCTACCTACTAACGTACTAACACTGTTATAGCGGATCGCGTATCTCCGCTGGTTTTTCATTCGGTTCTTCATTTGCTGGATTTGCAGAGGAGCTGAGCCACCACTGCAATGCAACCGCGACATTGAAGAAGCGACAGCATAGTCTTTGGTTTGGTCTGCGCTTCTTGTGCTATGCCAGTATTTGTTGTAATATGCATTTTTGTTGTTGTTGCTGTTGTGGTCGTTTTTAAAATTGTCTTTGGTTAACGTACTTCCATGCATTCGCCGCTTAATTGCTATTCTAGGTTTTGTTTGAATTTTTAATTTTTTTTTTTCAAAGGATCAAATATTGAGAAAAATTAATATTAAAAAAAAAATAATTTTTTTCCAAAATTTCAAAGTATTAAAAAAAAAAATAAAAATAAAACGGTAAGCTAAAAAGTATTTTCGAGAAACTCATAAAATGCTGGCGAGTTAAATATAACTTACTTATATCCTATAAAGCTACTTATTACGCTGGATCATTGGCCTATTGCAAATAATACTTTTGATATCCTGGATACTTGGTTAATATACTCCACCATTGTACCCGAAGAGGTTTGGTGTAGTGTTTCATGAATTGATTGTGTCTGAGCCAATGCGGTCAAAAGATTTTTACTTTCTGAATTAGGGCCTATTGAGCTCTTCTGCATATTGTCAAATACTCTGTTCCTATAGTGCGGTTTTGGTCATTTGTAGTGCTTCACCCGAGGCGAGGCGAGGTTCTAGTTGTTCTCGGTCTCGCCTCGTTTTAAAAATTTGAGTCTCGCCTCGCCTCGTTCTCGGCCGAGGTCTTGAAATCACATACCTCGCCTCGCCTCGCCTCGGTAAAAACCGAGGATTTTATTAAACTGAAAAAAAATTATCAGGCCTGTATATAGTCGGCATACAAGCAAAATTGACTATCTGCAAACAAATAATAAGTGGGTGGCGCTAATTAATTGTTTAGTTATGTTTACATCCTCTTAAATTTGTGATACATTATTTTCGGTTGTTAAAAAAAAATGGTCAATTTTGCTTGTATGCCAACGATATATTCAACTAGCAAAGCCGGCACGCGTTGCTTCGCCTCAAGAAGTAAAATAAAATATATTTTATTTTTGGTCGATTGAATCATATATGATGATTGATGAGCTATGATGAATTTAATTCTTTTCTTATATGGGACGGCGTGGCATTGTCCATTTTTATTCAAATCAAGCTAAGCTACGAACCTTTTACAAACTATAAGAATTATATGTACCAAATTTTATCCATTTACGTCATATAATTGCTGAGATATAAAAAAAAGGTTTATTCATCTGCGTCAAGTAGTTGTTAATACCAAAGTATGCTACGAACCTTCCCCAAATCATAAGAAACATAAACACATGCCAAATCTTCAGGCGATCGGTTGATCGGTTTTTTACCGAACGTAGGAGTCCCCTTATTAAATCTTTCGTCATATAATAATAACAAATGAAAGTAGTAGCTGTGTTATTCTAACTCTCATTCGATTAGAGATCATTTTAGTACTGCTAAATAAAAGTAGCCTAAGCTGAGCTTCTTAATGTGAAAGCAACGTGGTGTGAGTTCGGTGTGAATCGGTTAATGGGTCTTCGAAAAAATGATATTTAAAAAATATTTTTGTATGAGGGCCCCTCTAAAAATGCAGTCAAAATAAAAGTTTTATAGCCTTGCTTTCCAATAAATAAATATCGAGTCAAATTTCAAAAAATAGTATCAAAACAAAAAATACTGCACTTACTACCGAAACGAGCTAGTGTTAAAGCGAGGCTGTGAGAACGAGGCGAGGCGAGGTGCCGGTGTGATTTATTTTTCCATCTCGCCTCGTTCTCGCCTCGGTCTCGCCTCGCCTCACCTCGGTTGAACGAGGTTGCTCGCAGCCTCGGTGAAGCACTAGTCATTTGAGAGAGGGCTTCCTGCTGCAGATAGAACGAATACTTCAGACATCGATTCCGGCAGTAATGCTGTGCTATACTTTTTTTAACTGCTGTGCCTACTATTTCTAACTAAAAGCGGCGGAACTTTCTTATGGACAGAAAATTGCACGGTTGTTGTTAAAGCCTCCTTTTCAGTAGCTCTTCAAAAATCACATATAAATTCCTGAGGTCACCTTGATTTAATATTATTCTTTTTGAATATACTATACATAATTTAAAGCTTTATTATAAATATTTTGATTGTAATATTGTCGGGATAATGAGTTTTTTTAGTGCTTATTAAAACATCACTAAAGATAATGGAAACAAAATGCTCTTCAACATAAGCTTGATATATATACCATAAAACCGATATACTCCATAAAAAACCACAGAAGTACATTACAACCACAACTACAATAATAAAACAAACAACAACAATGGAATGAAAATTCACTTAAAATGCATTTAGAGCCGCGTTTACTACCAGCAATCATCGCACAAAGAAATAAAGCCAATAGAAATAAAATTAACGAGCCAAGAATATGGTGCGCGTGATGATGGCAGCATTAAAAAACTACAATTTTGGGGAGCTTATGTTGAAATGCATCAAAAGGCATAAGTAATCGCTGCAGTTATGATATATTTTTCACTTCAAATTTAGGGAAGTTAGGGAATATAAATAGCGACTTTCTCATAAAAATACTGTAGATATTGCTTCTACGAGTAGTTATGAAAATCATGGAAAAAATTGGACGATTTTCTTATATTCGTTTTCAGAAAGTTTTTTAAAGAAACAAAAATAACTTGAGATGGTAATGGTTATCCGAAATCTGTATGTACCATATTCTCTTATACAGAGTGAAGTCAACAAAGTAGGTGGAAACACAAAAGAGGACCTCTCAAGACTATTGCTGTAGTTTGCGTCGAGTGACCCATATTTTTAGTTGTGTCTCGGATTGGTAACCAGTTGCAAAAGGCTCAATGCTACTTAATATTAAAAATTATTTTACTATGCATTATTAATGCACAAAAAGTTTTTCTCATGTACATCAGCAGGCTCTCCGTTTGCGCCGCGGAAAGTTATGTTGTGTCCAATGTATCGCCTTTGCAGCCAACCATTAAGTGAGGTATAATCAGAAATTCCGAGCCTCAGAGCGATTTCTAGTTGGGCAAGATGGAGCACAAAATATCGATTTTTCTGCCTCATCAAGCTTTTTTTTACTAATGTTATCAATTTACCCGAATATTAAAAGAAATTCAAATCCCCTATTCAGAGAATTCCCAATTTCGTTTAGATACGATTTCTAAGTACACTTAAACCGTTAAGTTTTAGCCCCGAAAAATTATTACTTGAGAAAAATTGTGAACCGAAAACGGCCTTAAAAAAGGCGTTTGTAGAGTTTTCGCTTTATTTCAAATAGTGAAAAATTCGTTGACAACATTAGTTTGGACACATTGAGTGAATACACTACATTCCTCAAGACTCTAAAAGTAAACCAACATTTTTTTCAGTTTCATTAATACTTTTAACTTTTAAAAACTTTTACTTAAGCAACATTCCTCGACTTCGATGAAACTTTTAAAACTTTGTCAACACTCAGTTTTTGGTCGTCTTCAAGATATTAAGACTTATTCAACATTTTTTTGCCGCCCTCAACATTTTCCCACTCAATCCACTTATCCAAATTTTTCGAGATTTTAATTTTTTAAAAATTTTCTGTAATAAAGAAACATCACGTTACGTGCCACGATTGCTGACGTATATAATAGTAAAGGATGTCTAGTTAATTTTTAAAGATATTATTTCAGTATATTGCGCAAATAATATTCTTGAAAGAACAATAAGGATTTAGGGATCGAGTTGAAAAACTATTGAAAGTAAATTTGTGAAAATAAATGTCACCAAACTCGGTTTGGAAGCGTTAGATAAAATATGGGCGTGTAAAAATCTGACATTAATCGAGCAAAACCTGGCAAAGAATAGAGTTAAGAAAAGTAAACACTTTGGCCAAAAGAAAAAAAAAAACAAAAAGCCCAAAACAAACCGCTGCACAAAGCTTAATAAGAAAAAAGCACACCAACACTTCAACGAATACACACACAGAGAAACAAGCAAGTGCAACTAACAAAAACACCAAAGTGTAAACCTTTGTATTGCCATTGTTGTTGTTTCTTGTTATTGCCATTGGTCTTAGGACCAACTCTCAGCGCAGCGTAATACAACAAAACTAACAACTAAATTACAACAAAATAGCAACAGCAAAAGCTTAGCAAGCAAATTTCAAGCGCAAGTTCGTGGTGATTTTGGCGTCGGAGTTTGTAAGAAAATAAAAACAACAAAATAATTCAAATTTTCAAATTCAAGTTCATGATGAATGTCTCACGTGCTGCTGCTGCTGTAGTTGTTGCTGTTGTTAATGCTCGTTGGCATTTTGACGTTTGTAGTTTTTTGTCTTTTTTTTTTTTGGTGTTGCTTTAATTTCAGTTTTTTGTTACTTAACAATGTTGTTATCGCTAGTTGCTTGTTGCTTTTATTGTTCGGGTGTTTTTTGTTGTTTTTGCTATACAAATATCAGTCTTAGTTTTGTAGGTCTTTGGCTTTTAGTTCTGATTTATTTTCATATATTTTCTTGTTTTGCACATTTACTAAATTTACGTTTGGTATGGTTTTTTTTTTCATTTTATAGATTTCCTTTATTTTTATTTGTTGCTCTGATTGACTAATAGATGCTTACCAGACCGAACAGTTTACCCTGGAAGCATAAAATTTTTCATACACATTTATTTTGCACAATATGCAACTTTCAAGAAATAATTTTCTAAAAATTTGAAACCCAAATGAATGTGGCACATTCTAGAAACTCCAAACTTAATTTTTACCTTACAAAAAATGCTCTTCCCCAAGCTACTTAATTAACTAGGAATAAAATCGCCCAATGTAAGCTGGTAGTTGAAAAAACATGGAACATATAGCTTCTACAGTGGAACAATTAAGATATCATGCACTTGCAAAAGAATGTAAGAAATCTTTGAAAAAAATGTACATTGAAATTCAATTTCGTTCAAAGGTGCAATATAACGTCGGCGCTATTTCGTAAGGAAGTAACCGGAATTGTAGAAGTAGGTGTCATCATTTCTAGAGAGTTTTCCAATGTTTAGGGCAGGTAACGTGGTGTTTTAGCAAACATTCCAGAAGCTTTAACTTGCAACGTTTTAATACCAAACCTGTGACCCTAGGAAATTGCTATAGTAGATTATTAAAAATAATTTATGTGGAAAAAACTTCGAAACGATCCGATTTCATTTACAGTCATTCGCTGAAGTTGTTACGAAAACTTTGTCCTAAATATAGGACACTAGTTTTGGCAAGGGCCGGATAGTAGCAGAGAAAATACTCAACAGATTCCTACTCGTTTACATTAGATAACTACGGTAGAAAGGTTTGAATGGAATAGCTAAGTTTTCATCATTCTTGTCGATATTCCAGAGTCCAGCGGAAATCGCGGCGATTCTTGCGATGATATTGCGGCTCTTGGGCAATAAGTCAGAGGTTTTTGAATTATTAGAGGAATGCCCACATTGCTCTGGATTACATTTCAGTGGAACGTACTGAATTTTTTACTTGGACTCAAAGTGCTAAAAACGCCATCATCGAGACAAAAAGTGGGTAGAAGTGGACAAGTACGCGTGTTTCTCGCAGAGGAGCCATAATTTATCTAGAGAGTTTCTCACTGCAAAATAATTAACTTTTGTAGAAAGTTACATGGCGATAAAAAAACTATGGAGAAGAAAAGTAGTACCGATTCGAGTAGTTGTGGCACTCCACATATCAGCAAAAAGTACAAGTTAATATAAATAGAGAGATTCATAATGCATTGTTAACAGAAAAGGACTTGTAGGTGGTAGGTAGAGCAAAGTTAAGTAAAAAAATGTGATATAAATTGAGAAGTAGAGTAACAGAAGTTGTTCCAAAAGAAAATTCCATAACAGATGACGCATGAGCCATATGTGAAAAAAGATCATGTCTGTGCACAGGGCTACCAAGTCATACAGAAACAATTTGTACTTAAAAAGTTGTTAGTTTTTTTTTGTGCAAAAAAAGATGAGTTCTTGTTTGATATTTTGGTCAGCAGAATTAAAAAAATTAATTCCTAAGAAGTTCTTTTTTTGCTGTTGCTAAATATTTTGGTAAGTTAAGCAAAAATTTCAAGTAAAATTCCACAAAAATCGTCGAATTCTGTGTAGTGATTTTTAAAAGACTATCAAATTTTACAAAAAAATAAATACTTTTATTTCCATGTTTCAAGTTTATGTTACTTGCACGAAATAGTGTTTTTTTTTTGAGTGTAGCTTAAAACTTAATAAATACGTACACTTGATAAGCTCACTGGTTTCCTTATTTTAGTACCCACTTTAAAATTCGAATTCTAAGTACAAACAAAAAGAGAACGCATAAAAACCTCAAAACAATGACAAAATTAACATTGACTCCGAGTTCATGAAAAGTTAACTGCTTTATTTCGACCGATTCAAAGTGCCCTTATAATAAGATAGACGCACGTTTTTTTTTTTTGTATATTCGTGCGTCTTAATTGAGTGTATTAGAATTTTTCGCGCGTACAACAATAGCGTGTTTTTAAAGCTAAGCTAAGAAAAAAAAAAACAAACAACAATAAAACAATGCCTTTTCAACCTTAACTTTTAGATCAAACTAAAGCACAACGATTGTTAAGGTGCCCCCACTTAAACTCAGGCAGGCGAGCATGAGCAACGCAATAGAAAAAGGGCGGCTGCTTCTTTTTTTGTTCAACTAACAATATACACTGTGCTGTTGCTACCAACACCAGCCACCATCACCACGAACACCAACACCACGAACACCAACACCAACACCAACACCAGCACAAACAAAGTCTTTGCGAGGTGTTAAAATTTAATTGAAATTTCAAAGTTGGTGAAAAATAATAGAAGGTTGCAATTACAGCTACCTTGGCATTGGCAGCTACGCGGGTAATTCATTCAGTCAGTCAGACCTTCGTTAAATACAACTACCTATGATATGAGTACCTCTAGCAAAGTCATTAAAACTAAGAGTTGATATGTTAATTTGAAAGGGTTTTTTCTCCTCACTTCATTCAATTTCAGTCTGCGCTACGCTACGTGTACTTGTTGTTCAATTATTGACACAACATTAGTAAAACAATAAAGTGAAATTATCGACGACAAGCGAAAAAGAATTTCCATTCTATTGATTGACTTGTTGGGAATTGTGCAAACAAAAGACTTAAGCAACGAACTCGCTTTGGTTTTCACACTCACTAAGAGTCTGTGAAAATTTCCATGAAATTTCTTTGCTCTTTTTTTCGTTGTGTTTTGTGTGTTGCGTTGTATGACGGCAGCCTCTTGCATCAGCTTGCATGTAATTACAATGTACATTGTTCTTCCCATTCCTTTCCATAAGCTATTCTTCCCTATATGTATGTGCATTCCCTATTCTTAATGTTTTGCATTGTTTTGTTAATCTTCATGCCGAGGTCATGAATGCTCAGCGCTGTAACGATTTTGCTTCGTTTTTTTCGATTCTACATCTTTTACTATTGTTTTCCTGAGCCTTCGAGTAGGTGAAACTTAGTACTCCCCTCGTTATTTTACCTTTCGTTTGTCTATTGTTGTTGGGTTGAGTTTTTGTTGTTTTATTTTTTTTTTCTTTCCTATTTTATTTTATTCATGCAACCCTTCTGGGTATGGTAATTTTATCACTGTTGTTGTCGGTAAAGGAACTGCGGTCTTTAAGTGCGGTAATACTTTCGCAATAAGCGAAAATTTCTTGTTCTCCGTATTATGTGTACTTTGTTTTTTTCCTTCTACCTGTTGTTTCACAGCTTAAGCGTGTTGCACACGCCTCTTTTGTCGCTTGTGCTATTTTCATCTTCTTTTTATTTATTTATTGAAGGTTTGTTGTTGTAAGTTTCTTAACTTCAACTATACCTATTTTCAGAACGATTTCTCTATCATTAATAATGAACGAATATTCTTAAGACTCCACAAACTACACTCAATACGATTTTATCGAGTGATTTTTACTAGACATTGATTCAATTCGACTTTGATGTAACTAAAGGATTGGTTGCAAACGTAAGCAATGATTAGCTCGGCTACAAGCTTAAAATAATTCTTACAGTGGCGTGACAGCGCCCTAAATTTTAATTTTATATAGTTACATCTCGCAAACCATGCAAGATATTGTGGTAAGATTCGCAAAATCAAACTCGAATTACTTGAACTTGCCAATTTAATTTGGTTAAAGTCCATCATATAAATTATAATGTCCTGAAAAAAAAAACATTAACCCACTTAAAATACTATTCATTTTTTAAATTGCTTAACCGTTTAAACTTAATATTGGCTTAAAAACTAAGATATTTTAATAAGACTATCAAAAACCATGCTAAGAGTGACTACGCAACTTTACCGTGACTTTTAAGCTCCCGTTGGATATTCGTATGTTTTGTCATCAAATTGGAAAAGAAACATAATAGTTATTATGCAAATTTAATATAAAAATATTAACATATTAACAAAAACCTTTTTAATACATATATTCATTTAAAAAAAACAATATTGACAACATATTTTTGTGATTATTAGTCAACTTCAGCAGCGACAACTGCATCTGATGAAAACGTACAACCCACGACAAACACTGAACAGTCGAAAAAAAGGTGCTACTAAAAGGTGTGGTAAGTCTATAAACTGGACTATTAAGAAATGATAGGGAAAAAATAAATATTTATTTCAAAATTCGTTGCCGTCGTCAAAATCGATAGGCATGTAAATTCAGATTATTGAAACCCCTTTGTTTTCTTTCATCAAATTAGCAGGCTTAATTTAATTGAGCTTAAAGTTTTTTCAAGCTTAATTTTATTGCTCATACGGAAGCAATTCTTAGGTGATCTGTGGGTTAAGCGTTGTCACAGCCCACACTTAAGTTACGCTGGGTTTTTTTTTTAGAGTTTAATTTTTTTTGTCATCATCATGCCTTACAGCGCTAAAGGCAACGTTCAGCACCAAGTACAACTATTTAAAGTGTTGAGGGTTTTTGTTACTTATCGTTGTTACTTATAGGTAGTTTTTTTTCGTAATACCTCTTATATTGAAAGCGAGTTTTTCTTTAGTTTTATAGCCATAATTATTGTCATCACTCTAACGTGGCTTAGAGCCGCTAGAATCTATGAGAATTTTACTTTTTTTGATAAAACTTTAGCTAAATTACGCGCAATGTTATTAAGCTTAGGTAATAAATGTTTTTGTTTATATCTTTTTTTTTTTGCTTTTTACATGAAACTTTTTTTTTCTTTTAAATTACCTTGAAAAAAATTAAGTTTAAATTTAACTTCGGGATTTGCATGAGTGCCAGCTACTTTTAAAATAAGAATACTTGACGAAAGAGCTTTGATTTTGTGAAAAATTATAAATGGCCAGAAAATCAGATATTTTTTAAATTTAAAACTTATGAAAACTTATCAAAAATCTCGAACGCAATAGTTAAGCTTTGAATATTTTTAATATCGAAAGAATCATTGATTTGTTTTTTCCAAAAGTTCTCCAAAAAAACTCTCTATTTTTATTGAATTTTTAAAAATGTTTCTCTACTGAAAATAATATAATTAAAAATATTTAATGTCCTCACAGTTTTTTTTCACGGATTTGAGACTTACTGTGACTTATAAATTTTTCAGTTTTTCATAATTTATCAAAAAAGAGTTTTGAAAATTTCTCATGATGCAAATTAATCCAAATGGCCTGATGAGATTCAGTGACTGACTAAGACTTAGGTTAAATTGAACTTCCAATAAAATTAAAACTCTATGATGGATTAACTAAATATAAATGGTGACCAGAAAAAAGCCCTTCAAACATTAAAACTCTTTAACGATGAACCGAAAAAAAACTATTTCGTTCCTCCTAAAAACACCGAGTTTTAGATAAGACAAGAGTCTTATCTAAGCCTCTATCAACTAACTGAAATTTCACAACTATGGTGCTCTTTTGAGCTCAAAGCCCAGTGCTTTAGCACCTTCCAATCCTATCTTTATTTTTTATGGCCGGAATACACTACATTTTGAAAAGAAATACTAACTTCTAACCATTTATTTTTCAACAGTTTTCTCGTAAAACTGATATTTGTAGTGATATTAAAGAAGATATTTTACATTTTGTAAGTATCAGCTATTTTTCATAAGTCTTAATATTTTTTAGCGCAACAATGGCTTGAATCAGAGCAAAACGATTTTTGCTAGTCAACTAGTCAAATACTAGCCACAAAAAATAATTAAATTTGAAGACTTCAAGGACCAGCTCCAACCAATTTGAATTTTAATACCCAATATGATAGTCCTATTTCCATACCAAACAAACGCAAACCACGCAATTTTATCAAATATATTAAAAAAACGAGAGAATAAAGACATTATGTTACATAGTAAATGTGTGAAGGATTCAAATTTAAATGCTCATTTTTGCAAATTTCTAAATGTAAATCATGTCATTCAATTAAAGACATGAGCCAACAAAAAAAAAATTGGTTAAACGTTGATAGTAAAAAAAAGAACTAATAAAATTTTGAATTTTTTTCCAACGACCAAAAACGTATTTTTGCGTAGTTTGAACAACACTAAAGGCTTAATGACGAAGAAAAAACTGAAGTATTTTTGTAAATTTTGTATGATTTATTTGAAAATTTAGTATTAAACTTTAAAATTGTACGGCAATAATTTTTAAAATTTTCTGATTCTAATATCACTTAAGCAACATTTGTTTCGGAATTGACGCACTTAATTATATACGTTCGTCATATGTTAAATGATAGTGACAATCACAAAAAGTTCATGAACTTTCTGATTTCACAAATGAATTCTACTTTTGGTTTTTCGTTTTTCCCCACCGCAAATTAACATAAAATGCTCATATTTTTTGTCTACAATGTAGAGTGAGTTTATTTTAACTTAAGTGTATTATCTGAAGTTATACCGATAAGTTTGACATGTTTATAAAGGCACCACTGGGCACACTTCATACAATGGATTAGGAATCCCATATATTAACATCTGTATCTTTTGTTTTGATTTTTCAATTAGTTGCGCCTAAAAGTTTTTTTTTATCATGCTTTCAAATGAAAGACCAAAATTTGTCCATAGCTTTTCGATTTCTTCAAAGATTCAAGGAAAACATGTTTTTTTTTATTGAATTGTTTTAAAATTCAGCTGCTGCTATTATTGTTGTTGTTAAAAGCTACTACTTTTATCTAGCCATTGACTTTGCGACATTTTTAACAGGCTTACTACAACGGTACTTTAGTGAATGAAACCACAGCGTATTACAAGCTCTTAAGAGCATTTCATTCACTGCAGCATGTGCACAGAGAAAAAAATTGTGCATGAAATATAATATTAAGTGATTAATTGCTGCAGAATCAGCAATTCTAATCAATTGAGGAATAAAATTATGCTAGGACTTAATAGATGTAGGAGGAAATATTTTCGCTATAGCTGGCAACTTGTGGTAACTCCTCATTCATGTTACTTGATTCATCTAAAATAGCTAAGTTTTTGGATGAAAGCAAAAGTGCCCAACATTTAATCACAAAAAAATTAAGACCTATTCAAAAAACTTGAGCTATAATAACAAAACTAAATAAAACGGCTATTAACAAAAGTACATTTTTCCCCATGACACAAAATGAGGAGGAACTAAATTCTGGTGGAACATCGACTGTTATCTTTCTAGAGTAATCTGAGGTTGCTGAGCTCGAATAAGCCATCAGATTTTGGCCTGCACGTCCCGCCAGCACTACTT